>JARQOD010000008.1:106279251-106393565 GCA_033576555.1 Oophaga sylvatica | reverse complement strand
GCCTGCGTCAATGGAGAAAATAGGGATCGGTTTGACCAATACACTCAGATGCATACCTTGAGCCTGAGCAAACTGAGCATCAACCAGATTAGCCCCAGAACCACTATCCAGAAGAACAGACAATCTCTTCACTCTAGTACCAACCACCACCTCCACTGGTACAAGGAACTGAGAAGAACCGGCGGATGAAATACATACTCCCAGGTTGTCATCCACCACACAACCTGGGATTAGCAGTTTTCCGGCGACTTTTTACTTAACAAGACACGGATGGACAATCTCCAACAAAATGTCCCTCTTTCCCGCAGAAAAAACACCTTCTAGTCCTGCGGCGTGCCGCCAATCCCCTACTACGAAAAGATGTCCCTCCCAACTGCATAGGCTCATCCGAACAGACAAGGGGAACCTCAACATAAGGGACTTTAGTAGTAGGTGGAGAAACAACAGGGAGTGGAGTTACCTCACCCCTCTCCCGAAGCCGTCTATCAGTACGGATAGCTAGGGCCATAGCAGCCTCCAGAGAAGGAGGAGACTCATACTGAGCCAAAACGTCTTTTAATTTGTCAGAAAGCCCATGACAAAACTGGCTCCTAAGAGCTGGGTCATTCCACTGAGTATCCGTGGCCCATCTACGAAACTCAGAAGCAAATTCCTCCGCCGGACGATCTCCCTGCTGTAACTTACATAATTTGGTCTCAGCAAGAGAGACCCGATCTGGGTCATCATATACCAATCCCAGAGCAGTAAAAAATTGATCTACAGACTGTAGAGCCGGGGATCCCGGAGGAAGGGAAAATGCCCAGGATTGGGGTCCCCTTGAAGAAGTGAGATAACAATTCCCACTCTCTGCTCATAACTCCCTGATGATCGCGGCCGAAGCCGAAAATACAATTTACATGCCTCCCGGAAGGTAAAAAATTTGTCTCGCCCACCAGTGAACCTATCTGGAAGAGCAACTTTAGGTTCAACTCTGGTTTGTCCAGGGGAGACAAAACTTTGGACTTAATGTCCGTCAGCTCCATGGATAATCCCTGCAACTGCAGAGCCAGCTGGGCTACTGGATCCATGGTAACTAGAGATAATTTTTTATGGCCAGTGAAAATGTCACGCTGTCTAATGATTTGAATACAATGTCAGTAAACTATTTATACAGGAACCACACTCTATACAACATATAGTTTAGCAACATTAGAATGTAGGTATAAAATAGATTTACCTGACACAATCTCTGCAGAACGATATAGTTGAACTCAGGTTAATCTTGAGGACTTGATGAGCTGTAACTGGAAAGAGGAGGACCGGGGTCTAACCTGACCCTGCACTGGGGTCCTAACTAATCCCTTACCTTGGAGGTACTGATAATGGTTCAGAGGTCCAAGTCTCCAGCCTACCCCTGTCTCCTGTCAGACCCTGAACCCTGTAATCAGTCCTAAGAAGGATCCTGATTACCACCAAAGGGATATGGGCTGATCTCAGCTAAATACATAGATTAGACATATAAGACAGACAGGATAGCACTCACTTGCATACACACTCAAACACCGAAGGAACATAAATGGTCTGGGAAATAAACTATAAGCAAGTTGAGCTTAAAACAGCTAAGGAGCTCTCAACTTAAGTCAATACAGATTCATTCCTATCTGTGGTCTGAATGAAGGATTTCACTGGCAACTCCCAAAGCAGACAACCAGGAATTTAAAGGAAACCAATCAACAAATGATCAATTGCAGCCGGGAGAAACTGCACCCAGTCCCAGCACCGAGCACAGACAGAATTAACTCCCTAGCTGCCAAACACAAAGAAACAGCAACTCAGCTGTGAGAAGTCAACATGTGCAACCGCGATGATCTTCGTGGTAATGCACACATGACACCGGGATGCAGTGAAAAGACGATACCTGCCCTCCCGAATGCACAGTTTGTCCACTGAGGAGGTGTGCATTTTGTAAAGTGTGAATGCCAGCAGGGTGGTACACCGCGGCAGTGGTGCGCCCCTACACCTGGGAGGATACCCTAGAAAGGTACTGGGAAATCTTTGCCAGGAGGGTCTATTGAGAGGCCCAGTAGAGGCAGGCTGAGGAAGGAGGCTTGGCAGAAATGGGCTAGTGAGGCGAGGCCCTCGTGTCCGCATACGCTGATGACATCATGCTTAGTATCACTAACCCGGAGACTGCTATACCCGCTGTGCTGGATCTTTTTCACCATTTTGGTACTCTTTCAAACTTCAAAATCAATTATAATAAATCGGTCGCGTTTGCTATCGGCTTCCCCTGGGACACTCTAACCCGCCTCCAACGAATGTCACCGTTCACCTGGAAGATAGACCATGTAAAATATTTAGGCATTCTTATTCCGAGGGATATTTCTCGCCTCTACGCTCTGAACCACCTACGCCTACTCTCCTCGGTTAGGACACAGCTCCAGCGTCTATGAATACCGTACATGTCTTGGTTGGGCCGAAAAAATTATCTGTCCACATATATAGTCCCAAAATTCCTCTACTTATTCCAATATGCAAATTGCCTCTTCAAACAAAGAGGACTTGTACTCTATAGCGCCACCTATTGGAAGTAGCAATCCTACAAGTCAAAATCAACCCTTTAACGAGTCTTGTAATATGACTTAGGATAAAAGCCAAATCAGAATCTCCATTTGCAGACACGGTGTTTTGGACTGTTGGTCCTCGTCAGTGCAAAGTAGGAGAGATCTGATTTGGCTAGATGAGAGGCTCTGGACTGGGGTCTGGGGGGTAAGGTTACTCCTTGTGGAGAGTGACATACCAGCTCTGGCGTGTCGAGGTAAGGAGGCTTATTCGCCGTGCAATGCTCCTCTGGGATTCCAGGCAGCTCCTATATTCCTTCCCAATTCCTTTTTTCGTGCCTTACACGTTCTGTTCTCACGGGTCCTATGGAACCAACGTCCGGCTCGTATCGCTTTCTCGACTTTGACTCTGCCCACAGATGCAGGTGGAGTGGGTATGCCCGACCTGAAGAACTATTACTTCGCTTGCCATCTTCGTCGTTGGGTGGAGATAAACAGCTGGAACAAAAGGTCTTTCTTGTCCTCCCTAGAAACGGCTCTTCTTTCGCCTCGGGAGGCACTTGAGTTATGGGGTGTGCATATTCAGATCCCTCGTACACACAGCTTCTCCCCTCTCCTGAAGGGTTTGCTCCACACATGCCTGAACTGTCTACATCATGACACTATGAGTAAGTTCCCCTCTCCGCTCATGCCTGTATGCTTACTCCCTTTGTTGACCTGCTCGGATGAGGGTTTTTGGACTTTTCAGGGTTTGTGGAGCAAACTGGTAACGCCCCTCAATTCCTTTTTTGCTGGAGGCAATGTCCCTTCGGCGGAGGGCCTGTCATCCATCCTCGGACCTACACACGCCAACTTTTTATCGCTAGCACATGTACATCATGTCTGTCAGACCTTTATGGAGCAACATCGTCCCTTGCGGGCTGCCTCCAACTTGGAGCGGCTGTTGCTGGCACAGAGTCCTGTCAAAGGCGTGATCTCCACCATTTACAAATGGCTTATGTCTCTTCGCTCTGATACTGAGCCTACTTACCTTGCTGCCTGGGAACGGGAACTGGGGCACCCATTGTCCCTACGAGTCGCCAGGTGTATTAAAAGACACGCACTGGGATTTTCTAGGTGCGTTCGCATTAAAGAGAATTCTTATAAACTGATTGCCAGGTGGTACCGAACCCCGTCCTTCCTATTTCGCCATGGCTTGCAGACCTCTGACATCTGCTGGAGATGTGGGGCGGGTTCAGGAACTTATGCTCACATCTGGTGGGATTGTCCCCTCATTGTGCCCTTCTGGAATGCGATATGACAAAAAATCAAAGATATCTGCCTTCTGCCTTGTGATTTACCCAGGGACTCAGTCCTTTTTTGGGTGCCGGCGACGGGTTATAACCGCATTAAGCACAAACTGGCGACCTTTATGTTGACGGCTGCCAAACTTCTAGTGCCTAAGCATTGGCTGTCTACTGTGGCGCCTTCTCTGGAGGAGTGGACTGTTGCTGTGGACCATATCAGGGACATGGAGGACCTGTCGGCATGGATCAACCATACCCGGGATAAATTCCAGACCATCTGGTCCCCGTGGATTGCCTTTCGTACCCCTTCGCCTACATAGTGTAAGTGACTCATTGGAGTGCTATTTTTGTATGTAAGATTCTCTGCCACGTGGTGTGCTGTGGGCAGAGACCGAGGGCGCCCCCCCTCCCCTTCTTCCTTCCCCTTACCTTTAACCTTCTTCCTTTTTTCTTTGTCCAGTTATTTATTTTTCATTTAGGTTCATTTAATTCCCTTATTTTTCTTTATTTCCCCTTATATTTTCTGTGTCTTCTTGTTTTATTTTGTTCTTAGTTCTTGTTCTTGTAGAATGTTATTGGGGTTCGTTAGTCCAGGAACCCAATTTGTGTGCCAAATCTCACGCAATACTAGTAGTGATCCTCGATCACGCTGTTTCATTCATATATATTGTGCTCTGTTTTATTGGACATGACCTGATATGATGACGCTTGGCTTATATTATGTGACATGTTTTGTTACTGTTCATACCCTTGATATGTGTTATACATGTGTGTTAATAAATACATATTCAACAAAAAAAAAAGAAATGGGCTAGTGAGACAGCAAAGGGATTCCAGGCAGCGTCAAGGGACGGCGATAGTAGTCAGGATGAGTGGAAGCCTGACCAGCCTATAGAGGAGCTGACAATAAGGGACAAGGACCCACGCAGCGAGTGGGTCCCGGTTAAAACCTCTGTAGGGGCGCAGGCTGTCGGATTGCCACAAGAACCGGTGAGGGAACCAAACCTTTCCAGGCGGAACCTGAAGAAGGACCCAGAGCTGCAGCTGGACAGCTGGTCCAGAAGTTACACAGGGACAGCTATGGCCCCATGCAAATGGGCTGCGGAAGTGCAATCGCTGCAGAGGAAGATCCCGGCTCGGTCAAGTTCCCGGATCAGTCCTGGAAATGGAGAAGGCCACCATCTCCCACCGCTTGGGCCACCTTTATGGAGGAAAGGAGGTAGGCCGAACAAAGCCCTGAGAGAATTCAGGGTATAAATTCTAAGTACAGGTTTAAGAAAGCTGATCCAAGACTGTTGGAGAAAAAGTTCTGTTTTCTTGGCAGCATATTACTTCTGGGGTGGCGGCCCCATCCTGGATAAGGACTGTTCAGGACCCCTGTTATAGTTCAAAACAGGGACTCTTCTTTCCCTTCGGGGCCAGAGTAGACCTGGGACTGGTTAAGTTACTGTTTGTGGTTTTTTTTTTATTGCTCCTTTTTCTGTTGGAATAGTGGATATTGGCACCCCCCAGAGGGTTGTCGAAATCCTCCTCAACAGGAACTGTATGATTCTGGACTGTGTCACAACAGGAAAACTACTGCTGTGTTGGCCTACGGACCCTATTTGCTGAAATGGATATGAACATTCTGTTTCCAGGTTCCTTACCAAGAAGGACCGGTATTTGTGGAAAGGTTAATGGATATGAACTGTAACATCTGCTGTTCCATGGCCCTTAACCGAGAAGGGCCAGTTCTAAGAGGAAGACATCGTAACTGCAGTGGCCAGTCCAGTTTGATGGCTTGGGGCAACCTCGAGATAGACGTCAGGGGCCAGAGGCACACTCAGCTTGTGAACCTACAGGGGAAGATGGATTCAGACTACATGGAGCGAAAGGTATTTCAATCCGGATATACTGCTAGAGGTGAGGAAGATTCTCTAGGGTTAGGAAAGCCAGTGACAGGGATATGCCACCTATTCCGAGAACCAGAGCTGAAGTTGGGCATTGTTCCTGTGGGAGAGTTGAGAACCTGCTGGGGCTTATTCTTTGCATCTGCTTGTACATACTGTACAGACTGCCATTCACAAAGTAAAAGTTTTTTTTTTATGAACCACGTGTCTCCTGGATTCCAGAAGAAGGATTCCTGGAATTAGAAGAGGACTGCAGGCCTGAAGTAAGTGGAAAGCACCACATACTTAGCAGCACACCGGGACTGAGACACATCTTGTTTGTAGGATTCCAGAGCAAGTGGGGACCGAAGCTCGCCCACGACTACCTCGCTTGGGCATCTTACATATGCTCCCCATCCTGGTATATGCTCCCCATCCTGGTATATGCATCCCGTCCTAGTATATTCCCCCCGTCCTAGTATATGAACCACCATCCTGGTATATGTTCCCCCCATCAAGGTGTATAGACCCCATCCTGGTATACGTTACCCCAATTTTGGTATACGCACCCTATCTTGATATATGTACCCCATCTTGGTGTATGTTCCCGCATGCTGCTATATGTTCCCCAATTCTGCTGGTGCCGCTGTTGTTCAATGCATAGAAAAAAAATAAACGCTCCTAGTCACCTTCCCTGAGCTCCGACGCCGTCTTCAGAATCCGGCAGCTGACTTCAGCATCCAAGTCACGTGCACACCGACATCAGCTGCTGACCTCTGATTGGCCGGCAGAGTGAGAGTGTATTATGGTGCATGAACCCGGCAAGCTTATGTGCTGCAAATCCCTTCAACTGGATGTGTGTCCGCAGTCGTTACACCTCTGATTATGTTAGTTCTAGAGAGATAATGTGAAACCAGATTGGAACATCACAGTGATTAGCTTGGTCCTGAGCGCCAACAGGAAACTGGCAAATGTCAGTGAGGTTAAACCAGATCCTGAGAACTAACAAGAAAGCAGCAGAGGGTAGCAATGATACAGTATGTCATTGTCAGGAATCGAACCCAGTGTCTCTTGTCCACCGGCTGGCAGCTCTACCATCTGAGCTATTCTGCTGGCTACAAAGTTCCTTGCTGAACCCAGATACCATTGACTGTTCTTCCTGATCGGCTTCACCCAGTGCTCTCTCGTTTGGCCTCTGATTGCCAATTACACGCCCTATATAAACCTGGCCCTGTGGGTGTGTCATTGCGAGATTATTGTGCTCTTAGCCTTTAGTCAAGCGTTCCCTGCTGTTCCTGCTGCTACAAACACTGCTCTCCTGTGAACTGACCTCGGCCTGCCCTTCTGACTACGCTCTCCGCCTGATCCATTGCTACAAACACTGCTCTCCTGTGTACCGACCTCGGCCTGCCACCTGACTACGTTATCTGCCTGCTCCTCTGCTACCGAACTGCCTTTCCTGTGTACCGACCTCCGGCTGCCACCTGACTACGTTATCTGCCTGCTCCTCTGCTACCGAACTGCCTTTCCTGTGTACCGACCTCCGGCTGCCACCTGACTACGTTATCTGACTGCTCCTCTGCAACCGAACTGCCTTTCCTGTGTACCGACCTCCGGCTGCCACCTGACTACGCTACCTGCCTCTGCTTTCCCTAGTGTTTGCAGTAACATCGGCTCCAACCCAGACGGGATCTTGACAGAATAATCTCGCGCCAAAATGGAGTCCGCTGTGAACACCCTGAGGCGGTAAGTTACGGAGCTTCAAAGTTTTTGTACTGACTCTCAAGGAAAATATTCCAAGTTACAAACTGATTTCACGGTGCTACAACAGGAAGTAATTGAGCTATAAAAACAACTTCTGGACGTGCGCAATTCAGGGTCCGAATCAAACGCGCGGCTGCCGCTGCCTGCAAAGTTCAGTGGGGATCGCCAGCAGTACCGAGGATTCCTCAATCAATGCCGCATATACTTCCAGATGCAACCTGCTCCCTTTACCAGTGAGAGGAAGAAAGTT
Source organism: Oophaga sylvatica (assembly GCA_033576555.1). Classification (NCBI taxonomy): domain Eukaryota; kingdom Metazoa; phylum Chordata; class Amphibia; order Anura; family Dendrobatidae; genus Oophaga; species Oophaga sylvatica. Next base: position 106,385,857 of record JARQOD010000008.1, on the reverse strand, counting down.
TTTTTCATGATAAATCTCCTGACGGATGAAGCTCTTGCTTGGGCTTCACCTTATGTAGAAAAGGACTATGGCCTCCTTAATGACCTGGAAGCTTTCATCGCAGCTATGAATCAAGTTTTTGATGACCCAAACCGCTGTGCAACAGCAGAAACCAAATTACATAATTTGCGCCAAGGACGTCGCTCTGTTGCGGAATATACATCGGAGTTCCGTCGCTGGGTGGCCGACACCACCTGGAATCCAGCGGCCCAGAGAAGTCAATTTCGACGAGGGTTATCAGAACCAGTGAAAGACGAGCTTGCCAGGGTTGAGACCCCTGACCAGTTGGAGGACTTTATTCAACTATGTATCCGGATTGACCAGAGACTTACTGAAAGGAAAAAGGAGAGACTGCGAGCACTTGGGAATAGCCCTGGCTTCTCATTTTCAGCATCAGACCACCAAGAAAAGACGCAAGGCGTGTCTGAACCGATGCAGATCGATGTCATCCGAAGACCACTCTCTGCACAGGAGAAGGAGAGGCGACGTGCAGAACATCTCTGCCTCTATTGTGGGGACCCTGGACACTATGCCATCAACTGTCCTAACAAAAGGACTATAGCCTTTACCAACAACAGGTCTGCCAGCAATATGGACCTTTCTCAGCAGTCGGATTCCATCTTGCAGACTATCTCATCAGTAACGCCAGAAATAGCCAAAATACATACTACATCATCTCATTTTGTAATCCCCATTCAGGTTGTAATGGGCACCCAAAAAATACAATGCTCTGCCCTGTTGGATTCGGGAGCAGGAGGAAATTTTATGGACTTAAAGTTTACACGTGATAATAATATTTCCAGTAGGACCAAATCCACACCAATTGAAATGGAAACTGTGGATGGATCACCCTTGTCTTCTGGACCTGTCACGCATGAGACAATCGAACTGGAGATTTGTATCGAACCGGATCATCATGAAGCTGTCAGTTTCCACCTTATTTCATCTCCGAAATTTCCGGTTATTCTAGGGATCCCCTGGTTTTCAGTCCATAACCCTTCTATCAACTGGGCATCAAGGACCATCACCTTTCCATCTGACTACTGTAAGAATAATTGTCATAAGGAACCTCCTGTTCTCCAACAAGTCCAAATCTCTGAGATTTCGCATGAGAAGGAAGAGAAACTACCACCTCAATATCAGCAGTTCTCTGATGTCTGCAGTAAGAAGAAAGCAGATCAATTACCTCCTCACCGTCCTTACGACTGTCCCATTGAATTGCTGCCAGGAGCAACCATTCCATTTGGACGAATTTACAATCTTTCCGAACCTGAATTGAAGGTATTAAGAAAGTTCCTGGATGAAAATTTAGAGAAAGGCATTATTCGACCTTCCACATCTCCAGCTGGGGCACCCCTGTTCTTTGTTGAAAAGACTCCACTCTGCGGCCATGTATTGACTACAGAGAGATGAATAATATCACTGTCAAGAATCGCTACCCTTGATTCCTGAACTATTTGAGAGACTCCGCTCTGCGAAAATCTTTACGAAGCTGGATCTTAGAGGGGCTTACAACCTCATACGGATTCGCCCAGGAGATGAGTGGAAGACCGCCTTCAGAACGAGATATGGACATTTTGAATCTCTGGTTATGACCTTTGGCCTTAGCAATGCCCCAGCCACCTTTCAACATTTTATTAATGATGTATTTCGAGATTTCTTGGACCAATTCGTTGTGGCTTATCTCGATGACATTCTTATATTTTCAGACACCTTGGAAGAGCATCGCAGGCACGTCCAGTTAGTCTTGGAACGACTACAGGAGAACCATCTTTACATTAAACTTGAAAAATGTGAGAGTTTGAACAAACCAGTATCCAATTTCTGGGATATATCATCTCCCCAGAAGGTCTGAGCATGGATCCCGGCAAAATCAATGCTGTAGTGGACTGGACTGTTCCAAGAAATTTAAAAGACGTCCAGCGTTTCATAGGATTTGCAAATTTTTACCGAAAATTTATAAAGAACTTTTCACGGATCATACTACCAATTACTACACTAACAAAAAAGACCAAAGCATTTTTCTGGTCTCCGGAGGCACAGGAGGCTTTTGACAAATTGAAAACTATTTTTACGTCTGCTCCATTGTTAGTACACCCAAATCCTGAATTGCCATTTACTGTCGAAGTGGACGCCTCGGACTCTGCAGTGGGAGCCATTCTGTCTCAGCGAGTTGGGGACAAAATGCAACTTCACCCATGTGCGTTTCTTTCCAACACCATGTCATCTGCAGAAAAGAACTACTACATCGGTAATAAAGAACTGTTGGCCATTAAAGTTGCCTTCTCCGAATGGAGACATCTTTTGGAAGGTGCCAGTCACCCTGTGACTGTTCTCACGGACCACAAGAATCTTGAATTCCTCCGTACAGCAAAAAGATTGTCTGCAAGACAGGCACGATGGGCCTTATTTTTCTCAAGATTCAATTTTATAATTTCTTACCGGCCTGGTTCAAGAAATGGCAAGGCTGACGCCCTGTCCAGGATGTGTTTGGAACCTCAGGAGAGGTCTAGTAATGACGATACAATTCTAGGCCCTAAACATTTTTTGGGAATATTGCACTCTAGAGGACTATGTAATAGAATTAAAGATGGATATCAAGAGGACTCTTTCCTTAACCATCCTTCGGAAGACGTCGATCTTTCATTCAAAGAGGGGTTTTGGATGCAGAAACACAAAATATATGTACCTGAATCTTCTCGCCTTGAAGTCCTCAAAAGTGTCCATGATTCTAAACTGGCAGGACATCCTGGAGTTGCAAAAACACAAGACTTACTACTTTGTTTCTTTTGGTGGCCTAATTGTAGGAAGGACGTGAGGAAATATGTTTCAACCTGTTTAACATGCGCACGAAACAAGACCCCACGATCGTCTCCTCTAGGACTCTTGCAACCACTCCCAGTTCCATCCAGGCCTTGGGGATCTATTTCCATGGATTTTATTGTGGAACTACCCCCTTCCAAACAGATGACCGTCATCCTTGTCATAGTGGACCGACTCACAAAAATGGCCCACTTTATTCCAACTGAAGGAATTCCTACTGCTGAAAAAACTGCAGAACTGATAATCAAAGAGGTATTCAGGTTACATGGAATTCCTGACAGCGTGGTGTCTGACAGAGGCGTTCAGTTTACGTCAAAATTTTGGAAGAGTTTCTGTACAGCCTTGGGAGTCACGGTGAATCTTTCTACCGCTTTCCATCCTCAGTCCAATGGCCAGACGGAGAGAACGAACCATACTTTGGAGCAATACCTCCGTTGCTTCATTTCCTATCTGGGATGAATTCAGAAATGTGATGAAAAAACACTGGAATGTTTTACTTACAGACCCCATATTAGGTAAAATTCTTGACCCTTATCCATCCCTAGTAGCTAAACGCGCATTCACAATTCGCGATAAATTGGTTCACAGCCATTTTTGCCAAGACAGACCTCGTATTAATGAGAACCTTGGTTTCTTTCCATGTGGTCTGTGCAAAGCTTGTGCCAATCTAATTAAGGGGAACACGTTTAAAAATCATGATGGTTCCAGAGTCTTCGAAATCCGTAAATATATCACTTGTACATCCAAGGGAGTCATTTATCAGGCAACTTGTCCGTGTAACAAAATATACGTCGGACTTACAACCCGCGAAATAAAAAAAAAATTCGTACACGGGAACATTGCCTAGATATAGAAAAGGCCAAAACCACTACAGATGAAACCACATTAAAAACTTTGCCCAAACACTTCAGAAGATTCCATCAATGTAAATCTCATCTTCTGAAGATTAAAGGTATTGACATAGTTAAAATGGGTTTCAGGGGTGGTGACTTACCTAAAGAATTAGCTAAGCTAGAATGCAAATGGATTTTTAGACTAGGCTCTCTAAGCCCTCAGGGGTTAAATGAAAGTTCTGGTTTTGGGGCCTTTCTGTAATCAGATTATATTGGGGTATTCCATCTTACTTATATGTCATTTCATGCCGTAACCAACTTCCTTTTTGGTTTTTAACACTTTTGTTTTTAATTGTTTTTATGTAATACTTACCTTATGTTTTTTTCTTTTGGAGCTCTCCCGATTGCCTGAATTTTGGAGTTATATTGGCAGCATGCATACTGACGGGGGTCTTGATGTAACTACCAACAAAAGAGAAAGAGATATCCACATAAACCGGAGAAGAATCAATATGGACATTTATTTCTCTATGATTGACAATTTGGTGAAATTCCCCAAGGACTATACTCATGTGTGACCCTTGGGGTGGTATTTTCACTTAGATAGATAATCCTCATACTTATGGCAGAAACCGTTGTATAATCAATTAGGAAAATTCCTTAATTGGAATAATTGTTATTTTTTCAGATTATGAGGTCGATGCACAAAATGTATGATTTTGTCATAGGTAATAGATGTAATAGAGGTGAATATTCCACACTTTTACCCATATAATATATTATTATTGATATTTTCTCCTTTTTCGATTATATTGTGAGTAACATATTCAAATGGTAAATCTATTGTTGAATATAGCGTTCTTCTCCTCTATAGTTTTTTGTAATGTACCACCATGGTTATAAAAAAACCCCAATTAACACACCCATATGGTGGAAACTCAACGCTGGTAGCCGCGATTCTCCTCTCAGTAGTCCCGTGCGGGTGCCATTAGGGTTAAACTTTGTTCACTCCCCTGGTTTGTGCTTGCTGTCACTAGACATAGTGCGCGTGCGTTGGCTGAAGCCCGCCCTTGCATGACGTGTGCGGCCGGAACCCTGGTGACGCTGGAATGGATCATGTGACTCATGATCCGAAGCCGGCCGATTCATCGTGGCCGCCCCTGAGTGCAATGTTTTGAAGTGGGATGGGCAACAGCAGCGCATGCGCCAGATAAAGTCTCAGCTGACAGCAACCACACATTAATTCAGGCCGATCGTATTGGTTGAAGCTCCTTTTTTAACGTCACTTCTCCTGCCTCTAAACACGCCCCCCGAAGAAGCTGGGCGAAACGTGCGCGTCGGGGCTGTGGGACCTAGGCTCCTATTACTTCGTTTCATTGCTGTGACACAGGTAATGGCTTCGGCCATCCCCATGTTGTAATCTTATGCCTCTCTGTTCAATCCTTGACTGGGTGATTGTATATCGCCTGTATATGGTGGTTTAATCGAATTTATGAAGCTATTTCAATCTGGTTAACTATTGAGGTACCAGCCAGACATGAACTGTGGTTTATCTCTGGCTGGTTTGCCTCATGGGGATGCTATCAGTCTATTGTTTCATGCAGCAGATATATATTAAATGGGATGCCAATTGGTCTCTTTTTATCTTGCACCTTTTTTGATAAAATAATTGTATGTAATTTTGATATATTTTGGATTTTGTTATCAATAAAGTTATTTAAAATATATATGGTTAACTGTTCTTTTTATCGGTGACATAACACATATGCACCGAGGTTGTTGAGATTAATAATTATGGTTCAGAACAGATACTTTACATTTTACAATAGGCGTATTTTGGGTATATTGACTGTGTTACTGTTTATTTTAACAGTGTGCCTTGTTATAATGGATTTCAAAGCAAAAGAGAGTACTTGGCTAGCCAAAGCCAGAGATATATTCAAAAAAGGTGCAGGATCAGGCATGAGTCACACCTCGATCACCAATCAGGAGTTGGTAAAAAAGCATAGAAATGCTTTGCACAAAAAAACCAAGCTGTGGTGGACCAAAACAGCATTACAAAATTATTGGGAACAAAAAATAATACCACGAGGCTTACGTATTCAGGTTTATCCAACGTTTAGTTTGGAAGATGATAATCTCACCCAAAGATGGATACAGGCAGCCAATACTTGTTCCCTTGAATTTATACAGATCATCATAGACAAAAATACAAAAACCTTATCCCTTTTGGAGGATGAAATCAATGAATTACAGAAAAAAATGCAATCAGAAATGACGGCAGTGAATTTTCAGGAAGCTATAACAAATCTAGAAAAAGATTTGGAAAAATGGGAAAAAACCATCAGCAGTGACAAACTTAAGAAATTTGAACGGGACAGTTCAGACTTTGCCAGTGGGAAAATTTTCCGGTGGCAATTACAGAGCGGCCCCGCAAAAAGAGGTTTTTCAAGGAGTTCCTCTATCCAATCTATATCTTCTGTGAGTGAAAGTGGTAGTCAAATTCAAGAGCCTGATGTCAGACCCAAAACTAGACAATTTGGCAAAAAAAAACCAATATCGCCCAATTCCCAATAAAAGTCACCGCGAAGATCATCTCAAGGTAATAAATTTATCTACACATGAATTGTCCCCTATTCAAATATCCTTATTACAAAAAGGATTAACGTTTTCACTTTCATCCCATCCAGACCCATTTACATTGATTAAGGACCTACATTTATTCTCCAGAAAACTGATTTTGAAAAAAATACATTGCAAAACCGATTTAATTTCATTCCCTACCAGAGAAGAACAAGAGGCTCTGACTACCCTACAGTCCCTATTGGACGAACAAGAGCCCGAGGTGAGCAGTCAAATTCCTAGTAAATTGTTAGGAAAATCCAAAAAATTTCCTCCCTTATCATTGGTCCCAGCTGTAGATGTGTTTACCAAAATGGTCTCTGCAGACATTATGTCATTATCACACAAACGGGGGGGAGTATCTAATATTTCAAGGGTTGAAAGGCAAGCCCTAGAAACTATGGGATCTTGGAACGATGTAGTATTTAAGATGGCCGACAAAGGCGGCAACATTGTCATTTGGCCAAATGACATGTACATCATACAAGCAGAAAAATTGCTCAACAATGAGGGGAGTTACAAACAATTACCCCATAATCCTACTACTAAATTTCAGCAAAAATTAATTGACATTCTAGTCTCAGCATATGATCAGGGCATCATCCCTAAAAAATTAGTTGAAATATTTAAAAACCTGAAACCCAAATTACCCACGTTTTATTTGATCCCAAAAATTCATAAAAACATCTCCAACCCTCCGGGAAGACCAATAGTTTCCGGCAATGGAAGCCTTTGTGAGATCTTCTGTGACATTATCGAATTTTTCCTGAAACCATTGGTGCAAGAATTGCCCTCTTACATACAAGACACTACCGCTGCCCTTAATCATCTAAATCATGTCCAACTAAGTCAAGAGATGATATTAGTTACAGCGGATGTCGAGGCTTTATATTCCTCAATAAGACATGAAGACGGAATTCAGGCAGTCAAATGGTTTCTTGAATCTAGCAATATACCAAAACCAATGTCTAATCTATTAGTTCAACTATTAGATTTTATTTTGAAACATAATGTGTTCACCTTCAATAAAAAAGTTTTTTTGCAGCTACAAGGGACTGCGATGGGGGCTTCTTGTGCCCCCTCGTATGCAAATTTGTTTATGGGTTTTTGGGAACGTCAAATCTTTCATAGTGACAGTATCAGAGGTATGGATCGAATCCATAATTGGATTCGATTCATTGATGATATCCTGTTTATTTGGGATGGTCCAGCTGATGAATTAGAAAATACAATTAAAACCTTGAATAGCAACCCTTATAATATTCACTTAACGTATAAATTCGGCCGTAGCATTGAATTTTTGGACATTTTGGTTACTACCTCGGATAATGGATTTCTAACCACCACAGTTTTTCGTAAAGAGACGGCCTCAAACTCATTATTACATGCCAGTTCATTTCATCCAAAAAATCTAATTCAAGGTATACCCATTGGACAGTTTTTAAGAGTCAAACGTATTTGCTCAGATGACACTCATTTTGAATTACAGTCGAGAGAACTTACTCAACGCTTTGAAGAGCGTGGTTATAGCCGCAGAAATATTCGCAAGGGCTACAAAAGGGCAAAACAAACCACACGGGAAACTCTATTAGTTCAAACACAAAAGAAGAACTCTGATTCTAATAAAGTGAGATTCATTACTCCTTTTCATAACCAATGGGATGAATTCAGAAATGTGATGAAAAAACACTGGAATGTTTTACTTACAGACCCCATATTAGGTAAAATTCTTGACCCTTATCCATCCCTAGTAGCTAAACGCGCATTCACAATTCGCGATAAATTGGTTCACAGCCATTTTTGCCAAGACAGACCTCGTATTAATGAGAACCTTGGTTTCTTTCCATGTGGTCTGTGCAAAGCTTGTGCCAATCTAATTAAGGGGAACACGTTTAAAAATCATGATGGTTCCAGAGTCTTCGAAATCCGTAAATATATCACTTGTACATCCAAGGGAGTCATTTATCAGGCAACTTGTCCGTGTAACAAAATATACGTCGGACTTACAACCCGCGAATTAAAAATTCGTACACGGGAACATTGCCTAGATATAGAAAAGGCCAAAACCACTACAGATGAAACCACATTAAAAACTTTGCCTAAACACTTCAGAAGATTCCATCAATGTAAATCTCATCTTCTGAAGATTAAAGGTATTGACATAGTTAAAATGGGTTTCAGGGGTGGTGACTTACCTAAAGAATTAGCTAAGCTAGAATGCAAATGGATTTTTAGACTAGGCTCTCTAAGCCCTCAGGGGTTAAATGAAAGTTCTGGTTTTGGGGCCTTTCTGTAATCAGATTATATTGGGGTATTCCATCTTACTTATATGTCATTTCATGCCGTAACCAACTTCCTTTTTGGTTTTTAACACTTTTGTTTTTAATTGTTTTTATGTAATACTTACCTTATGTTTTTTTCTTTTGGAGCTCTCCCGATTGCCTGAATTTTGGAGTTATATTGGCAGCATGCATACTGACGGGGGTCTTGATGTAACTACCAACAAAAGAGAAAGAGATATCCACATAAACCGGAGAAGAATCAATATGGACATTTATTTCTCTATGATTGACAATTTGGTGAAATTCCCCAAGGACTATACTCATGTGTGACCCTTGGGGTGGTATTTTCACTTAGATAGATAATCCTCATACTTATGGCAGAAACCGTTGTATAATCAATTAGGAAAATTCCTTAATTGGAATAATTGTTATTTTTTCAGATTATGAGGTCGATGCACAAAATGTATGATTTTGTCATAGGTAATAGATGTAATAGAGGTGAATATTCCACACTTTTACCCATATAATATATTATTATTGATATTTTCTCCTTTTTCGATTATATTGTGAGTAACATATTCAAATGGTAAATCTATTGTTGAATATAGCGTTCTTCTCCTCTATAGTTTTTTGTAATGTACCACCATGGTTATAAAAAAACCCCAATTAACACACCCATATGGTGGAAACTCAACGCTGGTAGCCGCGATTCTCCTCTCAGTAGTCCCGTGCGGGTGCCATTAGGGTTAAACTTTGTTCACTCCCCTGGTTTGTGCTTGCTGTCACTAGACATAGTGCGCGTGCGTTGGCTGAAGCCCGCCCTTGCATGACGTGTGCGGCCGGAACCCTGGTGACGCTGGAATGGATCATGTGACTCATGATCCGAAGCCGGCCGATTCATCGTGGCCGCCCCTGAGTGCAATGTTTTGAAGTGGGATGGGCAACAGCAGCGCATGCGCCAGATAAAGTCTCAGCTGACAGCAACCACACATTAATTCAGGCCGATCGTATTGGTTGAAGCTCCTTTTTTAACGTCACTTCTCCTGCCTCTAAACACGCCCCCCGAAGAAGCTGGGCGAAACGTGCGCGTCGGGGCTGTGGGACCTAGGCTCCTATTACTTCGTTTCATTGCTGTGACACAGGTAATGGCTTCGGCCATCCCCATGTTGTAATCTTATGCCTCTCTGTTCAATCCTTGACTGGGTGATTGTATATCGCCTGTATATGGTGGTTTAATCGAATTTATGAAGCTATTTCAATCTGGTTAACTATTGAGGTACCAGCCAGACATGAACTGTGGTTTATCTCTGGCTGGTTTGCCTCATGGGGATGCTATCAGTCTATTGTTTCATGCAGCAGATATATATTAAATGGGATGCCAATTGGTCTCTTTTTATCTTGCACCTTTTTTGATAAAATAATTGTATGTAATTTTGATATATTTTGGATTTTGTTATCAATAAAGTTATTTAAAATATATATGGTTAACTGTTCTTTTTATCGGTGACATAACACATATGCACCGAGGTTGTTGAGATTAATAATTATGGTTCAGAACAGATACTTTACATTTTACAATAGGCGTATTTTGGGTATATCAATAGCAGAGTTTGCCTACAACAACTCCATACATAGCGCTATATCTCAAACCCCATTTTTTGCTAATTATGGAGTACATCCAGTATTTATCCCTAATCTGCCAGTGAACACTCCCATTCCTGCTGTTAATGACAGGCTTGCAAAATTACAGGAATCCCAGAAGGAATTATCAGAGATATTACTCAAGACCCAGGAAGTATATAAGGAAGCAGCAGATAAACATCGGAGAGTGCCCCCTGCTCTTCAGGTTGGAGACAAAGTTTGGCTGTCCACTAAAAACCTTAAGACACATGTGCCATCCTCCAAATTGGGTCAGAAATTCATTGGACCTTTTCAAATTTCTGCAAAAATTAACCAGGTTGCTTTTCGTTTAAAACTTCCCAACAATCTAAAGATTCATCCAGTATTTCACATATCCTTCCTCAAACCCTTCTGTGAAAACCCGTTTCCAGGAAGAATTCAGCCACCTCCTCCACCAGAAAGGATCCGTGGTGAAGAAGAATACATTGTGGATAAGATTCTGGACTCCCGAAAAGACGGATTTTGGTAAGAACTTACCTGTAAAATCCTTTTCAGCGAAGAAGGAAGGGAGACACACTCATTACTAGTGGGTAGGCGGAGCCCCAGATAGGATCAATACCTCAGATTAGAAAGCGTGTTGACCGGCCCCTCCAGCTCGGGCTCCTCCTACCCAGGTCTTCAGTCGTACCAAAGCTTAAGGAAGAACAATATCACCAGCGAAGCAACATAACCCCTTCTGAAGGACTTCAGAGAAAAATACAAAAATACAGGTTATGCATGCATTTGCAACGAAAAACCACACAGTCCCAGGTACTACTCACTGAACCTGACTACTGTGATAAGCTGGCAATGCTGGAACAGAGCCGTAGCGCGTCGACCTCAGCCCAGAAAATCGCTATCAGAGAAGGGCCACGCTGCTTCTGTAAATACAACAACACACTTCTGCCATGGGAGGGATGTGTGTCTCCCTTCCTTCTTCGCTGAAAAGGATTTTACAGGTAAGTTCTTACCAAAATCCGTCTTTCAGCTGCAGATGAAGGAAGGGAGACACACTCATTACTAGTGGGACGTCCCAAAGCAGTCCAAAAAATAGGGTGGGAAAAAAACCAAAAGAGGCAGAAACCCAACAACCTAGATAAATGCGCAACAGGCGCCAAATACAAGTTAACTTAAAACTTAGATTACCGCTGCCTGCAGGACCCTACGTCCTAAGGCCGCATCAGCGGAAGCACTGACGTCCACCTTATAAAACTTTGTAAATGTGTGGACGAAACGCCAGGTCGCCGCTCGGTAGAGCTGAGCTGCCGAAGCCCCTTGATGAAAGGCCCACGATGAAGCCACAGCCCTCGTGGAGTGAGCTTGAACCTTAATCGGGCAAGGTTCGCCTTTAAGACGGTAAGCCTCAAAAAAGGCTGACCGAATCCAATGAGCTATAGAGTCCCTGGAAGCTCGTTGATCACGTCTACGACCTGCTGGAATCCCAAAAAGAGAATCTGACTTCCTAAAACCTTGAGTAACAGACAGATAGAACTTCAAGGCCCGCACTAAATCCAATTTGTGCAAATCTCGTTCCTTTGCATTCCTCGGGCCCGGGCAAAGCGAGGGCAACACAATATCCTGGTTGACATGAAATTGCGACACCACCTTAGGTAGAAAGTCGCCCCGTGTGCGAAGCACTACTCGATCCGAGTAAAACTCCAGGAAAGGCGGCGAGCAAGAAAGAGTTGCCAACTCAGAAACCCTTCTTAAAGAGGTTACCGCCACTAAGAATGCAACTTTCCAAGAAAGTAACGAAAGGCTAGTAAAACCCAAAGGTTCAAAGGGCACATGCTGAAGAGCCTCCAAGACAAGATTGAGCCGCCAAGGAGACACAGGTGCCTTCCGCGGTGGAAACTGACGAGTTACTCCTTGAAAAAAAGGAACGCACGTCTCTACGCGAGGCGATAGCCTTCCGAAAAAGCACGGACAGGGCAGAAACCTGACCCTTCAGAGTGCTAACTGCTAAACCTTTGTCCAACCCGTACTGTAAAAAAGCCAACAGATTGGGAATGAAAAAATCCTCGGATTCCTTGAAGAACCCGAACACCACGAAAAGAAGGCTACCCAAGTTCTGTGATAAATCTTAGTAGTGGCCGGACCTCTAGCAGCTCGCAGAGTGGCAATGACTGCAGCTGAGAAACCTCTACGGTTCAATATTTTGGTCTCAAGAGCCACGTCGTCAAACGCAGAGACTTCAAGTCCGGATGACGAACGGGCCCCGGTTAACAGGTCCGGCCGAGGAGGAAAGTGGGAATGGCGGTGCCGCCAAAAGCGACACCAGTGTCGCGAACCACGTCCTCCTTGGCCAATCCAGGGCTATCAACATAGCCGGAATTCTCTCCAGTCTGATCCGACGCAGCACCAGAGGAAGTAAAGATATCGGCGGAAACACATAGACTAGCTCGAAATGGTCCCACGGAGCCACCAGAGCAACCACCGCCACAGCCTTCGGGTCCTTGTACCTGGACATGAAGGTCGGTAGTTTGGCCTTGAACCTTGATGCCATCAAATCCACTTGGGGAGTTCCCCAACGGGAACACAGTAGTGCAAAAATTTTCGGATGAAAACTCCATTCTCCAGGATCCATCTTCTCGCGACTGAGGAAGTCCGCTGTGGTATTCTGGACTCCTGGAAAGTGAATCGCAAAGATGTCTGGAATCTTGGTCTCGGCCCATAGCAGGATCCGAGACACCTCCATCATGAGCCTGGAGCTCCTTGTCCCGCCTTGGTGGTTGATATACGCAATCGCCGTCGCGTTGTCTGTCTGCACTCGGACTGGTAGACCGCTTAAAGGGACTGTCCAGTGTTGGAGGCAAAGGAAAATTGCCCTCAATTCCAGGATGTTGATCGGTAGAACAGACTCTCCCGATGACCATACTCCCTGGATCCAAAAGATCGTTCCAGGCACCCCCCAGCCCGTCAGGCTGGCATCTGTGGTTATGACCGACCACCTCGGAGGGAGGAAAGATTTCCCCAGGGATAACGCTCCTGGATGTAACCACCATCCTAGGGATTCTCGCACCCTGTGAGAGATGATGACGCTGCAATACAGAGAAGCTTGCGATCGATCCCAAAGACTCAGAATGAGCCTTTGGAATGAAACTGGGCAAACGGAAGTGTCTCCATGAACGCCACCATTAAACCCAGAAAGCGCATACACTTCCGAAGAGACATTACTGTCGAAGACTTTATAATCCGTACATGTCGAGGGGAACATGCCCGCTCGCCTGGAGGTAGAGGGACCACTGCCCTTACCGTGTCAAAATGCATTCCTAAAAATAGGATAGACTGCGACGGTTCCAGAGACGACTTCTCACAATTGACCAGTCACCCGAAGTCCTCCAGGAGCTGAAGGAATAGATTGCGCCCTGTCTTCGAAGAATTGCCATGAGAGGCGCCAGAATCGTTGTAAAAACTCTGGGCGTTAAGGTCAAGCCGAATGGCCGAGCACAAACTGGTAATGGTCCTGACCTATGGCAAAACGAAGGAAGCTCTGGTGAGCCCTTCCGACGGGAACATGCAAATAAGCGCCGCGAATGTCGATTGACCAAAAAGACATTCTGCGACAAGGCTGCCACAACGGAGCGAAGCGACTCCATGAATGTTCGGTGTGGACAGCCTTCAATCTTCAAATAGGGCAAATTTGTCCTCTTTTGGCACCAAGGGTTGATAAAATCCTCTTCCGGTCCTGGACGGATCACACACTCTTCTGCAAAAAGAATCGACACTCGCAGTAGAGCGGAATTCGCTCCTGGGAATGCGAGATGGAAAAATGCGGGTCGAGAAAGAACTCTATGAAGTAGCTGCACACAACTGTGTCACCAGGTCCGACACGTAAACCAAGTCGTTTGAATGGAGTAAACGACCCCCCTGAGACGCTCGAGTAGACCAGACGTCATCGCTTAGCAGGTTTTGCCAGCTTGGTGAAAGAATTGTCAGGTATGCGGAATTCTGAAAACCCCTTTTTTTTTTTTTTTTTTTTAAAGGAGAGCACCAAACCAAGGTTGCTGGATCATCCCCTGAACCGAAAAATCCGTACAAACATACTCGTGCCGATCAGAAGCACAGCTTGCTTGCGTAAATTTTTTTACTTGCTGGCAATCAGCTCGGAGGTCAGATCATGCTGACACTTCAGCTAAAGTAGCAACCTGCTGAAACAGTTCATGTCTAAGCACAGTGCTCTTGACTGTACTGCGAGGATTAGCCCTGGATAGCAGGAGCTATCCTTCAATGAAAAGCCTCTACCTCGATAGAGGGGATCATTGCACGCCGTCTTAGACGGTAAAGGCTCGGAACTTTACAAGTACACATAGATCCTTAACGAATCCATGACTCGCTGCAGTGGATTGTGCCATCTCGCTTCTGCAGGTCCTGCAAACTCGCTCCCTTACCAGAAGATACTACTGAAAAGGCATTCAGTTCAGTAGAAGGTCCAATACAAAAATCGTAAAACGATACAGTTTGAAAGCCGACGCGACTAATCCTGAACATCGGGCCGACTTACCAGAGTTGTTATCCTCGTAACGTAACGCCCCAGCTCCATAGTACAGCCTGAAGAGAGTTCCCTGCCGACCCCTTGTCCGAACGGACATCTCGCTATGCGAGAAGAAGCACCGATTTGATGTCGCTCCTTGGGAATTAGTGACACCAATAACCTAGAGGTCAGACAGCCATCAATAGATAGTGAGGACCTCCATTTTGACACCACTGGAACCCAACGTGCGCTGATCGGTCTGGTGTGCGAGACTGATCCGTACGGGTCTGGAGATGACTGCCCTGACATATCGCAGTAACCTGTCAGTAACTAGACAGTTGTTTCTAAGAGAAACAAGCTGAAGGTTAAGCCTAAAGAAGACTACCACGTCCCCCATTAAGAGTTAACCGCCTAGGGTTTAAGTGCAGACTCCACAACTGATTGAAAGGTGTCGACCTCAGCGCCTCTATAGGCCGCAGCTGCAGTTCGTATAGCAGTATAAAATGTGATGACATAATCTGAATCAAAAGCCATACTAATACGCGCATAGATTATATACTGATTCTGACCAGGGTCAAACGGAATCTTTATACCGCCGGAGAGGTACGGTCTAAGTGACCCTACTGGGGTCTAACAATCCCCACCTGAGGTATGTTAAGGTAAGAGGTCGGCACCACTAACCCTGTTTCTTTTAATCTGCAACGTATAGTCCAAGAAGACCCTGAAACCCCAGGAAGCGGTTAACGGTTAATGAACAGAAAGACATACAGAAAGATAGAATAAGTAATAAGTCTACGAACAACCTCACACCAGTAGGAACCCAAGTCCCAGAGATCAAAGCTATAGCTTAAGAGTAAAAGCAACTGGGCTCTACCCTTAATGCTCAGAACCGATCAGTGAGCTGCAGATATAGATGCTTTCACCGCTCCAACAAGACTGGAGGAAGATAGAAACTACTTAAAACATATCCAAAGCAAGCCGGGCGAGCTGAACCTAGTCTTAGCAAAGAGCTGGTAAATTACTCTCTCATACAAACAAGAAATAAGCGCTCAACTGTGAGAAGTCAGAATGTGCAAGGCGACGATCTCGTGGCGAGCACTCCATGACGTACCACCCTTCTCGAGGGTCGACCCTTCAAGACCATTGTCCGTAAGTTGTGTGAAAGTCCGACCATCGTCTGCGTACATCAGACGAGGGACACTCCTCTCCTCGCCATCCCCTCCTGCTTCCACGTTTTTGATTACCATGAGAGAGTGAGGTTGCGGTATGACGGAATACTTTTTAAGTAGACTGGTAAAACGACATTATGAATTTTAAACGTAGGAGGGGTCCAGAACAAATGCCACAGATAATATGGAACTACACTGTTGGCCCGAGTCGGACCCAACCTCCAGGAGAACTAAGTTTTAATTCCTGGTAGACAACCCACCAGACGTTACCCAGATCAGACCAGAACTCTCCTCCTATCAGCATCGTTTGTAAGGGTCTCCGAATCTAGTCTTAAGCATTGTATCAGCCCATGAGAAGTCCCACAGGGCGTCCCCTGACCGAATACCTCCCTAAGCTCAGAGCATACAGCTGACACTACTCCTCCTAGGAATAGGAACCGGATCATCGATCTTCCGATCGCCCTGGAAAGTTAGATGAAAGCCATCAGGAAGCAACTTTATTGGCAGTCATATGTCGATGAGGAGTAACTCCTTTTACACCCTCCTCTGAGAACTTCTCCCAAAAGTCCTCCAGAAAAGGAGGCAAAGTCCTAGGACAACCGCCGATACCGTGTCATGCAGTATTCTGCAAATCACCCCTGCTTATCTTTCTGGATTGCCATCATCACTGGTTATGGTTTAGCAACCCAAGAAGTCCCAAACAATAGAGAGCAGACCTCAAACAAACAAACAAATTGCTCGTTAGGGTATTAGCCCCTACCGAAGATCTATGTTATGAACAGCTTGTACCAGCACCTGACCAGTCTAGACAATAGAAGTAAGGACCGTTTGCCAATACACTCTTGCATACATGCGGGCAACGAGTGTCCACCAGATAGCCCGGACCACTATCAAGAAAACAGAAATCCTCAGTTGCTAGTACCATCACCACGCCTCCGAGGCCGCAGAACTGGAGGGTTGGGACGAAATACACGCTGGTTAACTCCTTGTCAAAGGTCCGGATGACAAACTAAATGCCCTCTCTCGCAAAAGGAAACACTATAGTCTGCGGCACGTGATCCCCTAAAATGATGTCCCCCATGCAGGTCCTCAAAAACGAGGAACCGTCAGTATAAGGACTTTGTAGTAGGTGAGCACACGGGGGGCGGAGTTACCTCGCTCTTCCCCGAAGACGTCTATCAATGCGAATAGCGAGGGCCATAGCAGCCTCCAGTGATGGAGGAGAATCATACTGAGCCAACACATCTTTTAATTTGTCAGACAACCCTTGACAAACTGGCTCCTAAGAGCAGGTCATTCCCTGAGTATCTGTTGCCCATCTACGGAACTCAGAAGAATATTCCTCCGCTGGACGATTTCCTTGCCGTATTTTACGTAACCTTGTTCAGCAAGGAGACTCGATCCGGATCATCATATACCAGACCCAGGGCAGTAAAAAATCGATCCACTGACTGGAGATCTGGGAGCCTGAGGAATAGAGAACGCCCAAGATTGAGGATCCCCTTGTAAGAGCGAGATAACAATTCCCACCCTCTGCTCTTCACTCCCAGATGACGAGGCCGCAGCCGAAAGTACATTTACATGCCTCCCGGAAAGTAAAAAATTTGTCCCGCCCACCAGTGAACCTGTCCGGAGAGCAACCTTAGTTCAGATCTGTTTGCTCCGGGGGGGACAAAACCTTGGACTTAATGTCTGCCAACTCCATGGACAATCCCTGCAACTGCCGGGCCAGCTGGGCTACTGGATCCATGATAGCTGGGGAGAATCTTTAGTATGGCCGGTGAAAATGTCACGCTGTATAGCAGATATATATTGTGATGACAATAATCTATATCAAAAGGGCAACATATATAAACATGCGCATAAATATATTATAACATGGATTTACCTGACAGAAAGTCCAGTGGGTCAAAACGGAATCCGTTATACGCTGTCTCCGGCTAGAGGGTGACCGGGGTCTAAGCTGACCCTAACTGGGGTCCTAACTAATCCCTCAACCTGGAGGTACTGTTAAAGGTACAGAGGTCCAGGCCACCAGCGTAAACCCTGTTTCTTTTCAATCCCTGCCAACTGTATTCTAGTCCTAAGAAGGACCCTGAATACCACCAAAGGGAATGACCAGGTAACGGTTAATGAACAGAAAGACATACAAGAAAGATAAGAAATAAAGTAAATAAAGTCTTACATACAACACTCACACACAGTAGGAACACCAAAGGTCCCAGAGATAAACTATAAGCTGTAAGTAGCAAAAAACAACTAAGGAGATTAAGACTAAGTATTCTCAGCGATTTCATATGCTAAACCAATTTATGCTTTCACGATCAACACCCAACGCGTGCGAATTTAATTTTAAAAAAAGCAAAAAATGTGAAACATAATCCAAGCAGGCGGGCGAGCGAGAAATAGTCTGAGCACCAGGAGAGCTAGATCAAGATGAACTCTCGCTAAGCCAAACACAAAGAACAAGACTCGCTAGTGAGAATAGATGGTTGCGATCGCGTACGATCTTCGTTGTGTGCATACCCTTGAGTACCACCACTAAGGGGCCTCGACCTTCATACCAGGATCTGTCCGGTAATTTGATGTGATACGGCATCCAACACCAAGACTGCGGTTATCATTAGAACAAACCCACGGCCGAGGCTCGGACCTACCCTGCAATGACTAGTAAGATTATCTTCATTACCACACGAAAGGAAGGCAGTAGCGTGAAAGTAGAATGTGCACCACATCTTCGTGGTAATGAAAGGACTTGTGACACATAGAAAAAACGTAGCAGGGAGTCCTAAAAATGCCACAGGATTAATTATGGAACTGATCCTGTATGGCCCGATGAATCTGGGACCCAACCTCCAGGAGGGAACTTTAAGTTTTATATTCCTGGTAGACAACCACACCAGATCGTTCACCCTCAGATCTAGACCAGAAACTCTCCTCCTATCAGCCATCCGTTTGTAAGGGTTCTCCGTAACCTTCAGTCTTAAACGATCTGGAACTATCAGTCTCCCTGGAAGTCCCACAGGGGCGTCCCCCTGAGCCCCCAATACCTCCCCCTCAAGCTCAGAGCATACAGCTGACACTACAACTCCCTCCTGAGGAATAGGAACCGGATCATCAGTCTTCCCGACCCCTGGGAAAGTACGAGATAAGGCATCAGGAAGCAACTTTATTGAGCAGTCATATGTGCGATGAGGAGGTAACTCTTTACACCCCTCCTCTGAGAACTTCTCCCAAAAGTCCTCCAGAAAAGGAGGCAAAGTCCTAGGCACAACCGCACCGATGACCGTGCTCATGCAGTTATCTTGCAAAATTCACCCCACTGGCTTATCTTTCTGGATTGCCAATCAATCACTGGGTTATGTTTAGCCAACCAAGGAAGTCCCAACACAATAGGGGCAGGCAGACCCTCCAACACATAACAAGACAATTGCTCTTTATGTATTGCCCCTACTCGAAGATCTATGTTATGAACAGCTTGTACCAAGCTACCTTGACCAAGAGGTCTAGAATCAATAGAGAGTATAGGGACCGGTTTGGCCAATACACTCAGTTGCATACCATGCACCTGGGCAAACCGAGTGTCCACCAGATTAGCCCCGGACCCACTATCAAGAAAAACAGAAATCCTCTCAGTTCTAGTACCAATCACCACCTCCGCAGGCACGAGAAACTGAGAGGGATTTGGGGACGAAATACACACTCCCAGGTTAACTCCTTGGTTCAAAGAGGTCCCGGGGTGGACACCCCCAACAAAATGTCCCTCTCTCCCGCAAAAGAAACACCTTCTAGTCTTGCGGCGCACCGCTGATTCCCTCCTACAAAATGATGTCCCTCCCAACTGCATGGGTTCCTCAGAACAGACCAGAGGAACCTCAGTATAAGGGACTTTAGTAGTAGGTGGAGTCATCACGGGGGGCGGAGTTACCTCGCGTCTTCCCCGAAGACGTCTATCAATGCGAATAGCGAGGGCCATAGCAGCCTCCAGTGATGGAGGAGAATCATACTGAGCCAACACATCTTTTAATTTGTCAGACAAACCCTTGACAAAACTGGCTCCCAAGAGCAGGGTCATTCCACTGAGTATCTGTTGCCCATCTACGGAACTCAGAAGAATATTCCTCCGCTGGACGATTTCCTTGCCGTATTTTACGTAACCTTGTTTCAGCAAGGGAGACTCGATCCGGATCATCATATACCAGACCCAGGGCAGTAAAAAATCGATCCACTGACTGGAGATCTGGGGAGCCTGGAGGAATAGAGAACGCCCAAGATTGAGGATCCCCTTGTAAGAGCGAGATAACAATTCCCACCCTCTGCTCTTCACTCCCAGATGACCGAGGCCGCAGCCGAAAGTACAATTTACATGCCTCCCGGAAAGTAAAAAATTTGTCCCGCCCACAGTGAACCTGTCCGGGAGAGCAACCTTAGGTTCAGATCTGGTTTGCTCCGGGGGGGACAAAACCTTGGACTTAATGTCTGCCAACTCCATGGACAATCCCTGCAACTGCCGGGCCAGCTGGGCTACTGGATCCATGATAGCTGGGGAGAATCTTTAGTATGGCCGGTTGAAAATGTCACGCTGTATAGCAGATATATATATGTGATGACAATAATCTATATCAAAAGGGCAACATACTATATAACATGCGCATAGATATATTATAACATGGATTTACCTGACAGAAGTCCAGTGGGTCAAAACGGAATCCGTTATACGCTGTCTCCGGCTAGAGGGTGACCGGGGTCTAAGCTGACCCTAACTGGGGTCCTAACTAATCCCTCAACCTGGAGGTACTGTTAAAGGTACAGAGGTCCAGGCCACCAGCGTAAACCCTGTTTCTTTTCAATCCCTGCCAACTGTATTCTAGTCCTAAGAAGGACCCTGAATACCACCAAAGGGAATGACAGGTAACGGTTAATGAACAGAAAGACATACAAGAAAGATAAGAAATAAAGTAAATAAAGTCTTACATACAACACTCACACACAGTAGGAACACCAAAGGTCCCAGAGATAAACTATAAGCTGTAAAGGTACTGCCACACTAAACAATCCCGCTAGCGATCACGATAACGACGCATACTAATGCGATCGCTAGCGGGATTGTTTCTATATCGCTAAATGCGGCCACATTTAGCGATATAGTTAACGACGCTATCGCCGTTAGCGATCTTCTTAACGACTTTAGCGGTACAAAAGTACCGCTAAATCGCTAAGAAAAGGTGCCACACAGCGATTAGATACTCACCCAGCGGGAGCGCCAGCGATGAAATAGGGTCCGGAGCGATTCCAGCGACGAGCGAGATCACAGCAGGAAGCTCGTCGCTGGAAGCTGCCGCACTGAACAATATCGCTAACGGGATCGCTAAATAGTGACGTTTTTTAGCGATCTCGTTAGCGATATTGTTTAGTGTGGCATACCCTTAAGAGTAAAAACAACTAAGGAGCTCTTAGCTTAAGTATTCTCAGAACCGATCCAGTCTGCTAAACTATATGAATGCTTTCACCGGCATCCAACACCCAGACTGGCAGGAATATAAAGGAAACTAATTAGAACATAATCCAAAGCAGCCGGGCGAGGCTGAACCTAGTCTTAGCAAAGAGCTAGGTAAAATTAACTCTCTCATTACCAAACACAAAGAAACAGCAGCTCAGCTGTGAGAAGTCAGAATGTGCAATCGCGACGATCTTCGTGGCGATGCACCCATGACAGCAGGACAGCTATGCCACACTATACAGAAAAAACGTTCCACAAGATCGCTAAAAAATTGCGCTGTTTTGTATAACGCAATGACCGCCAAAGTCATGATCGCTCAGATTGGCAGCTACTAGTGACATTAAAAAAGATCACACAAACGATCGCATTAGTATGCGTCGTTATCAGGATCGTTAGCGGAAACGTATAGTGGCAATAATAATAATATTAATAATAATATTAATATTGCAGGCTCCACACAACCTCTTTATTAATATTGAAAAGAGTGTGTGAGCCCCATATGCGATAACAGCCGCAGGACCACGCTATCTGCCACTCATTAGTGCCCCAGACGGCGTCCGCGCTGTGGGGGTGAAGGGGTTAAGCTTCTGCCCGCGGGCTAGAAGCGACTCACCCAGCTGGTAACGGTTCTTGCCGGGAGGGGAGGGGAGCGATGTCCGGAGAGCTTCCAGTCAGCGTTCCTGTCAGCAATGGCCGCCGCGCTCTGTCTCCGATGTGCTCCATGTACAGGAGCCAGAAAAGGAGACTGCCATAAAGCGCGTGCTCAGCGGCGGGAAATTCAAAAATAAAAAAGTGCGCACTCCTCTCTCCCTTCTCCTCAGAGTCACCGGCATGTATAATGTACAGCGGCTGCCGCAGCAGCCGTTAAATCACTCACACACATCTTTAATAAAAATGTGGAGTACTCACCAGCCGAGCGCCACAGGGACCCCCAGGGGTTTCTGGCGCTATGCCCATGCTTCCCCCCAGGGCAGGGAAACGCAGTGACCCCAGAAGCGCGGTTTGCGTCCCCGCCAGGGAAGCCATTCTCATCCCCCGGGCCGGCAGGGTTCTGCAGGGACCACCATTAGGGTAATTACAGATCCGCCAAGGGAGAGGTTGGGGTCCAGCAGCGCTGAGACCCCTGAGACCTCTAGACCACTCTGGTGATCCAAGTCTCTTGTCCGATAAAAAATAATAAAATCTTCTGAGGAGCTGCTTCCAGCAGCGACCGTCCTCTGAGACCTCAAATTTTAGACTGAAGACCTGAGTAGGAGGAGCCCGAGCTGGAGGGGCCGGTCAACACGCTTTCTAATCTGAGGTATTGATCCTATCTGGGGCTCCGCCTACCCACTAGTAATGAGTGTGTCTCCCTTCCTTCATCTGCAGCTGAAATTCAGAGGTAAACTGCAGTATCTGGTGCAGTGGGAAGGTTACGGACCAGAGGAAAATTCATGGGAACCAAAGGACAACGTCCATGCTCCTGGACTTACAAGAGCCTTTCATCAGAGGTACCCAGATAAGCCAGCTCCTGAGATGTCCAGAGGCCATCCTGGAAGGAGGGGAGTACTGTCAGGAATCGAACCCAGTGTCTCTTGTCCACCGGCCGGCAGCTCTACCATCTGAGCTATTCTGCTGGCTACAAAGTTCCTTGCTGAACCCAGATACCATTGACTGTTCTTCCTGATCGGCTTCACCCAGTGCTCTCTTGTTTGGCCTCTGATTGCCAATTACACGCCCTATATAGACCTGGCCCTGTGGGTGTGTCATTGCGAGATTATTGTGCTCTTAGCCTTTAGTCAAGCGTTCCCTGCTGTTCCTGCTGCTACAAACACTGCTCTCCTGTGAACTGACCTCGGCCTGCCCTTCTGACTATGCTCTCCGCCTGATCCATTGCTACAAACACTGCTCTCCTGTGTACCGACCTCGGCCTGCCACCTGACTACGTTATCTGCCTGCTCCTCTGCTACCGAACTGCCTTTCCTGTGTACCGACCTCCGGCTGCCACCTGACTACGTTATCTGCCTGCTCCTCTGCTACCGAACTGCCTTTCCTGTGTACCGACCTCCGGCTGCCACCTGACTACGTTATCTGCCTGCTCCTCTGCTACCGAACTGCCTTTCCTGTGTACCGACCTCCGGCTGCCACCTGACTACGTTATCTGCCTGCTCCTCTGCTACCGAACTGCCTTTCCTGTGTACCGACCTCCGGCTGCCACCTGACTACGTTATCTGCCTGCTCCTCTGCTACCGAACTGCCTTTTCTGTGTACCGACCTCGGCCTGCCACCTGACTACGCTACCTGCCTCTGCTTTCCCTAGTGTTTGCAGTAACATCGGCTCCAACCCAGACGGGATCTTGACAGTCATGTCCTTAGAGCCAACAGGAAAGCAGCAGGATCAGCAATGGAATGCCAGGTCCTGAGAGCTAATATGGAAGCAGCAGACTTATGAATGCATTATTTGTTTACCATAATAAAATCCTTCCTTGGAGAGGAGTCATTCTGTTTGTCGACCGCGCTGCTGTATTTATAGCTCTGCACTCGGATTCATTTTTTCATCTCACTGATATAATGAATAGGACTGTGTTTTGTGTGATGCTTCAAAGCCGCCAGCTCATTAAACTTGTCACATTGTTTGTAGACCCCATAAAAATCGATTCATGAATGATACAAGAGCTCTCCGCGCCAACAAAGGAAACATCACCTTGTAACACTTTCAACAGCTGTGTAATCGTATTCAGAGTTCAAAGACTTCATGCCTGCAAAATCTCTGCACGCAGGGTGTTACTTATTAATCTCAGATAATGCAAATAAGGGTCATGATGTAGATTAATGCGACGTCCCCTGGGTGCTATTAGCAGACAACGAATGTGTAATCATAAACAGGGAGGAGGAACGAGGCGGGCGCTTCATTAATCCAGACCGCTGCCACTTACCTGTGTCATTACAAGGTTGTCAATGTAATTCCTCCTAGTTTAAGAAATCTTTCTTCTTTAATTGAGCAGTCTACCAGTGACAAGCTGAATTTGGGGGTCTCCCTAATGTCAACTTTTATAACTGAGGGTACTTCTTAGGCCTCTTTCACACTTCAGTCGTGCGACGTCAGTCAAAATCCGCCAAAGTGTGAAAAAAGCGGATCCGCCATTTTTTTTTGGCGGATCCGCTTTTTTCCCATTGACTTGCATTAGTGGCGGATTTTGATAGATGGTCGTCCGTTAGGTCCGTTTTTTGACGGATCCGCCAAAAATTTGGCGTCCGCCGTTTTTGAAAAACGTCCAATGCAAAGTTTTTTCTGTCCGCCAAAATGGCGGATTCGTCAAAAATCGGATCTAACGGACGACCATCCGCCAGCGGATCCGTTGCTCCCATTGAAAATCCATTCAAAATGCCCAGAATACTGTCCGGGGTGTGTCTCTTTCTCTCTCTCTCTCTCTCTCCGTGCCAGACATGCGTACATGGGTGTACCCAGGATCAAAACTAGGGGGGGGCAAGCCAATGTCACATCTTATACAGGTTACATCATATACACTGTACATTATCCTGCATATTAGGTATGGAGCATTAGAACTGTTGTATAATACAGCAGTGTATGCGACACTACGCTGTATATACCATATATTATACATGGCACACTCACCTCTATACAAAGAATAAGAGGCATTATAACCTGTATATGAAAAGTATAATACAGCAGTATATATACACTCTATATACCGCACACAATGTGTATGACCCTGTATACACCATATACTACACTCTTATTTTGAAGTAAAAATAAAAATAAACAGGAACAAATACAATACTTAAAATAAAGAACAAGTAAAGTTAAAAATCAACAAACTTACTGGTATTTCAATGGAACTATGGGCCTGCTTTTGGCCAATGAGATGATCAATGTTCGGTTCCATATTTGTCACAAGTGAAGCAATTTTTCTCTTTCTTGATATCATTATTTCCTAGGGATTCCAAATTGCTATTAGTAAAATACCAATATATATACAGTGCTACAAAAACAATATACCAGCAATAAAACTGCCCACACAGAGACATACGGCCTGCACTGCCCATCACTGCAGCCTTGCCAATCCATGTCATTTCATCCTCATTAGTGCACATATTGGCGCAACTCCGCTTTTAGCTCAGGCTCAGACTGGTGTGGTGCGAGAGTCCCTAATAGGCAGGTAAATGTCCCCAATAGGCAGCATTGGTCCCCAATAGGCAGGTAAATGTCCCAATAGGCAGCATTGATCCCCAATAGGCAGCATATGTCCTCAATAGGCGGCATAGGTCCCCAATAGGCAGCATAGGTCCCAATAGGCAGCATAGTCCCCAATAGGCACCATATGTCCTCAATTGAGAGCATAGGTCCCCAATAGGCAGCATAGGTCCCCAAAACGCAGCATAGGTCCCCAATAGGCAGCATAGGTCCCCAATAGGCAGCATAGGTCCCCAATAGGCAGCATAGTCCCCAATAGGCAGCATATGTCCTCAATAGACAGCATAGGTCCCCAATAGGCAGCATAGGTCCCCAAAACGCAGCATAGGTTCCCAATAGGCAGGTAAATGTCCCAATAGGCAGCATAGGTCCCCAATACGCAGCATATGTCCTCAATAGGCAGCATAATCCCCATAGGCAGCATAGTAGTCCCCAGTAGGCAGCATAATCCCCCATAAGCAGCATAGTCCCCAATAGCCAGCATAATCCCCCCATAGCCAGCATAATCCCCCATAGCCAGCATAATCCCCCATAGGAAGTATAATCCCCCATAAGCAGCATAGTAGTCCCCAATAGGCAGCATAGTAGTCCTCAGTAGGCAGCATAACCCCCCATAAGCAGCATAGTCCCCAATAGCCAGCATAATCCCCCAACCAGCATAATCCCCCAATAGCCAGCATAATCCCCCATAGCCAGCATAATCCCCCATAGCCAGCATAATCCCCCCATAGCCAGCATAATCCCCCCATAGCCAGCATAATCCCCCCATAGGTAGCATAATCCCCCATAGCCAGCATAATCCCCATAGCCAGCATAATCCCCCAATAGCCAGCATATTCCCCCAATAGCCAGCATAATCGCAACAATAGACAGCATAATCCCCATATGCAGCATAATCCACCATACCAGCATAATTCCCAATCCCCCCATAGCCACATAATCCCCCCATAGCCAGCATATCCCTCCATAGGCAGCATAATCCGCACAAAAGCCAGCATAATCCCCCAAGCCAGCATAATCCCCCATAGCCAGCATAATCCCACCAATAGCCGGCCCGCGTCAAAAAAAAAAAAAAAAATGCCAGTACCACCTATCTCCCCCGCTGCTCTGAAAAGCGCGCGCTTGGACTCTGTCTCTCCTGGCACAGGCACGTGATCGCGTCATTCACGCACCGCGCGCCCGTGATGACGTCACGCCACCATTGCCAGGAGAAACAGAGTCCAGCGCGCCGCCTTCTTCAGAAGCAGCGGGGAATATGAGTACTGAGCATTTTTTTTTTTTTTTGACGCCGGGCCCAGCTAATGTGGGATTAATCTGGCTAGGGGATTATGCTGGCTAAGTGGGATTATGCTGGCTATTTGGGATTAGCTGCCTATGGGGGATTATCTGGCTATGGGGGGATTATGCTGGCTATGGGGGATTATGTCTCTGGCTAGGGGGATTATGCTGCCTATGGGGATTATGCTGGCTATTGTGCGATTATGCTGGCCTATTGGGGGAATATGCTGGCTATTGGATATATCTGGCTATGGGAATTATGCTGGCTATGGGGATTATGCTACTATGGGGGGATTATGCTGGCTATGGGGGGATTATGCTGCTATGGGGGGATTATGCTGGCTATGGGGGATTATGCTGGCTATGGGGATTATGCTGCTATTGGGGATATGCAGGTTGGGGGAATTATGCTGCTAGTGGTGACTATGCTGCTTATGGGGTTTAAGCTGCTCCGAGGACTACTATCTGCTATTGGGGACTACTATGCAGCTTATGGGGATATACTTTCCTAAGGGGATTATCTGGCTATGGGGATTATCTGGCCTATGGGGGGATTATGCTAGGCTATTGGGGACTATGCTGCTCAAGGGGATTATGCTGCCTACGGACTACAATGCAGCCTATGGGGGAATTATGCTGCCTATTGAGGACATATGCTGCGTATTGGGACCTATGCTGGCTATTGGGACAGTTTACCTGCCTATTGGGAACCTATGCTGCGTTTGGGACCTATGCTGCTTATTGTGGACAAATGCTGTCTATTGATGACATATGCTGCCTATTGGGGACTATGCTGCCTATGGGGACCTATGCTGCCTATTGGGACCTATTCTGCCTATTGGGACCTATTCTGCGTTTTTCTTGGGACCTATGCTGCCTATTGGGACCTTGCTCTCAATTGAGGACTATGGTCCTATTGGGGACTAATCCTTGCCTATTGGGACCTATGCTGCCTATTGGGACCTATGCCGCCTATTGAGGACATATGCTGCCTATTGGGGATCAATGCTGCCTATTGACATAACCTGCCTATTGGGATCCAATGCTGCTATTGGGGACATTTTACCTGCCTATTAGGGACACTCGCACCAACACCATTCTGAGCCTGAGCTAAAAGCGGAGTTGCGCCAATATTGCACTAATGAGGATAAATGACATGGATTGGCAAGGCTGCAGTGATGGCAGTGCAGGCCGAATTCTCTGTGTGGGCAGTTTTATTGCTGGTAATATTGTATTTTTGTAGACTGTATATATAATGTTATTTTACTAATAGCAAATTGATCCATAGGAAATTAATGATATCAAGAAAGAGAGAAAATGCTTCACTTGTGACAAATATGGAACCTAACATTGATCATCCTCATTGCACAAGCCGGCCCTAGTTCCATTGAAGAATTACCAGTAAGTTTGTTGATTTTAAACTTTACTTGTTTCTTTATTTTAAGGATTGTATTTGTTCCTGTTTTATTTTTATTTTTAACATTCAAGAATAAGAGTGTAGTAATATGGTGTATACAGGGTCATACCATTTGTGTGCGTATATAGAGTAGTATATATACTGCTGTATTATACTTTTCATATACAGATTTCTAATGCCTCTATTCTTTGTATAAGGTGAGTGTGCCATGTATAATATATGTATTTACAGCGAAGTGTCGCATACACAGTCTGTATTAAACAACAGTTTCTAATGCTCATACCTAATATGCAGGACAATGTACAGTGTTTATAAGATGTAACCTGTAGAAGATGTACATTGGGCTTGCCCCCCCCTAGTTTAGATCCTGGTTACACCCATGTACGCCATGTCTGGCACGTAGAGAGAGAGAAAGAGAAGAGACACACCCCGGACAGTATTCTGGGCAGTTTTGAAGGATTTTCAATGAGCCAACGGACCCTGGCGGATGGTCGTCCGTAGATCCGATTATTTGACGAATCCGCCATTTTGGCGGACAGAAGAAAACTTAGCATAGGACGTTTTCCAAAAACGGCGGACGCCAAATTTTTCGGATCCGTCAAAAAACGGACCCTAACGGACGACCATCTATCAAAATCCGCCACTAATGCAAGTCAAATGGGAAAAAAGCGGATTCCGCCAAAAAAAATTGGCGATCGCTTTTTGTCACACTTTTGCGGATTTTGACTGACGTCGCACACTAAGTGTGAAAGAGGCCTAAGAAGTACCCTCAGTTTATAAAGTTGACATTAGGGAGACCCCCAAATTCATCTTGTCACTGTAACAGCTCAATTAAAGAAAAGAAAGATTTCTTAAACAAGGAGAATTACATTGACAACCCTTGTAATGCACAGGTAAGTGGCAGCGTCGGATTAATGAAGCGCCCGCCTCGTTTCCTCCTCCTGTTATGATTACACATTCGTTGTCTGCTAATAGCACCCCGGACGTCGCATAATCTACATCATGACCCTTAGTTGCATAACTGAGATAATAAGTTAACACCCTGCGTGCAAATTTTTGCAGGCATGAAGTCTTTGAACTCTGAAATACGATTTACACAGCGTTGAAAGTGTTACAAGGTGATGTTTTCTTATTGTTGCGCGGAGATCTCTTGTATCATTCATGAATCGATTTTTTATGGGTCTACAAACAATGTGACTGGTTTAATGAGCTGGCGCTTTGAGCAACACACAAAACACAGTCCTATTTCCCATTTTATCAGTGGAATGAAAAAATGAATCCGAGTGCAGAGCTATAAAATACAGCAGCGCGGTCGACAAACAGAATGCTCCTCTCCAAGGAAGGAATTTTATTATGGTAAACAAATAATGCATTCATAATCCTGCTGCTTCCATATTACATCTCAGGACCTGGCATTCCATTGCTGATCCTGCTTGCTTTCCTGTTTGGCTCAAAGGACATGACTGTCAAGATCCCGTCTGGTTGGAGCCGATGTTTACTGCAAACACTAGGAGATAGCAGAGGCAAGTAGCGATAAGTCAGGTGGCAGCCCGAGGTCGGTACACAGAAAAAGGCAGTTCGGTAGCAGAGGAGCAGGCAGATAACGTATCAGGTGGCAGCCCGAGGTCGTACACAGGAAAGGCAGTTCGGTGAGCAGAGGAGCAGGCAGATAACGTATCAGTGGCAGCCGAGGTCGGTACACAGGAAAGGCAGTTCGTAGCAGAGGAGGCAGGCCGATAACGATAGTCAGGTGCAGCCGGAGTCGTACCCAGGAAAGGCAGTTCGGTAGCAAGAGATCAGGCATAACGTAGTCAGGTGGCAGCCCGGAGGTACGTACGCCAGGAAAGGCAGTTCGGTAGCAGAGAGCAGGCAGATAACTTAGTCATGTGGCATGCCGAGGTCGGTACACAGGAGAGCATGTTTTGTACAATGGATCAGGCTGAGAGCATAGTCAGAAGGGCAGGCCGAGGTCAGATCACAGGAGAGCAGTGTTTGTAGCAGCAGGAACAGCATGGAACGCTTTGACAAAGGGCTAAGAGCACATAATCTACGCAGATGACACGACCCACGGGCCAGGTCTATAAGGGCTAGTATTGCAATCAGAGTCCAAACAAGAGAGCACTTGTAGAAGCCGATCAGGAGAACAGTCAATGGAATCTGGGCTTCAGCAAGGAACTGTTGTAGCCAGCAGAAAGCTCAGATGGTAAGCTGCCGGCCGGTGACAAGAGACACTGGGTTCGATTCCTGACAGTACTCCCCTCCTTCCAGGAAGGCCACTGGACATCTCAGAGCTGGCTTATCTGGGTTACCTCTGAAGAAAGCTCATGTAAGTCCAGGAGCAAGGACGTTTGTCCTTTTTCCCATGAATTTTCCCTCTGGTCCGTAACTTCCCACTGCACAGATACTGCAAGTTTACCTCTGAATTTCAGCTTGCAGAAAAGGAAGGAGACACACTCATTACTAAGGGTAGGCGGAGCCCAGATAGGATCAATACCACAGATTTGAAAGCGTGCTGACCGGCCCCTCCATCTCGGCTCCTCCTACTTCAGACTTCAGTCTAAAATTTTGAGTTCTCAGATGACGGGTCGCTGCTGGAAGCATCTCCTCAGAAGATTTTATTATTTTTATCGTACAAGTAGACTGGATCACCAGAGTGGTCAGAGTCTCATGGTCTCAGCGCTGCTGGACCCCAACCTCTACCCTTGTCGGATCTGTAATTACCCTAAGTGGTGGTCCCTGCAGAACCCTTCCGGCCCGGGGGGATGAGATGGCTTCCCTGGCGGTGACGCAAACCGCGCTTCCTGGGGTCACTGCGTTCCCTGCCCTGGGGGGAAGCATGGGCATAAGCGCCATGAAACCCCTGGGGTCCCTGTGCCGCTCGGCTGGGTGAGTAATCCACATTTTTATTAAAGAAGTAGTGTGATTGATTTAAACGGCTGCTGCCGGCAGCCGCTGTCCATATACATGCCGGTGACTCTGAGAAGGGAGAGAGAGTGCGCTACTTATTTTAATTTTGAATTTCCCGCCGCCTGAGCCCGCGCTTTATGCTAAGTCTCCTTTTCTGGGCTCCTGTACATGGAGCAAATCGGAGACAGAGCCGGCGGCATTGCAGACAGGAACGCTGACTGTTAAGCTCTCCGAAACGCTCCCCTCCCCCCCCGGCAATGAAACCGTTACCACTGTTGAGTCGCTTCTAGCCCTCGGGCAGAGCTTAACCCCTTATCACCCCGCACAGCGAGGACAACCGTCCTGGGCACGTAAAGAGTGGCATGATAGCGTGTCCCGCGGCTGTTATCGCATATGGGGTCACACACTCTTTCATCTATAATATAATAAAGAAGGTTGTGTGGAGCCTGCAATATTAATATTATTATTTAATATTATTATTATTCCACTATACGATTCCGCTAACGATCCTGAAACGACGCATACAAATGCGATCGTTGTTGTGATCTTTTTTAATGTCACTAGTAGCTGCCAATCCAGAGCGATCAGACTTTGCGGTCATAGCTTAATACAAAACAGCGCAATTTTATAGCGATCTGTGGAACGTTTTTTCTGTAATAGTGGTGGCATAGCTGTCCTGCAAGCTGCGGCCTATAAGAGGCGCTTGAGGCTCGCAGCACCCTTTTTCATTATCAAGGTTTGTGGGGAGTCCTGCTACTTTTAACCCCCTTAGGCGGTTAACTCTTAATGTGGGACTGGCTGTGGTAGCTCTCTCTTTAGGGCTTTAAAACCCTTTCAGCTTTTGTTCTTCTTTTAAGAAACACACTGTTCTAGTTACTGAACATGTTTAACCTGCCGTATACCTGGTGCAAAGGGCAGTCCATCACCCAGACCCGCTACAGGATCAGTCTCGCACACGCGACCTCGATTCATGCGCGCGGTGAGGTTCCATGGTGTCAAACTGGAGGTCCTCACTAGTTTCAATTGATGGCACTTCTGACCTTCTAGGTTTTGGGTGTCATCTAGATTCTCCTCAAGGAAGCGACACAAAATCGTGCCTTCCTTCTCGCATAGCGAAGATGTCCGATCGTGACAAGGAGGATCGGCAGGACACTCTGCCTCTCTCATGGCTGTACTAATGGAGCCCCCATGAGGGCGTTACAGTTACCGGGAGGAGGTAACTGACAGACCTGGTAAGTCGGCCCGGATTATTCAGAGTAGGTCGCGTCGGCTTAACAAACTGTATCCGTTTCCTAGGAGTTGTTTTTTTAATTGACCCTTCTACTGAACTGAATGCTCCTTTATCCCAGCTTAGCATATCTTCCGGTAAAGGAAGGCGAGTCTGCAGGAACCGCTGGACAGAAAAGCCGGAGATGGCAACAATACCCCATCAGCGAAGCCGCGGGTCATGGATTCAGTATTAAGGTCTATGTGTACTTGTAAAGTTTCCCTGAGCCGGTTTGTACCACTAAGGACGCGTGGCAAATGGATCCCCTCTATCGAGGTAGATGGGCTTTTCACGTTGAAGGAAACTGCTTCACTGCTATCCCAGGGCGTACTCCTCGTCAGTCACAGTCAGAAGAGCACTGTGGCTTAGACAGGGGGAACTGGTTTTCAAGCAGGTGTATTGCTATCTTTAGCATAGAAAGTGGTCACTACTTGAATCTACCTCACGAAGCAGATTTGCCAATGCAAAGGTAGAAGAAACAGCTTACCGCAACGCCAGAGCTGTGATCTTCTGCATCTGGCACGGTAGTTGTCGCGATCTTTTCGGTTCAGGGGATGATCCACCAACCCTCTGGGGGTTTGGTCGTCCTCTCTTTTTTAAAAAAAAAAAAAAAAAAAAGTGGGGGTTTTCTCAGAAATTCCGCATACCCTGGAAACAGAACTTCTGTTCACACAAAAGCTGGCAAAAAACCTGCTAAGGCGAACTGACTCTGGGTCTCACTCGAGCGCTCTCGAGTGGGGGTCGTTTACTCCAATTCAAACCGACTTGGTTTACCCGTGTGTCGGACTCCTGGGTGACACAGGTTTGTGGCAGCTACTTCATAGAGTTCCTTCACGACCCCCGGACAGTATTTTAACCAATCTCGCATCCACAGAGCAACTATTTGCCGCTCTACTGCGAGTGGTCATTCTCTTCTGCAGAAGAGTGTGGTGATACGGTTCCCGCAGAGGGCCGGGAAAGAGGATTTTTATTCCAACCTCTTGTGGTCCCCAAAAAGGAGGACCAAATTTGCCCTATTTTGGAAGATGAATCGGAGCCTTGTCCACACCCAACATTCCGCATGGATCGCTTCGTTCTCCGTTGGGCAGCCGTTGTCCGCAGAATGTCGCTTTTTGGACAATACGACATTCGCGGCGCTTATTTGCATGTTCCCGTCGGAAGGGCTCACCAGAGCTTCCTTCCGTTTTGCCATAGGTCCAGGACCATTACCATATTGGTTGCTCGGCCATCGGCTTGACCTTAACGCCCAGAGTTTTTACAACGTTTTCTGGCGCCTCTCTGGCCATTCTTCGAATACAGGGCGCAATCTATTCCTTCAGCTCCTGGATGACCTACGGTGAACTGGTCAATTGTGAGAAGTCGTCTCTGAACCGTCGCAGTCTATCCTATTTTTAGAATGCATTTTGACACGGAAGGGCAGTGGGTCCCTCTACCTCCCAGGCGCGCGGGCAAGTTCCCTTCGACAGTGTACGGATTATAAAGTCTTCGACAGTATGTCCCTCTTCGAAGTGTATGCGCTTTCTGGGTTTTTTAATGGTGGCGTTCATGGACACTTCCGTTTGCCCATTTTCATTCCAAAGGCTCTTCGAGTCTTGGATCGATCGCATGCTTGCTCTGTATTGCAGCGCATCATCATCTCACAGGGTGCGAGAATCCCCTAGATGGTGTTACAGCCAGAGCTGTATCCCTGGGGAAATCTTTCCTCCCTCCGAGTGGTCGGTCATAACCACAGATGCCAGCCTACGGTCAGGGGGGTGCCTGGAACGATCTTTGGATCCTGGGGAGTATGGTCATCGGGAGAGTCTGTTTCAACCGATCAACATCCTGGAAATGAGGGCAAATTTCCTTTGCCTCCTCACCCAACACTGGACAGTCCTTTAAGCGGTCTACCAGTCCGAGTCAGACAGACAACGCGACGGCGATTTGCGTATATCAACCACCAAGGCGGGACAAGGAGCTCCAAGCTCATGATGGAGGTGTCAGGATCCTGCTATGTGCCGAGACCAAGATTCCAGAACATCTTTTGCGATTCACTTCAGGAGTCCAGAATACCACAGCGGACTTCCACATCGCGAGAAGATGATCCGGAGAATGGAGTTTTCATCCGAAATTATTGCACTTCTGTGTTCCCGTTGGGGAACTCCCCAAGTGGATTTGATGGCATCAAGGTCATGGCCAAACTACCGACCTTCATGTTCCCCGGTACAATGAACCCGAAGGCGGGCGGTGGTTGCTCTGGTGGCTCCGTGGGACCATTTCGAGCTTATCCTATGTGTTTCCGCCGATATCTTTACTTCCTCTGGTGATTGCGTCGGATAACTGGAGAGAAATCCGCCTATGTTGATAGCCCTGGATTGGCCAAGAGGACGTGGTTCGCGACACTGGTGTCGCTTTTGCGCACCGCCATTCCCACTTTCCTCCTCGGCCACCTGTTACCAGGGGCCCGTTCGCCATCGTACTTGAAGCCTCTGCGTTGACACTGTCTCTTGAGACCCAAAAAATGAACCGTAGAAGTTTCTCACTGCAGTCATTGCCACTCTGCGAGCTGCTAGAGGTCCGCCACTACTAAGGAATTTATCACAGAACTGGGTACCATCTTTTCGTGGTGTTTCGGGTTCTTCAAAGGAAACCGAGATTTTTTCATTCCAATCTGTTGGCTTTTTACAGTACGGTTGGACAAAGGTTTAGCAGATAGCACTCTGAAGTGTCCAGGTTTTTCTGCCCTTTCCGTGCTTTTTCGGAAGCTATCGCCTCGCGTAGAGACGTGCTTCCTTTTTTACAAGAGGTACTCGTCAGTTTTCCACCGCGAAGGCACCTGGGTCCTCCTTGGCGGCTCAAATCTTGTCTTGGAGGCTCTCAGCCTGTGCCCTTTTGGAACTTTGGGTTTTACTAGCCATTCTTACTTCTTGAAAGTTGCATTCTTAGTGGCGGTAACCTCTTTAAGAAAGGGTTTCCTGAGTTGGCAACTCTTTCTTGCTCGCCGCCTTTTTCCTGGAGTTTTACTCGGATCGAGTAGTGCTACGCACACGGGGCGACTTCTACCTAAGGTGGTGTCGCAATTTCATGTCAACTCAGGAATATTGAGTTTGCCCTCGCTTTGCCCGGGCCCCGGAGAATGCAAAGTGAACGAGATTTGCACAAATTAGAATTAGTGCGGGCCTTGAAGTTTTTTTATTATTTTTTTTTGTCTATCTGTCTGTTACTCAATGTTTTTTTATTTTTTTTTTTTTTTTTTTTTTTTTTGTTTTTTTTTTTTGTTTTTTTTTTTTTTTTTTTTTAAGGAAGTCAATTCTCTTTTTGGGAATCCCAGCAGGTCGTAGACGTGATCAACGAGCTTCCAGGGGACTCTATAGCTCATTGGATTCGGTCACTTTTTTTGAGGCTTACCCGTCTTAAAGGGCTAACCTTCCCCGCATTAAAGGTCAAGCTCACACCACGAGGCTGTGGCTTCTCGTGAGGCCTTTCATCAAGGGCTTTCGGCAGCTCCAGCTCTACCGAGCGGCACCTGGCTTTTCGTCCACACTTTTTACAAAGTTTTATAAGGTGGACGTCAGTGCTCCGCTGATGCGGCCCTTAGGACGTAGGTGACCGCAGGCAGCGGTAAATCTAAGTTTTAAGTTAACTAGTATTTGGCGCCTGTTGCGCATTTATCTAGGTTCTTGGTTTCTGGCCTCTTTTGGTTTTTTCCCACCCTATTTTTTGGACTGCTTTGGACGTCCCCACTAGATAATGAGTGTGTCCCCTTCCTTCATCTGCAGCTGAAAGACGGAATTTGGTAAGAACTTACCTGTAAAATCCTTTTCCAGCGAAGACGGAAGGGAGACACACAATCCCTCCCAGGCAAAGTGTGTTTTGTTGTATTTACAGAGCAGCGTGGCCCTTCTCTGATAGCGATGTTTCTGCTGGAGGTCGACGCGCTACGGCTCTTGTTCCAGCATGGCCATCTATCACAGTATCCATTCAGTGAGTAGTACCTGGGACTGTGTGGTTTTTCGTTGCAAATGCATCATAACCTGTATTTTTGTATTTTTCTCTGAAGTCCTCAGAGGGGTTATGTTGCTTCGCTGGTGATATTGCTTCTTCCTTAAGCTTTGTACGACTGAAACCTGGGTAGGAGGAGCCCCGAGCTGGAGGGGCCCGGTCAACACGCTTTCTAATCTTGAGTATTAGATACTATCTGGGCTCCGCCCTACCCACTAGTAATGAGTGTGTCTCCCTTCCTTTCTTCCGCTGAAAAGAATTTACCAGTATACTTACCCAAAATCCGTCCTTTCGGAGTCCGAAATCTATCCACAATGTATTTCTTCTTCACCACGGATCCTTACTGGTGGAGTAGTGGCTGAATTCTCCTGGAAACGGGTTTTCACAGACGGGGGTGTGAGGAAGGATATGTGAAATACTGGATGAATCTTTAGATTGTTGGAATTTTAAACGAAAAGCAACCTGGTTAATTTTATGCAGAAAATTTAAAAGGTCCAATGAATTTCTGACCCAATTTGGAGGATGGCACATGTTCTTAATGTTTTTAGTGACAGCCAAACGTTGTCTCCCACCTGAAGAGCAGGGGGCACTCTCCGATGTTTATCTGCTGCTTCCTATCAACATCCTGGGTCTTGAGTAATTATCTCTGATAATTCCTTCTTGGATTCTGTAATTTTGCAAGCCTGTCATTAACAGCAGAATGGGAGTGTATCACTGCAGATTAGGGGAAGTAAATACTGGATTTACTCCATAATTAGCAAAAAGATGGGGTTTGAGATATAGCGTTTAAAAATAATACAATGTATGAGTTTGTTGAGGCAAACACGCTATTGATATACCCAAAATACGCCTATTGTAAAATGGTAAAGAATCTGTTTCTGAACCATAATTATTATCTCAACAACCCTCGGTGCATATGTGTTATGTCACCGATAAAAAGAACAGTTTTTTATAACCCAAATAATATATTAATAACTTTATTGATAACAAAATCCAAAATATATCAAATTACATACTATTATTTTTCAAAAAAGGTGCAAGATAAAAAGAGACCATTGGCATCCATTTTAATAATATCTGCTGGCATGAAACAATAGACAGATAGCATCCCATGAGGCCAAACCAGCAGAGATAAACCCACAGTTCATGTCGGCTGGTAACCTCAATAGTTAACCAGATTGAAATAGCTTCATAAATTCGATTAAACCACCAAATACAGGCGATATACAATCACCCATTCAAGGGATTAGAACCGAGAGGCAGTAAGATTACAACATGGGGATGGCCGAAGCCATTACCTGTGTCACAGCAATGAAACGAAGTAATAGAGCCTAGTCCCCACAGCCCCACGCCACGTTTCGCCCAGCTTCTCGGGGGGCGTGTTATAGGCAGAAGAAGAGACGTTAAAAAAGGAGCTTCAACATACGATCGCCTGAATTAATGTGGGTTGCTGCAGCTGAGACTTTATCTGGCTCAAGCGCTGCGTTGCCCCCTCCCACTTCAAATAACATTGCCCCATGGGCTGCCACGATGAATCGGCCGGCTTCCGAATCATGATCACATATCCATTCCAGCGTCACCAGGGCTCCGGCCGCACACGTCATGCAAGGCGGCTTCAGCCAACGCACGCGTCACTATGTCTAGGTGACAGCAAGCACAAACCAGGGGAGTGAACAAAGGTTTAACCCTAATGGCACCCGCACGGGACTACTGAGAGGAGAATCGCAGGCTACCAGCGATGAGTTTCCACATATGGGTGTTTAATTGGGTTTTTTTATAACCATGGTGGTAACATTACAAAAACTCTAGAGGAGAAGAACGCTATACTCAACAATAGACTTACCATTTGAAAATGTTACACACAATAATCGAAAAAGGAAAAATATCAATAATAAATATATTATATGGGTAAAAGTGTGGAAAATCACCTCTATAACATCCTATTACCTAGACAAAAGCATACATTTTGTGCCATCGACTCATAATCTGAAAAAATAACATATTTATTTTTATTCAATTAAGGAATTTTCTAATTGATTATACAACGGTTCTGCCATAAGTATGAGATTATCTATCTAAGTGAAATACCACCCCAAGGGTCACACAGAGTATAGTCCAATGGGGAATTTCACCAAATTTCATCATAGAGAAATAAATGTCCATATTGATTCTTCTCCGGTTTATGTGGATATCTCTTTATCTCTTTTGTTGGTAGATACATCAGACCCCGTCATTATGCATGCAGCCAATATAACTCCAAAAGTCAGGCAACGAGAGCTCTCCAAAAGAGAAAAAACATAGGTAAGTATTACATAAAAACCAATTAAAAACAAAAGTGATAAAAACCAAAAAGGAATGTATGGTTACGGGCATGATGACATATAATAAGATGAATACCCCAATATAATCTATTTACAGAAAGGCCCCAAAACAAACTTTCATTTAACCCTGAGGGCTTAGAGAGCCAAGTCAAAAATCCATATAGCATTCTAGCTAGCTAATTCCTTTAGGTACGGCACCACCCCTGAACCCATTTTAACTTGTCAATACCTTTAAATCTATCATGAGATGAGATTTTCATTGGATGGAATCATCTGAAAGAGTTTAGGCAAAGTTTTTAATGTTGTTTCCAACTGTAGTGTTTTTGGCCTTTCTATATCTAGTCAATGTTTCCCGTGTACGAATTTTTAATTCCGGGTTGTAAGTCCGACGTAAAATTTGTTACACGGACAAGTTGCCTGATAAATGACTCCCTTGATGTACAAGTGATATATTTCGATTTCGAAGACTCTGGAACCATCGCAAAATAATGAATTTTTAACGTGTTCCCCTTAATTAGATTGGCATCAAGCTTGCACAGACCACAGGAAAGAACAAGGATTCTGCATTAATCCGAGGTCCTGTCTTGGCAAAAATGGCTGTGAACCAATTAACGCGAATTGTGAATGCGCTTTAGCTACTAGGGAGGATAAGGGTCAAGGAAATTTAACCTATATGGGGTCTGGAAGTAAAACATTCCATGTTTTTTTCATCACATTTCTGAATTCATCCATTGTTAAAAAAGGAGTCAAGAATCACACTTTATAGAATCAGAGGTTCTTACTTTTGTGTTTGAACTAATAGAGTTTTCCCGGTGTGGTTTGTTTTGCCCTTTTGAAGCCCTTGCGAATATTAGTCTGCGGCAATAACCACGCTCGTCAAGCGTTGAGTAAGTTCTCTCGTCTG
Source organism: Oophaga sylvatica (assembly GCA_033576555.1). Lineage (NCBI taxonomy): Eukaryota > Metazoa > Chordata > Amphibia > Anura > Dendrobatidae > Oophaga > Oophaga sylvatica. The sequence continues at coordinate 106,346,186 of JARQOD010000008.1, read as the reverse complement.
TAAATTCAAATGAGTGTCATCTGAGCAAATAGCGTTTGACTCATAAAACTGTCCATGGGCATACCGTGAATTAGATTTTTTGATGAAATTGAAACTGGCATGTAATAATGAGTGAGGCCGTCTCTTTACGAACAACTGTGGTGTTAAAATCCATTATCCGAGGTAGTAACCAAAATGGTACCAAAAAATTTCTATGCTACGGCAGATTTATACGTTAAGTGAATATTATAAGGTTGCTATCCAAGGTTTTAATTGTATTTTCTAATTCATCATCAGGAACCTTCCCAAATAAACAGGATAATCATCAATGAATCGAATCCACTTATGGATTCGATCCATACCTCTGATACTGTCACTATGAAAGATTTACGTATCCCAAAAACCCATAAACAAATTTGCATACGAGGGGGCACAAGAAGCCCCATCGCAGTCCCTTGTAGCTGCAAAAAAAACTTTTATATGAAGAGTGAACACATTAAGTTTCAAAAGATAAAATCTAAACGTTAACTAATAGATTAGACATTGGTTTTGGTATATTGCTAGATTCAAGAAAACCATTTGACTGCCTGAATTCCGTCTTCCATGTCTTATTGAGAATAAAGCCTCGACATCCGCTGTATCTAATATCATCTCTTGACTTAAGTTGTGACATATTTAGATGATTAAGGGCATCGGTAGTGTCTTGTATGTAAGAGGCAATTTCTGTCCCAATGGTTTTCAGGGAAAAATTCGATAATGTCAACAGAAGATCTCACAAGGCATCCATTGCCGGAACTATTGGTCACTTCCCGGAGGGTTTGGAGATGTTTTTTATGAATTTTTGGGATCAAATTAAACGTGGGTAATTTTGGTTTCAGGTTTTTTAAATATTTCAACTAACTTTTTTAGGATGATCCCTGAATCTTATGCTGAGACTAGAATGTTCAATTAATTTTTGCTGAAATTTTAGTAGTAGATTAATGGGGTAATTGTTTGTAACTCCCCTCTTGTTGAGCAATTTTCTCCGCTTGTATGATGTACATGTCATTGGCCAAATGACAAATGTTGCCGCCTTTGTCGGCCATCATAAATACTACTCGTTCCAAGATCCCAAAGTTTTCTAGGGCTTGCCTTTCAACCCTTTGTAAAATTAGATACTCCCCCCGTGTTTGTGTGAAATGACATAAGTGTCCGCATAGACCCATTATGTAAACACATCTACAGCAGGGACCAATGATAAGGGAGGAAATTTTTGGATTTTCCTAACTTTTTTTGGGGAATTGGCATATTTTTTTTTGCCAAATTTCTATTTTGGGGTTCTGACATCGGGCCTTGAATTTACTACCACTTTCACTCACAGAAGATTATTGGTTAAGGGAAACTCTTAAAAACCTCTTTTTGGGGGGCCGCTCTGTAAATCCCACCGGAAAATTTTCCCCACTGCAAAGTCTGAACTGCCCGTTCAAATTCTTTAAGTTTGTCACTGCTAAATGGTTTTTTCCCATTTTCCAAATCTTTTTCTAGATTGTTATAGCTTCCTGAAAATTCACTGCCGTCATTTCTGATTGCATTTTTTCTGTAATTCATTGATTTCATCCTCCAAAAGGGATAAGGTTTTTTGTATTTTTGTCTATGATGAACTGTATAAATTCAAGGGAACAAGTATTGGCTCCTGTATCCATCTTTGGGTGAGATTATCATCTTCCAAACTAAACGTTGGAAAAAACCCTGAATACGAAAGCCTCGTGGTATTAATTTTTGTTCCCAAAATAATTTGTAATGCTGTTTTGGTCCACACAGCTTGGTTTTTTGTGCAAAGCATTTCTATGCTTTTTTACCAACTCCTGATTGGTGATCGAGGTGTGACTCATGCCATGATCCTGCACCTTTTTTGAATATATCTCTGGCTTTGGCTAGCCAAGTACTCTCTTTTGCTTTGAAATCCATTATAACAAGGCACACTGTTAAAATAAACAGTAACACAGTCAATATACCCAAAATACGCCTATTGTAAAATGTAAAGTATCTGTTCTGAACCATAATTATTAATCTCAACAACCTCGGTGCATATGTGTTATGTCACCGATAAAAAGAACAGTTAACCATATATATTTTAAATAACTTTATTGATAACAAAATCCAAAATATATCAAAATTACATACAATTATTTTATCAAAAAGGTGCAAGATAAAAAGAGACCAATTGGCATCCCATTTAATATATATCTGCTGCATGAAACAATAGACTGATAGCATCCCCATGAGGCAAACCAGCCAGAGATAAACCACAGTTCATGTCTGGCTGGTACCTCAATAGTTAACCAGATTGAAATAGCTTCATAAATTCGATTAAACCACCATATACAGGCGATATACAATCACCCAGTCAAGGATGAACAGAGAGGCATAAGATACAACATGGGGATGGCCGAAGCCATTACCTGTGTCACAGCAATGAAACGAAGAGTAATAGGAGCCTAGGTCCCACAGCCCCGACGCGCACGTTTCGCCCAGCTTCTTCGGGGCGGTTAGAGGCAGGAGAAGTGACGTTAAAAAAGGAGCTCAACCAATACGATCGGCCTGAATTAATGTGTGGTTGCTGTCAGCTGAGACTTTATCTGGCGCATGCGCTGCTGTTGCCCATCCCACTTCAAAACATTGCACCTCAGGGGCGGCCACGATGAATCGGCCGGCTTCGGATCATGAGTCACATGATCCATTCCAGCGTCACCAGGGTTCCGGCCGCACACGTCATGCAAGGGCGGGCTTCAGCCAACGCACGCGCACTATGTCTAGTGACAGCAAGCACAAACCAGGGGAGTGAACAAAGTTTAACCCTAATGGCACCCGCACGGGACATACTGAGAGGAGAATCGCGGCTACCAGCGTTGAGTTTCCACCATATGGGTGTGTTAATTGGGGTTTTTTTATAACCATGGTGGTACATTACAAAAAACTATAGAGGAGAAGAACGCTATATTCAACAATAGATTTACCATTGAATATGTTACTCACAATATAATCGAAAAAGGAGAAAAATATCAATAATAATATATTATATGGGTAAAAGTGTGGAATATTCACCTCTATTAACATCTATTACCTATGACAAAATCATACATTTGTGCATCGACCTCATAATCTGAAAAATAACAATTATTCCAATTAAGGAATTTTCCTAATTGATTATACAACGGTTTCTGCCAATAAGTATGAGGATTATCTATCTAAGTGAAAATACCACCCCCAAGGGTCACACATGAGTATAGTCCTTGGGGAATTTCACCAAATTGTCAATCATAAGAAATAAATGTCCATATTGATTCTTCTCCGGTTTATGTGGATATCTCTTTCTCTTTTGTTGGTAGTTACATCAAGACCCCCCTTCAGTATGCATGCTGCCAATATAACTCCAAAATTCAGGCAATCGGGAGAGCTCCAAAAGAAAAAAACATAAGGTAAGTATTACATAAAAAACAATTAAAAACAAAAGTGTTAAAAACCAAAAAGGAAGTTGGTTACGGCATGAAATGACATATAAGTAAGATGGAATACCCAATATAATCTGATTACAGAAAGGCCCCAAAACCAGAACTTTCATTAACCCCTGAGGGCTTAGAGAGCCTAGTCTAAAAATCCATTTGCATTCTAGCTTAGCTAATTCTTTAGGTAAGTCACACCCCTGAAACCCATTTAACTATGTCAATACTTTAATCTTCAGAAGATGAGATTTACATTGATGGAATCTTCTGAAGTGTTTGGGCAAAGTTTTTAATGTGGTTTCATCTGTAGTGGTTTTGGCCTTTTCTATATCTAGGCAATGTTCCCGTGTACGAATTTTTTTTTATTTCGCGGTTGTAAGTCCGACGTATATTTTGTTACACGGACAAGTTGCCTGATAAATGACTCCCTTGGATGTACAAGTGATATATTTACGATTTCGAAGACTCTGGAACCATCATGATTTTTAAACGTGTTCCCCTTAATTAGATTGGCACAAGCTTTGCACAGACCACATGGAAAGAAACCAAGGTTCTCATTAATACGAGGTCTGTCTTGGCAAAAATGGCTGTGAACCAATTTATCGCGAATTGTGAATGCGCGTTTAGCTACTAGGGATGGATAAGGGTCAAGAATTTTACCTAATATGGGGTCTGTAAGTAAAACATTCCAGTGTTTTTTCATCACATTTCTGAATTCATCCCAGATAGGAAATGAAGCAACGGAGGTATTGCTCCAAAGTATGGTTCGTTCTCTCCGTCTGGCCATTGGACTGAGGATGGAAAGCGGTAGAAAGATTCACCGTGACTCCCAAGGCTGTACAGAAACTCTTCCAAAATTTTGACGTAAACTGAACGCCTCTGTCAGACACCACGCTGTCAGGAATTCCATGTAACCTGAATACCTCTTTGATTATCAGTTCTGCAGTTTTTTCAGCAGTAGGAATTCCTTCAGTTGGAAAAAGTGGGCCATTTTTGTGAGTCGGTCCACTATGACAAGGATGACGGTCATCTGTTTGGAAGGGGGTAGTTCCACAATAAAATCCATGGAAATAGATCCCCAAGGCCTGGATGGAACTGGGAGTGGTTGCAAGAGTCCTAGAGGAGACGATCGTGGGGTCTTGTTTCGTGCGCATGTTAAACAGGTTGAAACATATTTCCTCACGTCCTTCCTACAATTAGGCCACCAAAAGAAACAAAGTAGTAAGTCTTGTGTTTTTGCAACTCCAGGATGTCCTGCCAGTTTAGAATCATGGACACTTTTGAGGACTTCAAGGCGAGAAGATTCAGGTACATATATTTTGTGTTTCTGCATCCAAAACCCCTCTTTGAATGAAAGATCGACGTCTTCCGAAGGATGGTTAAGGAAAGAGTCCTCTTGATATCCATCTTTAATTCTATTACATAGTCCTCTAGAGTGCAATATTCCCAAAAATGTTTAGGGCCTAGAATTGTATCGTCATTACTAGACCTCTCCTGAGGTTCCAAACACATCCTGGACAGGGCGTCAGCCTTGCCATTTCTTGAACCAGGCCGGTAAGAAATTATAAAATTGAATCTTGAGAAAAATAAGGCCCATCGTGCCTGTCTTGCAGACAATCTTTTTGCTGTACGGAGGAATTCAAGATTCTTGTGGTCCGTGAGAACAGTCACAGGTGACTGGCACCTTCCAAAAGATGTCTCCATTCGGAGAAGGCAACTTTAATGGCCAACAGTTCTTTATTACCGATGTAGTAGTTCTTTTCTGCAGATGACATGGTGTTGGAAAGAAACGCACATGGGTGAAGTTGCATTTTGTCCCCAACTCGCTGAGACAGAATGGCTCCCACTGCAGAGTCCGAGGCGTCCACTTCGACAGTAAATGGCAATTCAGGATTTGGGTGTACTAACAATGGAGCAGACGTAAAAATAGTTTTCAATTTGTCAAAAGCCTCCTGTGCCTCCGGAGACCAGAAAAATGCTTTGGTCTTTTTTGTTAGTGTAGTAATTGGTAGTATGATCCGTGAAAAGTTCTTTATAAATTTTCGGTAAAAATTTGCAAATCCTATGAAACGCTGGACGTCTTTTAAATTTCTTGGAACAGTTCCAGTCCACTACAGCATTGATTTTGCCGGGATCCATGCTCAGACCTTCTGGGGAGATGATATATCCCAGAAATTGGATACTGGTTTGTTCAAACTCTCACATTTTTCAAGTTTAATGTAAAGATGGTTCTCCTGTAGTCGTTCCAAGACTAACTGGACGTGCCTGCGATGCTCTTCCAAGGTGTCTGAAAATATAAGAATGTCATCGAGATAAGCCACAACGAATTGGTCCAAGAAATCTCGAAATACATCATTAATAAAATGTTGAAAGGTGGCTGGGGCATTGCTAAGGCCAAAGGTCATAACCAGAGATTCAAAATGTCCATATCTCGTTCTGAAGGCGGTCTTCCACTCATCTCCTGGGCGAATCCGTATGAGGTTGTAAGCCCCTCTAAGATCCAGCTTCGTAAAGATTTTCGCAGAGCGGAGTCTCTCAAATAGTTCAGGAATCAAGGGTAGCGATTCTTGACAGTGATATTATTCATCTCTCTGTAGTCAATACATGGCCGCAGAGTGGAGTCTTTTCAACAAAGAACAGGGGTGCCCCAGCTGGAGATGTGGAAGGTCGAATAATGCCTTTCTCTAAATTTTCATCCAGGAACTTTCTTAATACCTTCAATTCAGGTTCGGAAAGATTGTAATTCGTCCAAATGGAATGGTTGCTCCTGGCAGCAATTCAATGGGACAGTCGTAAGGACGGTGAGAGGTAATTGATCTGCTTTCTTCTTACTGCAGACATCAGAGAACTGCTGATATTGAGGTGGTAGTTTCTCTTCCTTCTCATGCGAAATCTCAGAGATTTGGACTTGTTGGAGAACAGGAGGTTCCTTATGACAATTATTCTTACAGTAGTCAGATGGAAAGGTGATGGTCCTTGATGCCCAGTTGATAGAAGGGTTATGGACTGAAAACCAGGGGATCCCTAGAATAACCGGAAATTTCGGAGATGAAATAAGGTGGAAACTGACAGCTTCATGATGATCCGGTTCGATACAAATCTCCAGTTCGATTGTCTCATGCGTGACAGGTCCAGAAGACAAGGGTGATCCATCCACAGTTTCCATTTCAATTGGTGTGGATTTGGTCCTACTGGAAATATTATTATCACGTGTAAACTTTAAGTCCATAAAATTTCCTCCTGCTCCCGAATCCAACAGGGCAGAGCATTGTATTTTTTGGGTGCCCATTACAACCTGAATGGGGATTACAAAATGAGATGATGTAGTATGTATTTTGGCTATTTCTGGCGTTACTGATGAGATAGTCTGCAAGATGGAATCCGACTGCTGAGAAAGGTCCATATTGCTGGCAGACCTGTGTTGGTAAAGGCTATAGTCCTTTTGTTAGGACAGTTGATGGCATAGTGTCCAGGGTCCCCACAATAGAGGCAGAGATGTTCTGCACGTCGCCTCTCCTTCTCCTGTGCAGAGAGTGGTCTTCGGATGACATCGATCTGCATCGGTTCAGACACGCCTTGCGTCTTTTCTTGGTGGTCTGATGCTGAAAATGAGAAGCCAGGGCTATTCCCAAGTGCTCGCAGTCTCTCCTTTTTCCTTTCAGTAAGTCTCTGGTCAATCCGGATACATAGTTGAATAAAGTCCTCCAACTGGTCAGGGGTCTCAACCCTGGCAAGCTCGTCTTTCACTGGTTCTGATAACCCTCGTCGAAATTGACTTCTCTGGGCCGCTGGATTCCAGGTGGTGTCGGCCACCCAGCGACGGAACTCCGATGTATATTCCGCAACAGAGCGACGTCCTTGGCGCAAATTATGTAATTTGGTTTCTGCTGTTGCACAGCGGTTTGGGTCATCAAAAACTTGATTCATAGCTGCGATGAAAGCTTCCAGGTCATTAAGGAGGCCATAGTCCTTTTCTACATAAGGTGAAGCCCAAGCAAGAGCTTCATCCGTCAGGAGATTTATCATGAAAAAAACTTTCTTCCTCTCACTGGTAAAGGGAGCAGGTTGCATCTGGAAGTATATGCGGCATTGATTGAGGAATCCTCGGTACTGCTGGCGATCCCCACTGAACTTTGCAGGCAGCGGCAGCCGCGCGTTTGATTCGGACCCTGAATTGCGCACGTCCAGAAGTTTTTTTATAGCTCAATTACTTCCTGTTGTAGCACCGTGAAATCAGTTTGTAACTTGGAATATTTTCCTTGAGAGTCAGTACAAAAACTTTGAAGCTCCGTAACTTACCGCCTCAGGGTGTTCACAGCGGACTCCATTTTGGCGCGAGATTATTCTGTCAAGATCCCGTCTGGGTTGGAGCCGATGTTACTGCAAACACTAGGGAAAGCAGAGGCAGGTAGCGTAGTCAGGTGGCAGCCGGAGGTCGGTACACAGGAAAGGCAGTTCGGTTGCAGAGGAGCAGTCAGATAACGTAGTCAGGTGGCAGCCGGAGGTCGGTACACAGGAAAGGCAGTTCGGTAGCAGAGGAGCAGGCAGATAACGTAGTCAGGTGGCAGCCGGAGGTCGGTACACAGGAAAGGCAGTTCGGTAGCAGAGGAGCAGGCAGATAACGTAGTCAGGTGGCAGGCCGAGGTCGGTACACAGGAGAGCAGTGTTTGTAGCAATGGATCAGGCGGAGAGCGTAGTCAGAAGGGCAGGCCGAGGTCAGTTCACAGGAGAGCAGTGTTTGTAGCAGCAGGAACAGCAGGGAACGCTTGACTAAAGGCTAAGAGCACAATAATCTCGCAATGACACACCCACAGGGCCAGGTTTATATAGGGCGTGTAATTGGCAATCAGAGGCCAAACGAGAGAGCACTGGGTGAAGCCGATCAGGAAGAACAGTCAATGGTATCTGGGTTCAGCAAGGAACTTTGTAGCCAGCAGAATAGCTCAGATGGTAGAGCTGCCAGCCGGTGGACAAGAGACACTGGGTTCGATTCCTGACAATGACATACTGTATCATTGCTACCCTCTGCTGCTTTCTTGTTAGTTCTCAGGATCTGGTTTAACCTCACTGACATTTGCCAGTTTCCTGTTGGCGCTCAGGACCAAGCTAATCACTGTGATGTTCCAATCTGGTTTCACATTATCTCTCTAGAACTAACATAATCAGAGGTGTAACGACTGCGGACACACATCCAGTTGAAGGGATTTGCAGCACATAAGCTTGCCGGGTTCATGCACCATAATACACTCTCACTCTGCCGGCCAATCAGAGGTCAGCAGCTGATGTCGGTGTGCACGTGACTTGGATGCTGAAGTCAGCTGCCGGATTCTGAAGACGGCGTCGGAGCTCAGGGAAGGTGACTAGGAGCGTTTATTTTTTTTCTATGCATTGAACAACAGCGGCACCAGCAGAATTGGGGAACATATAGCAGCATGCGGGAACATACACCAAGATGGGGTACATATATCAAGATAGGGTGCGTATACCAAAATTGGGGTAACGTATACCAGGATGGGGTCTATACACCTTGATGGGGGGAACATATACCAGGATGGTGGTTCATATACTAGGACGGGGGGAATATACTAGGACGGGATGCATATACCAGGATGGGGAGCATATACCAGGATGGGGAGCATATGTAAGATGCCCAAGCGAGGTAGTCGTGGGCGAGCTTCGGTCCCCACTTGCTCTGAAATCCTACAAACAAGATGTGTCTCAGTCCCGGTGTGCTGCTAAGTATGTGGTGCTTTCCACTTACTTCAGGCCTGCAGTCCTCTTCTAATTCCAGGAATCCTTCTTCTGGAATCCAGGAGACACGTGGTTCATAAAAAAAAAACTTTTACTTTGTGAATGGCAGTCTGTACAGTATGTACAAGCAGATGCAAAGAATAAGCCCCAGCAGGTTCTCAACTCTCCCACAGGAACAATGCCCAACTTCAGCTCTGGTTCTCGGAATAGGTGGCATATCCCTGTCACTGGCTTTCCTAACCCTAGAGAATCTTCCTCACCTCTAGCAGTATATCCGGATTGAAATACCTTTCGCTCCATGTAGTCTGAATCCATCTTCCCCTGTAGGTTCACAAGCTGAGTGTGCCTCTGGCCCCTGACGTCTATCTCGAGGTTGCCCCAAGCCATCAAACTGGACTGGCCACTGCAGTTACGATGTCTTCCTCTTAGAACTGGCCCTTCTCGGTTAAGGGCCATGGAACAGCAGATGTTACAGTTCATATCCATTAACCTTTCCACAAATACCGGTCCTTCTTGGTAAGGAACCTGGAAACAGAATGTTCATATCCATTTCAGCAAATAGGGTCCGTAGGCCAACACAGCAGTAGTTTTCCTGTTGTGACACAGTCCAGAATCATACAGTTCCTGTTGAGGAGGATTTCGACAACCCTCTGGGGGGTGCCAATATCCACTATTCCAACAGAAAAAGGAGCAATAAAAAAAAACCACAAACAGTAACTTAACCAGTCCCAGGTCTACTCTGGCCCCGAAGGGAAAGAAGAGTCCCTGTTTTGAACTATAACAGGGGTCCTGAACAGTCCTTATCCAGGATGGGGCCGCCACCCCAGAAGTAATATGCTGCCAAGAAAACAGAACTTTTTCTCCAACAGTCTTGGATCAGCTTTCTTAAACCTGTACTTAGAATTTATACCCTGAATTCTCTCAGGGCTTTGTTCGGCCTACCTCCTTTCCTCCATAAAGGTGGCCCAAGCGGTGGGAGATGGTGGCCTTCTCCATTTCCAGGACTGATCCGGGAACTTGACCGAGCCGGGATCTTCCTCTGCAGCGATTGCACTTCCGCAGCCCATTTGCATGGGGCCATAGCTGTCCCTGTGTAACTTCTGGACCAGCTGTCCAGCTGCAGCTCTGGGTCCTTCTTCAGGTTCCGCCTGGAAAGGTTTGGTTCCCTCACCGGTTCTTGTGGCAATCCGACAGCCTGCGCCCCTACAGAGGTTTTAACCGGGACCCACTCGCTGCGTGGGTCCTTGTCCCTTATTGTCAGCTCCTCTATAGGCTGGTCAGGCTTCCACTCATCCTGACTACTATCGCCGTCCCTTGACGCTGCCTGGAATCCCTTTGCTGTCTCACTAGCCCATTTCTTTTTTTTTTGTTGAATATGTATTTATTAACACACATGTATAACACATATCAAGGGTATGAACAGTAACAAAACATGTCACATAATATAAGCCAAGCGTCATCATATCAGGTCATGTCCAATAAAACAGAGCACAATATATATGAATGAAACAGCGTGATCGAGGATCACTACTAGTATTGCGTGAGATTTGGCACACAAATTGGGTTCCTGGACTAACGAACCCCAATAACATTCTACAAGAACAAGAACTAAGAACAAAATAAAACAAGAAGACACAGAAAATATAAGGGGAAATAAAGAAAAATAAGGGAATTAAATGAACCTAAATGAAAAATAAATAACTGGACAAAGAAAAAAGGAAGAAGGTTAAAGGTAAGGGGAAGGAAGAAGGGAGGGGGGGCGCCCTCGGTCTCTGCCCACAGCACACCACGTGGCAGAGAATCTTACATACAAAAATAGCACTCCAATGAGTCACTTACACTATGTAGGCGAAGGGGTACGAAAGGCAATCCACGGGGACCAGATGGTCTGGAATTTATCCCGGGTATGGTTGATCCATGCCGACAGGTCCTCCATGTCCCTGATATGGTCCACAGCAACAGTCCACTCCTCCAGAGAAGGCGCCACAGTAGACAGCCAATGCTTAGGCACTAGAAGTTTGGCAGCCGTCAACATAAAGGTCGCCAGTTTGTGCTTAATGCGGTTATAACCCGTCGCCGGCACCCAAAAAAGGACTGAGTCCCTGGGTAAATCACAAGGCAGAAGGCAGATATCTTTGATTTTTTGTCATATCGCATTCCAGAAGGGCACAATGAGGGGACAATCCCACCAGATGTGAGCATAAGTTCCTGAACCCGCCCCACATCTCCAGCAGATGTCAGAGGTCTGCAAGCCATGGCGAAATAGGAAGGACGGGGTTCGGTACCACCTGGCAATCAGTTTATAAGAATTCTCTTTAATGCGAACGCACCTAGAAAATCCCAGTGCGTGTCTTTTAATACACCTGGCGACTCGTAGGGACAATGGGTGCCCCAGTTCCCGTTCCCAGGCAGCAAGGTAAGTAGGCTCAGTATCAGAGCGAAGAGACATAAGCCATTTGTAAATGGTGGAGATCACGCCTTTGACAGGACTCTGTGCCAGCAACAGCCGCTCCAAGTTGGAGGCAGCCCGCAAGGGACGATGTTGCTCCATAAAGGTCTGACAGACATGATGTACATGTGCTAGCGATAAAAAGTTGGCGTGTGTAGGTCCGAGGATGGATGACAGGCCCTCCGCCGAAGGGACATTGCCTCCAGCAAAAAAGGAATTGAGGGGCGTTACCAGTTTGCTCCACAAACCCTGAAAAGTCCAAAAACCCTCATCCGAGCAGGTCAACAAAGGGAGTAAGCATACAGGCATGAGCGGAGAGGGGAACTTACTCATAGTGTCATGATGTAGACAGTTCAGGCATGTGTGGAGCAAACCCTTCAGGAGAGGGGAGAAGCTGTGTGTACGAGGGATCTGAATATGCACACCCCATAACTCAAGTGCCTCCCGAGGCGAAAGAAGAGCCGTTTCTAGGGAGGACAAGAAAGACCTTTTGTTCCAGCTGTTTATCTCCACCCAACGACGAAGATGGCAAGCGAAGTAATAGTTCTTCAGGTCGGGCATACCCACTCCACCTGCATCTGTGGGCAGAGTCAAAGTCGAGAAAGCGATACGAGCCGGACGTTGGTTCCATAGGACCCGTGAGAACAGAACGTGTAAGGCACGAAAAAAGGAATTGGGAAGGAATATAGGAGCTGCCTGGAATCCCAGAGGAGCATTGCACGGCGAATAAGCCTCCTTACCTCGACACGCCAGAGCTGGTATGTCACTCTCCACAAGGAGTAACCTTACCCCCCAGACCCCAGTCCAGAGCCTCTCATCTAGCCAAATCAGATCTCTCCTACTTTGCACTGACGAGGACCAACAGTCCAAAACACCGTGTCTGCAAATGGAGATTCTGATTTGGCTTTTATCCTAAGTCATATTACAAGACTCGTTAAAGGGTTGATTGTGACTTGTAGGATTGCTACTTCCAATAGGTGGCGCTATAGAGTACAAGTCCTCTTTGTTTGAAGAGGCAATTTGCATATTGGAATAAGTAGAGGAATTTTGGGACTATATATGTGGACAGATAATTTTTTCGGCCCAACCAAGACATGTACGGTATTCATAGACGCTGGAGCTGTGTCCTAACCGAGGAGAGTAGGCGTAGGTGGTTCAGAGCGTAGAGGCGAGAAATATCCCTCGGAATAAGAATGCCTAAATATTTTACATGGTCTATCTTCCAGGTGAACGGTGACATTCGTTGGAGGCGGGTTAGAGTGTCCCAGGGGAAGCCGATAGCAAACGCGACCGATTTATTATAATTGATTTTGAAGTTTGAAAGAGTACCAAAATGGTGAAAAAGATCCAGCACAGCGGGTATAGCAGTCTCCGGGTTAGTGATACTAAGCATGATGTCATCAGCGTATGCGGACACGAGGGCCTCGCCTCACTAGCCCATTTCTGCCAAGCCTCCTTCCTCAGCCTGCCTCTACTGGGCCTCTCAATAGACCCTCCTGGCAAAGATTTCCCAGTACCTTTCTAGGGTATCCTCCCAGGTGTAGGGGCGCACCACTGCCGCGGTGTACCACCCTGCTGGCATTCACACTTTACAAAATGCACCACCTCCTCAGTGGACAAACTGTGCATTCGGGAGGGCAGGTATCGTCTTTTCACTGCATCCCGGTGTCATGTGTGCATTACCACGAAGATCATCGCGGTTGCACATGTTGACTTCTCACAGCTGAGTTGCTGTTTCTTTGTGTTTGGCAGCTAGGGAGTTAATTCTGTCTGTGCTCGGTGCTGGGACTGGGTGCAGTTTCTCCCGGCTGCAATTGATCATTTGTTGATTGGTTTCCTTTAAATTCCTGGTTGTCTGCTTTGGGAGTTGCCAGTGAAATCCTTCATTCAGACCACAGATAGGAATGAATCTGTATTGACTTAAGTTGAGAGCTCCTTAGCTGTTTTAAGCTCAACTTGCTTATAGTTTATTTCCCAGACCATTTATGTTCCTTCGGTGTTTGAGTGTGTATGCAAGTGAGTGCTATCCTGTCTGTCTTATATGTCTAATCTATGTATTTAGCTGAGATCAGCCCATATCCCTTTGGTGGTAATCAGGATCCTTCTTAGGACTGATTACAGGGTTCAGGGTCTGACAGGAGACAGGGGTAGGCTGGAGACTTGGACCTCTGAACCATTATCAGTACCTCCAAGGTAAGGGATTAGTTAGGACCCCAGTGCAGGGTCAGGTTAGACCCCGGTCCTCCTCTTTCCAGTTACAGCTCATCAAGTCCTCAAGATTAACCCTGAGTTCAACTATATCGTTCTGCAGAGATTGTGTCAGGTAAATCTATTTTATACCTACATTCTAATGTTGCTAAACTATATGTTGTATAGAGTGTGGTTCCTGTATAAATAGTTTACTGACATTGTATTCAAATCATTAGACAGCGTGACATTTTCACTGGCCATAAAAAATTATCTCTAGTTACCATGGATCCAGTAGCCCAGCTGGCTCTGCAGTTGCAGGGATTATCCATGGAGCTGACGGACATTAAGTCCAAAGTTTTGTCTCCCCTGGACAAACCAGAGTTGAACCTAAAGTTGCTCTTCCAGATAGGTTCACTGGTGGGCGAGACAAATTTTTTACCTTCCGGGAGGCATGTAAATTGTATTTTCGGCTTCGGCCGCGATCATCAGGAGTTATGAGCAGAGAGTGGGAATTGTTATCTCACTTCTTCAAGGGGACCCCCAATCCTGGGCATTTTCCCTTCCTCCGGGATCCCCGGCTCTACAGTCTGTAGATCAATTTTTTACTGCTCTGGGATTGGTATATGATGACCCAGATCGGGTCTCTCTTGCTGAGACCAAATTATGTAAGTTACAGCAGGGAGATCGTCCGGCGGAGGAATTTGCTTCTGAGTTTCGTAGATGGGCCACGGATACTCAGTGGAATGACCCAGCTCTTAGGAGCCAGTTTTGTCATGGGCTTTCTGACAAATTAAAAGACGTTTTGGCTCAGTATGAGTCTCCTCCTTCTCTGGAGGCTGCTATGGCCCTAGCTATCCGTACTGATAGACGGCTTCGGGAGAGGGGTGAGGTAACTCCACTCCCTGTTGTTTCTCCACCTACTACTAAAGCCCCTTATGTTGAGGTTCCCCTTGTCTGTTCGGATGAGCCTATGCAGTTGGGAGGGACATCTTTTCGTAGTAGGGGATTGGCGGCACGCCGCAGGACTAGAAGGTGTTTTTTCTGCGGGAAAGAGGGACATTTTGTTGGAGATTGTCCATCCCGTGTCTTGTTAAGTAAAAAGTCGCCGGAAAACTGCTAATCCCAGGTTGTGTGGTGGATGACAACCTGGGAGT
Organism: Oophaga sylvatica; assembly: GCA_033576555.1. Lineage (NCBI taxonomy): Eukaryota > Metazoa > Chordata > Amphibia > Anura > Dendrobatidae > Oophaga > Oophaga sylvatica. The sequence goes on along the minus strand of JARQOD010000008.1, from coordinate 106,331,181 downwards.
ATGTATTTCATCCGCCGGTTCTTCTCAGTTCCTTGTACCAGTGGAGGTGGTGGTTGGTACTAGAGTGAAGAGATTGTCTGTTCTTCTGGATAGTGGTTCTGGGGCTAATCTGGTTGATGCTCAGTTTGCTCAGGCTCAAGGTATGCATCTGAGTGTATTGGTCAAACCGATCCCTATTTTCTCCATTGACGCCAGGCCTCTCGGCCAAGGTAGCTTTGTTCATGAGGTTCATAACATTGACCTTCGGATAGGGGCAATACATAGGGAACAATTATCTTGTTATGTGTTGGAGGGTCTACCTACTCCCATTGTGTTGGGACTTCCTTGGCTGGTTAAACATAACCCTGTGATTAATTGGCAGTCCAGGGAGATAAGCCAATGGGGTGAGTTTTGCAAAAGCAACTGCATGAACACAGTAATCAGTGCGGTCGTGCCTAGTACATTGCCTCCTTTTTTGGAGGATTTTGGGGATGTTTTCTCTGAGGAGGGGTGTCGGTAGTTGCCTCCTCATCGCGTGTATGACTGCTCTATTAATCTACTTCCTGATGCTAAGTTGCCTAAAGCTAGGTTGTATAATCTTTCTGGTCCTGAAAGACAGGCTATGAAAGATTATATTTCTGAAAGTCTGGCCAAAGGGCATATTAGACCTTCATCTTCCCCTGTGGCCGCGGGGTTCTTCTTTGTGAAGAAAAAAGATGGAGGCCTACGCCCTTGCTTGGATTTCCGAGAACTTAATCGGATTACTGTTCGAGATCCGTATCCACTTCCTCTTATTCCTGATCTCTTCAATCAAATTGTTGGCGCCAAATGGTTCTCTAAATTGGATCTCAGGGGGGCGTATAATCTGATTAGGATAAAAGAGGGGGATGAGTGGAAAACGGCGTTTAACACGCCGGAGGGACATTATGAAAACCTGGTCATGCCTTTTGGTCTGACTACTGCTCCAGCAGTATTCCAACATTTTGTTAATGACATTTTTCGTCACCTTGTGGGGGTGTTTGTGGTCGTATATTTGGATGACATTTTAATTTACTCGCCAGATCTTGTGTCTCACCAGGAGCATGTGAGACAGGTGTTGCAGATCTTGCGAGACAATAAACTATACGCCAAACTGGAGAAGTGTGTTTTTGCCGTACAGGAACTTCAGTTTTTGGGTTTTTTGGTGTCAGCCTCCGGTTTCCGGATGGACCCTGAAAAGGTGAGAGCAGTGCTTGAATGGGATCAGCCAGGGGATCTTAAGGCTCTGCAGCGTTTTTTGGGGTTTGCTAATTACTACCGGAAATTTATTTGTAATTTCTCGTCTGTCGTCAAACCTCTCACTGACATGACGAGAAAAGGGACGGATTTTTCTAAGTGGTCGGACAAAGCTTGCCAAGCCTTTTCCTCTTTAAAAAGATGTTTTGCTTCGGCACCCGTTCTCATCCAACCAGATGTATCTCAGCCGTTCATTGTGGAGGTGGACGCGTCTGACGTAGGAGTGGGTGCTATATTGTCCCAGGGTCCGTCCCCTGGTAAATGGCATCCGTGCGCTTTCTTTTCTAAGAAATTGTCGTCCGCCGAAAGGAATTATGATATCGGCAATGGGGAACTTTTGGCCATTAAATTGGCTTTTGAAGAATGGCGTCACTTTTTGGAGGGGGCAGTCCACCCGGTCACCGTTATTACTGATCACAAGAACCTGCTGTATTTAGAATCCGCTAAGCGTCTGAATTCCAGACAAGCTCGATGGTCGTTGTTTTTTACCAGGTTTAATTTTGTCGTCACTTATCGTCCGGGGTCTAAGAATGTAAAGGCTGATGCTTTGTCTCGCAGTTTCCCAGGGGCCGGGAAAACGGACGACCCTATTCCTATCCTTCAGGAGGGGGTGGTAGTGTCGGCTGTATGTTCTGAGCTTGAGGAGGAGGTGTTAGAGGCTCAGGGGGACGCCCCTGCAGGACCTCCAGGGAGACTGTTTGTCCCGAATCAGTTGAGACAAAAGGTTATTGAGGCACATCATAATTCTGCTTTAGCAGGACATCCAGGGAGTAAGGCTACTTTAGATCTCCTTTACCGCCGATTTTGGTGGCCTAACGCTAATAAAGATGTTATAACTTTTGTCGCGTCCTGTGGGGTTTGTGCTCGCTCTAAAACTCCTCATACCCGTCCGTCTGAGACCCTTTTACCCTTGAAACTTCCGGAGCGTCCATGGACTCATTTATCTATGGACTTCATTACGGACCTTCCTCCGTCGTCTGGGAATACTGTCATACTGGTGGTTGTTGACAGGTTCAGTAAGATGGCACATTTCGTTGCTCTTCCTGCACTCCCTAATGCTAAAACTCTGGCGCAGGTATTCATTAGGGAGATCGTGAGACTTCATGGGTTGCCTTCTGATGTGGTGTCAGATAGGGGGTCTCAGTTTGTGTCCAAATTTTGGAGGGCATTTTGTTTACGTCGGGGGATGCAATTGTCGTTTTCCTCGGCTTTTCATCCACAGACCAATGGTCAGACAGAGCGTCTGAATCAGAGTTTAGAGACATATCTCCGGTGTTTTGTATCGGAGAACCAGGAGGACTGGTCTTCTTTCTTGCCTCTGGCAGAGTTCGCTCTTAACAACAGGCGGAGCGAGTCCACTGGTAAGTCCCCGTTTTTTGGGGCATATGGTTTTCATCCCCAGTTTTGTACTTTCAATGGGGGGGTCCTTCTGGGGTTCCTGAGGAGGAGCGTTTCTCGTCGTCACTTGCTTCTGTGTGGCGAGGTGTATTGAATAATTTGAGTACTATGGGGAACCGTTACAAACGTATGGCTGATAGGAGGAGAGTTTCTGGTCCAGATCTGAATGTGAACGACCTGGTATGGTTGTCTACCAGGAATATAAAACTTAAAGTGCCCTCCTGGAAACTGGGTCCCAGATTCATCGGGCCGTACAGGATCAGTTCCATAATTAATCCTGTGGCATTTCGTCTGGAACTCCCTTCTACGTTTAAAATTCATAATGTATTCCACAAATCATTACTTAAAAGGTATGTGGCACCAGTCATACCGTCACCTCTACCTCCTCCTCCAGTGTTGGTCAATGGTAATTTGGAATTTCAAGTATCAAAAATCATTGACTCTCGTCTGAATCGCCGTTCCCTTCAGTACTTGGTGCATTGGAAGGGGTATGGTCCGGAGGAGAGGACGTGGGTCCCTGCGTCTGATGTTAATGCAGATCGTTTGGTTCGGACCTTCCACAGAACTCACCCGGGCAGGCCTGGCCCTGAGGGTCCGGAGGCCCCTCTTAGAAGGGGGGGTACTGTCATGTGTGCATTACCACGAAGATCGTCGCGGTTGCACATGTTGACTTCTCACAGCTGAGTTGCTGTTTCTTTGTGTTTGGCAGCTAGGGAGTTAATTCTGTCTGTGCTCGGTGCTGGGACTGGTGCAGTTTCTCCCGGCTGCAATTGATTATTTGTTGATTGGTTTCCTTTAAATTCCTGGTTGTCTGCTTTGGGAGTTGCCAGTGAAATCCTTCATTCAGACCACAGATAGGAATGAATCTGTATTGACTTAAGTTGAGAGCTCCTTAGCTGTTTTAAGCTCAACTTGCTTATAGTTTATTTCCCAGACCATTTATGTTCCTTCGGTGTTTGAGTGTGTATGCAAGTGAGTGCTATCCTGTCTGTCTTATATGTCTAATCTATGTATTTAGCTGAGATCAGCCCATATCCCTTTGGTGGTAATCAGGATCCTTCTTAGGACTGATTACAGGGTTCAGGGTCTGACAGGAGACAGGGGTAGGCTGGAGACTTGGACCTCTGAACCATTATCAGTACCTCCAAGGTAAGGGATTAGTTAGGACCCCAGTGCAGGGTCAGGTTAGACCCCGGTCCTCCTCTTTCCAGTTACAGCTCATCAAGTCCTCAAGATTAACCCTGAGTTCAACTATATCGTTCTGCAGAGATTGTGTCAGGTAAATCTATTTTATACCTACATTCTAATGTTGCTAAACTATATGTTGTATAGAGTGTGGTTCCTGTATAAATAGTTTACTGACATTGTATTCAAATCATTAGACAGCGTGACACCCGGTTCACATACACCTCGTCACCGCTCCACTCTTCCTCCTGGAAGCCGTGTCCCTTTTCTATATAGAACTCTATGACTCGCCCCCAAGTCTGAGATTTTTCCACAGACTCCCGCCGCCCGGCATCTGAACCTTCCAGTCACCCCTGCATGAATAGTTATTCCATTTTCTCTCCTCTTGCAGACTCATGGGTGCACTTCAGCCTGGAGCTATGGTGGCCCACGACTGGGGGATTATTCATTATGTCCCGTTCTATGCCCCTCCAATTTATGTATGGAGTTTTCTCCGGGACCAGCCTCACCTTAGGTTTTCTTGCGTCTGTGGCTTCAACCAAGTCCTCCACGGGGACTGACTTTGGGAACATGCCATGGCAGGGTACACTCATCCTTCGTCCCGGGGCGCGCCACCATTGCACCCTCTGGAGTACCTTCCTCCTTGGCCGAACCGAGGGGACCTCACCCGGTAGCATCCTGCTCCATCACATAATCCTTAATTCATGGGCAAGGAGGCCCACATCCGGCTGTGGCATCGCTGTCCACCGAACCAGCATTGGCAGCGGCAGCGCTGGCTCTTGAGCAGCACCTGCTGCATGTTAGCTGCCTGCTGCGGCCCTGGTGGTGACTATCTCTACCACCTCTTCCTCGCCGACATGTTCCAGACCACTGTAAAGCCCTCTCAGGTTGTGCGACATTCTCAGGGAAAGCCTCCTGCTATGTGTCTCAATTCTCACTCGTCATAGTAAAAATTAAAATGGCGCCAAGCGCTTTATAATGCAGCGACTTGTGTGTCTGACTCCACCTCTTCCAGGGCAGAACTCCTGACGCGGCCACCACATCACACTTCAGTTTCGGTGGCTCCGTTTGCAGACCATTTTCCCACACAGCAGGCCACGCCTCAAGCTGCACCACACCTTCCTCAGGAACGTACCTCCTATTCCGGGCTGACCTCCGATCACTGGGCCCATCCTTCTTCGGCATTCACTTGTGGGGGTTGAACATTTTTTTGTGCTTTCAGACGTCGTCCACACGTCCAGATGGCGTTTCCTCTCCTCTTCACTGCGACCGTCACCATCTTGGAATCTATGCTCCGAGTTGCCATCTTGGGCCGCATGTATCCGTCGCTCTTCCATCTACGCCATGTGTTATATCTTCGCCGCTTTCTTCATGCAAGGTAGTGGTATCCTGCCGACTACTCCAAATGCAAGATGCTCAAGCGTGTTAGTCATGGGTGAGCTTCGGTCCCCACTCACTCTGGCATCCTACAGACAAGGTGTGTCTCAGTGTGCTGTTAAGTGTTGTGAATGGACTTGAGATGAGTTCTGAGCAGAGGCTCCCTCTGGTGGTTACAAGCGGTACTGGACTGTCCAGTGAAGATTGTGAGGATTGGGAATCAGGTGTTACTGACTGGTCTTATATAAGGGAGTCGCCTTCCCATCAGGGTTGCCGGTGATCAATTGTTCTGCTCTCAATCCTTGATTCCTGTTTCCTTTGTAGCCTGCTGTGTCGTGTCTGCATCTCCTGCTAACAGATAAGACATTTTCTTCTTTTTGTTTTTGTGCTTGATTTTTGCATTTTGTCCTGCACTTCTGTGGGGGCCTTCAGGGTCCCCTCCGGGGGCTTTTGCCCTCTCAGTTTAGTTCAGCCACCTATGTTTGTACATTTGCTTTTTCCAGTTTTTTCAGTGGCTGCTGTTTTGATTTTGTTACACCAGAGAACTAATTTAGGTGCTAGAGGTCGTGTGATCTCAGGTGTTTTTGAAATTAGTAGAGTTGGTGCTTTTCAGGGTTTTTTGGGATTGCAGTAAGTGCCCTTCCTATTCTTTTCTATTTAGGTAGTTTGGGCCCCAGCGTTTGCTCATACTATTTTCTGTCTGTGTCAGTATTTCTTCTTGTCTAACCGCCATTACATGTTTGGGGGCTTTCTATGTTCTTTGGGGATCTGCTTCGGGGCAGATAGCTTTCCTCTTTCTATCTTTAGGTGTAGTTAGTTTCTCAGGCTGTGACAAGGCGTCTAGGACCAACGTAGGAATGCTCCACGGCTGCCTCTAGTTGTGGTGGTTAGTCAGGGTACTGCAATCTCATAGATTCCAACTGCTCTGGTGTATTGCCTTTTTTATCTGCACTCCTCAGCTACCGAAACAAAACAGTATCACCGGCCTCAAAAATTGAAAATTGTATGGTACTCACAGAAGGGAAAAATATTGTGAAAGAAAAAAGGTTGTCAGAGTTGTCAGAGATATTTTTCTGTTTGTTGCATTTTTTTTTTTCCCTCTGTATCTCTGGGTGCTGGGGAGGATTTTTTCTCTCAATGGAGTTTGCGCAGCTGTCTGGCCGTGTGGATCAGCTTGCCACTGAGGTTCGGAGTATTGCTACCTATCTTGCTAGGTTGCCTGTTGTGGAACCTAGGATTCCCATGCCAGATTTGTTTTTGGGGGATCGAGCCAAGTTTCTGAATTTCAAAAATAATTGTAAATTGTTTTTTGCCTTAAAATCTAAGTCCTCAGGGAACGCAGCGCAGCAGGTTCAAATTGTCATCTCTCTCCTGCGCGGCGATCCTCAGGATTGGGCTTTTTCCCTGACACCTGGGGATCCTGTTTTGAGTGATGTTGATGCATTTTTTCAGGCCTTCGGGTTATTGTACGATGAGCCTAATGTCACTGATCAAGCTGAAAAAGCCTTGTTGGCATTAAATCAGGGGCTTGATGACGCTGAGTTATACTGTCAGAGATTCCGTAGATGGGCAGTCCTGACCAAATGGAATGACGACGCTTTGGCAGCCCTTTTTCGGAAGGGTCTGTCAGATAATGTAAAGGATGTTATGGTGGGATTCCCTGTCCCCTCTGGTCTCAATGATTCTATGTCATTAGCGATTCAGATAGACAGACGTTTGCGTGAGCGGAGAAGTATGCGTGGATTAGTGTTGCCTTGTAAACCTGCTTCTGAATCCATGCAGTGTGATAGAGTGGTTTCTGGGGCACAGCGTCATGAGTTTCGAAAGCGCAATGGGTTATGTTTCTACTGTGGTGATGCCTCTCATGCTATTTCAGTCTGCCCTAAGCGGGGAAGACGTTTTGCACGCTCAGTTGTCTTGGGTAGTGTTCAGACTAAAGGGTATGCCACACTAAACAACATCGCTAACGGGATCGCTAAAAAACGTCACTATTTAGCGATCCCGTTAGCGATGTTGTTGTGTGCGGCATCTGTCAGCGACGAGGCCCCTGCTGTGATCTCGCTCGTCGCTGACATCGTTCCGGACCCTATTTAGATCGTCGGCGCCCCGCAGGTAATTATATATCGCTAAGTGTGGCACCTTTTCTTAGCGATTTAGCGGTACTTTTGTACCACTAAAGTCGTTAAGAAGATCGCTAACCGCGATAGTGTCGTTAACTATATCGCTAAGTTAAGCCGCACTTAGCGATATAGAAACAATCCCGCTAGCGATCGCATTAGTATGCGTCTTTATCGCTATCGCTAGCGGGATTGTTTAGTGTGGCAGTACCTTAAGTTTTTATTAACTGTTACTCTGATATGCTCTCTGTCCTCATTTTCTGCTCAGGATTTCGTTGATTCGGGAGCAGCTATTAACCTGATGGATTTTGATTTTGCTAAACGTTGTGGGTTTCCCTTGATACCCCTACGAAAGTCTATTCCCCTACTGGGGATCGATTCTACCCCTTTAGCTGAGAATAAACCTCAGTTCTCTACTCAGGTGATAATGAGGGTTGAACCTGATCATCAGGAGAGCTGCAAATTTTTGGTTCTGTATAATCTGCATTACATTATCGTACTGGGTTTCCCTTGGTTACAGTCTCATAATCCTGTTTTGGATTGGAAATCTGTGTCTGTAACCAGTTGGGGCTGCCAATGTGTTAATACCAACACTCCTGTTTTTTCTGCCTCCCCCCAGGTTCAGGATGTTCCTGACTTTTTGATTGATTTTTCTGATGTGTTTAGCGAAAGTAAATCTGCATCCTTGCCTCCCCATAGGAGCTATGACTGCGCTATTGAATTAGTGCCTGGTAGTAAATTCCCTAAAGGTCGCCTTTTTAACTTGTCTGTACCTGAACATGACGCTATGCGGTCTTATATCAAGGAGTCATTGGAGAAGGGTCATATCAGACCATCCTCTTCACCCTTAGGTGCCGGTTTTTTTTTGTGGCCAAAAAGGATGGTTCATTAAGGCCGTGTATTGATTATTGTCTTTTGATCAATATTACTGTGAAATATCAATATCCGTTACCCTTGATTTCTGACCTGTTTTCCAGGGTGAAAAACGCTACTTGGTTTACCAAGCTTGACCTCAGGGGGGCATATAACCTTATTCGCATTAAGCACGGGGATGAATGGAAGACGGCATTTATACACCTGAGGGGCATTTTGAGTACCTTGTGATGCCCTTTGGGCTCACTAATGCTCCTTCTGTCTTCCAGTCCTTCATGAATGACATTTTCAGGGATTTTGTGGATAAATTTCTGATTGTTTATTTGGATGATATCTTGATTTTTTCCAATGACTGGGACTCTCATGTGAAACATGTTCGAACTGTATTCCAGATTTTGAGAGAGAATGCTCTGTATGTGAAGGGATCAAAGTGTCTTTTTGGCGTACAGAGGATCTCATTTTTGGGATTCATTTTGTCCCCATCTGTTATTGAAATGAACCCGGTCAAGGTTCGGGCCATCTGTGATTGGGTCCAACCTACTTCATTAAAGGCTCTTCAAAGATTTTTGGGTTTTGCCAATTTTTATCGTAAATTTATTGGTAATTTCTCGGTTATTGTTAAACCATTAACTGATTTGACCAAAAAGGGTTCTGATGTGGTGAATTGGCCTCCTGAGGCAGTCTCTGCATTTCAGGAACTTAAGCAGAGACTCACTTCTGCTCCTGTTCTACGGCAGCCTGATGTTTCTCTGCCATTTCAGGTGGAGGTTGATGCCTCTGAAATTGGGGCAGGTGCCGTTTTGTCCCAAAGAGATCCAGAGACCTCTAAAAGTAACCCTTGTGCCTTTTTCTCTCGAAAATTTTCTCCTACTGAACGTAATTATGACGTGGGTAATCGGGAGTTATTGGCCATGAAGTGGGCTTTTGAAGAGTGGAGACATTGGCTGGAGGGAGCCAAACATCAGGTGGTGGTCCTTACGGACCATAAGAATCTGGTTTATCTGGAATCTGCCAAGCGACTTAATCCTAGACAGGCCAGGTGGGCCTTGTTTTTCACACGTTTTAATTTTGTGGTTTCCTTTCTTCCTGGCACTAAGAATGTTAAGGCGGATGCCCTCTCGAGGAGTTTCCTTGCGGACTCTCCTGAGGTATCTGATCCTTCTGTTATTTTGAAAGAAGGTGTAGTTCTTTCCGCCATCTCGCCCAATTTGAGACTGGCTCTCGAGGGGTGTCAGGAGGATAGGCCCGAGCGCTGCCCTGTTGGAAAATTGTTTGTCCCGGACCAGTGGAAAAAGAGTGTGATGTCTGAGATTCATTGTTCCGCGTTGGCCGGTCATCCCGGAATTTTTGGTACCAGAGACTTGGTTAGTCGGTCCTTTTGGTGGCCTACCTTGTCTCGTGATGTCAGGGAATTTGTGCAGTCCTGCGGGACTTGCTCTCGCTCCAAGCCTTGCTATCGCTCTAGTGGTTTGTTGATGCCATTGCCTGTGCCCAAGAGACCATGGACCCATATCTCTATGGATTTCATTTCCGACCTCCCTGTTTCTCAGAGAATGACCGTCATCTTGGTGATTTGTGATAGGTTTTCCAAGATGATACATCTTGTGCCGTTACCTAAGTTGCCTTCCTCCTCTGAATTGGTGCCTTTGTTCCTTCAGCACGTGGTTCGTTTACACGGCATTCCTGAGAACATTGTGTCTGACAGAGGAGTCCAGTTTGTTTCCAGAGTTTGGAGGACCTTTTGTTCTAAACTTGGTGTTCAATTGTCTTTCTCCTCAGCGTTTCATCCTCAGACCAATGGTCAAACTGAGAGAACAAACCAGACATTGGAGACTTATCTAAGATGCTTTGTGTCTGCTGATCAGGATGACTGGGTCTCATTTTTGCCTTTGGCTGAGTTTGCTCTTAATAATAGGGCTAGCTCTGCCACTTTGATGTCTCCATTTTTCTGTAATTCTGGGTTTCACCCTCGATTTTCTTCAGGACAGACGGAGGCTTCTGTCTGTCCAGGTGTTGACTCTGTTGTGGAGCGTATGCAACAGATTTGGGACCAGGTAGTGGAGAGGTTGTCCCTCTCTCAGGAGAGGGCCCAGCGATTTGCTAACCGGCATAGGACTGATGGTCCTCGGTTTAAAGTGGGGGACTTGGTCTGGTTGTCCTCAAAAAATATTCCTATGAGAGTGGCATCTCCTAAATTTAAGCCTAGGTTCATTGGACCTTATAAGATCATGGAGATTCTTAATCCTGTTTCTTTTCGTTTGCTTCTTCCAGGGACATTTAAGATCCATAACGTGTTCCACAAGTCCTTGTTAAAGAGGTTTGTTGAGCCAGTGGTTCCTACTGCTTTGACTCCTGACCCTGTTCTGGTTGAGGGCAATATGGAGTTTGTTGTTGAGAAAATATTGAATTCTCGTTTTTCTAGACGGAAACTCCAGTATTTGGTTAAGTGGAGAGGTTATGGTCAGGAAGACAATTCTTGGGTGTTTGCTTCGGACATCCATGCTAGGAGACTCATCCGTGCGTATCATAGAACTCATCCTGACCGACCTGGTTGCTCAAGTGAGGGTTCAGTGACCCCTCCTCAAGGGGGGGTACTGTTGTGAATGGACTTGAGATGAGTTCTGAGCAGAGGCTCCCTCTGGTGGTTACATGCGGTACTGGACTGTCCAGTGAAGATTGTGAGGATTGGGAATCAGGTGTTACTGACTGGTCTTATATAAGGGAGTCGCCTTCCCATCAGGGTTGCCGGTGATCAATTGTTCTGCTCTCAATCCTTGATTCCTGTTTCCTTTGTAGCCTGCTGTGTCGTGTCTGCATCTCCTGCTAACAGATAAGACATTTTCTTCTTTTTGTTTTTGTGCTTGATTTTTGCATTTTGTCCTGCACTTCTGTGGGGGCCTTCAGGGTCCCCTCCGGGGGCTTTTGCCCTCTCAGTTTAGTTCAGCCACCTATGTTTGTACATTTGCTTTTTCCAGTTTTTTCAGTGGCTGCTGTTTTGATTTTGTTACACCAGAGAACTAATTTAGGTGGTAGAGGTCGTGTGATCTCAGGTGTTTTTGAAATTAGTAGAGTTGGTGCTTTTCAGGGTTTTTTGGGATTGCAGTAAGTGCCCTTCCTATCCTTTTCTATTTAGGTAGTTTGGGCCCCAGCGTTTGCTCATACTATTTTCTGTCTGTGTCAGTATTTCTTCTTGTCTAACCGCCATTACATGTTTGGGGGCTTTCTATGTTCTTTGGGGATCTGCTCCGGGGCAGATAGCTTTCCTCTTTCTATCTTTAGGTGTATTTAGTTTCTCAGGCTGTGACGAGGCATCTAGGACCAACGTAGGAACGCTCCACGGCTGCCTCTAGTTGTGGTGGTTAGTCAGGGTACTGCAATCTCATAGATTCCAACTGCTCTGGTGTATTGCCTTTTTTATCTGCACTCCTCAGCTACCGAAACAAAACAGTTAAGTATGTGTTGCTGTCCACTTACTTCTGGCCTGCAGGCCTCTTCTGACTCGAGGAATCCTTCTTCTGGAACCAGGGCAGCAATTAATCCAGGAGACACTTGGTTCATAAAAAAAAACTTTTACTTTGTGAATGGCAGTTTATACAGTATTTACAAGCAATGCAAAGGATAAAGCCCAGCAGGTTGTCAACTCTTCCACAAGAACAGTGCCCACCTTCAGCCCAGATTCTCGGTACAGGTGGCATGTCCCTCTCACTGGCTTTCCTAGCCCTAGGGAATCTTCCTCACCTCAAGCAGTATATCCGGAATCCAGTACTTTCTGCCCCATGTAGTCTGAGTTCATCTTTCCCTGTAGCTTCACAAGCTGAGTGTGCCTCTGGCCCATTGCTGCCATAGAAAATGGGAGAAAAAATTGAAAAAAGCGCTATATAGTGTATATATGAAATATGTATCTGCAAAAATTGCTATGAAAAGAGGAAGGCTCTTAGCGCATAGATTGGCCAATATATGTATGCCCAATTACCATGTCAAGGTGTCCTTCGTAAATTGGGTCCCTGTCCTGTAATGTCACCTCTCTTGGGCAAAAAAGCCTGCAATTTATGGGGCAGGAATGGACCAGCTAATCTGCTTAAAATCACCTGTGGCTATTGGGAGTGGGAGTGCACATGTCCAAAAAGCTTGATACAAATAGACAAAAAGAAGGACCAGCACTTCTAAGCTAGTGTGAATAGGCACCAACCAAAGAAAGCATATAAGTCAAAAAGATTAAGATTTGCACCATAACTTTGTTTAAAATTAAAAATAACACTGTCGCTATCTAGAGGTCAAGAATTAGACTAAATGTATAAAAACGTATATACACGTATATGTGTGCGCAAGTGCATAAACAATTAGACAGATGCACACACCTACACATGCACAATAGTGTGGAGGCTTCTGGGGTGCTGTCAGCTGCTGTGCGACTGCTGACTGAGGTAAGACTGTGTGATAAAATAGACAATGACCCCTGCGCCTCCAATGAAAACTAAACAAGATGACTGCGACAGGTTTATAACACAGGAACAAAGATAAAAGTAAAAGATAAATAATAGGAGGTCTAGATGTGCCTGTATAAAGAGACCGTGCTGATGTTCCTATACGGAACCTAGTATAGATAAGTGCAAAACTTACTCGATTCCTAAGTGCTTGAGCTGTAACTGGCGCTGGGATATGGGAACCCGACTTTTCATGAAGGTATACACAGTCCCAGACCGCGCGGTAAAATGAGGAGGCAGGATAACGATATTATAAGGGAGCGTCATCCCTATGAAGCAAAGTGCCTCCTAAGCTGCCGCGCAGCTGAGTCAGTACACAGCAGCGTCCTCCGGTCGAGAGGCGCCGCTGAATGAACGCAGGAAGGGCGGGGAGTGAGTGGGAAAGTATGGGTGACGTCACCACAGGACGGGAATGAGGGAGAGTCAAAAATCGCCGACACGTTTCAAAGGCTCTCGGGCCTTCTTCATCAGGGATAGAGACCCGCTGTATCCCCGGTCTTAAGTACCTACTGGTGTCCCAGACCCCTCCTCCGCCATTAAAGCGCCCATATGGACTACCCACAGTATATTAAAGCTGCCTGTCATAGCTTTTGGCAATTTCATTAGGTTATATGACCTTTTGTTAAAAGAACAGCTAATGTTAATGTGTACCTTTAAAAAGAGTATTAATAAAATGAAGAACCTTTATTAAATAAATAAATTAAAAGCGTATTAACTGTGTGCGATATAAAACACTCAATGGCAGGAAACGCCTATAGAGTAGCTAAAAAAATACATATTGAACTATAAATGGGGTGAATTCATCCCACCAGTAAAATTAAAAAGTAGTTATACCACGTGTGCCACATAAAATATACAACTTATATATACCTAGCACGTGTACATAAAAAATGGAGTATAGAAAATGCTTCATTCCCTTTATAGAGGGAAATAGTGGTTATATCAAAGTACACTGATGTTACTATAAGCATTTGCCTTACTGAGGCCACCAAAGTAAATGCATATGCATCTAACCCCAGATGGCACCCATAGAATACTCATGAAAAGGCAAAAAGTTCTATCTCCTGGTTTAACCCTGTAGGGGCCAAACTCTCTAGGGTAAAAATCCAGAGGGTTCCGTCCGTGACATTTGCTTAAGATAGTCACCTCCCCTACTGTTTTTTCGGACCAATTGTATCCCACAAAAATGGGCACCCCTTACAGATTTATTTTGGTACTCTAAAAAGTGCCTGGAAAGTGGGTGGCCGTTGAAGCCTTTCTTAATATTATTAAAATGTTCCTTCATACGGTCCATGAGCTTTCGTTTGGTGCGACCTACATAAATCTTCTTGCAGGGTCATTGTATTATATAGATTACCCCGGTGGTAAAACAGGAGATGGGGTCCTTGATGTAAAAATTATGTTTCTCATGCGCATCATAGAACATAGTTTGTTTGACTTTACGGAAACTAGTCTGGATGCACCACGGGCATGTGCCACATGGTGTGAAACCCATGGGAACGGCACTTGAGAGTGTCAACAGTCCCTTTCCCACAGTTGGGGCTACCAAATTGCCTAACGTTTGGGCTCTCCTAAATACAAATTTGGGACAATTTGGTAGAAGCTCACCAATTTTTTTATCATCCTGAAGGATAAACCAATGTTTACGGATAATATTCGTAAATTGTCTGTAGTTATGATGATACTGGGTGATAATAGGCAAATTGCGGATTTGTTCCTCAATAGTAGGTGCAGTGGTCAGATTAGATTGAGTCTTATGGTCTAAAGTGTGTCTGGACAATTTTCCAACTTCCCGTTTTGCTGTTTGTAATAAAGCCTCAGAGTACCCTTTCTCCAAGAACTGTTGAATCAAGTGATCAGCTTCCTTCGTATAATCCTGAATGTTAGAGCAATTGCTCCTAACCCGCGTAAATTGGCCTTTGGGGATATTAGTCAGCCATATAGGAAGGTGGCAGCTATGAATGTCAATATAACTATTAGCATCCACGTCCTTGCGATGGCACCTGATATGAAAAGCATCCTTCTCCATATAGATTTCCAAATCCAGGAAGTTGATGCTACTCGTACTAGTGGTCGACGTAAATTCAAGGCCAAATGTGTTTATTATTGAGGGTAGAGATAAACCCCTCAAGGGCCTCTTGCGGCCCATCCCAAATAAACAGAACATCATGAATAAATCGACGCCACATAATTAGGCCAGGATGCAGCTGCCCTGATTGAAAAATGTGTAGCTCCTCCCACTTGGCTACATACAAGTTTGTGTAGCTGGGAGCAAAGCGGGTACCCATTGCCGTACCCCAGGTTTGTAAGTAAAATTGTCCCTCATAAGAAAAATAGTTATGTTGAAGGATAAATAATATACTTTCAATAATAAACAAAACCTGGGGTTCGGTATATGTTCCAAGTTTTCTAAGGAAATATTCCGCTGCTTCGCACCCCTTTTGGTGGTTAATGACAGTATAGAGTGATTTGATATCAAGAGTACCCAGAATGAGCCCCTTTCTCCACCTGATACCCTCTAGGACTTGTATCGTATGATTAGTGTTCTTGAGGTAGGCTGGTGCTAAAGTTAGACATTTTTGAAGATGCATGTCCACATACCGAGATAAATTAGATGTAAGGCAATTAATGCCCGAAATTATGGGCCTTCCTGGAGGGCATGCCTTATCTTTGTGCAGTTTTGGAATATGGTAAAAAACGGCTATACTGGGTGTTTTGTTCATAATGAAACAGAACTCTTTATTATTGAGTATATCCTCCCGTTTGCCTTTTAAGGCCAAGATATTGAGGTAACTAATATACCGGGTGGTAGGGTCATTAGATGGTTTTTTATGTTATTTGATCACCTAATAACCTTAGAGATTCATCGTGGTACATGATTTTGTTTAGTATCACAATCCCGCCACCTTTATCTGCTGGACGTATAACAATGTCGTTATTAGTCTGGAGATTTTGGATTGCTCTTCGTTCATGGATGTTAAGGTTGTCTGGTGTATATCTCCAGTTCTTTTGTTTCATTCGTCTGATATCTACCACTATCATTGTTTCAAACGTGCAAAATGCACTAGACTACTCCTGTACTGGGTTAAATCTAGATGGATTTGCCAGATTAGTGTTGATGTAATTTGGTGGCTTTACTTGAGCTTGGGTAGATGCAAGAGGGCCTTTCTTTAAAAAGTATCTCTTAACTGCTAGATTCCGTAAAAAATTTTTTTACACTAATATAAAGATCAAATGGTTTGGATCTCGCCATAGGTGCAAATTTCAAGCCTTTTTGGAGGAGTGAACATTCATGGGTTGATAATGTATAGGAACTCAAATTAAAAATTTGAGAGTGGGAATGGGAGATACCATTCAACCTCTTTTACGGCTAAAATCTATGCCAGCACCAAAGTTGGCGCCATTAAATCGACCAAAGGGCACTAATAAAGCCAGTATGAATAAGAGCAAACCTTCTCATATTGCCCTTAAGAAGACAAAGGGCCCCATCTCCCATTCCCACTCTTCAATTAGCCGGGATTTTTTTCAGGCAAGAGCAAGCAAACAAAGAGGGGTTAGAGAGGGGGGCAACTTGCCAAAAAGAAAGTAGGTCCAAAAAATACAATGGTACAAAAAATGGTACAAGCCATCCCGCCACGTCAAGGCAACCCTTGTGGGACAGTCCTAACTCTTGTATTAAAAACCTTTCCACTTGTCAAGTGACATAAATGTGAACAAGGACAGAGAGTCTGAACCCACCAGTAAAAGCATAGGCCAGACAGGATGGATTTCCCAGCTCAGAAACAGGGCGGTCACACCCTTATATGCACAAGATGCACTTTGAACTAAATAAGAATTATACAAGAATTGTACAAGCCATCCCGCCACGTCAAGGCAACCCTTGTGGGACAGTCCTAACTCTTGTATTAAAAACCTTTCCACTTGTCAAGTGACATAAATGTGAACAAGGACAGAGAGTCTGAACCCACCAGTAAAAGCATAGGCCAGACAGGATGGATTTCCCAGCTCAGAAACAGGGCGGTCACACCTTTATATGCACAAGATGCACTTTGAACTAAATAAGAATTATACAAGAATTGTACAAGCCATCCCGCCACGTCAAGGCAACCCTTGTGGGACAGTCCTAACTCTTGTATTAAAAACCTTTCCACTTGTCAAGTGACATAAATGTGAACAAGGACAGAGAGACTGAACTCACCAGTAAAAGCATAGGCCAGACAGGATGGATTTCCCAGCTCAGAAACAGGATGGTCACACCCTTATATGCACAAGATGCACTTTGAACTAAATAAGAATTAGTGTGCATATAAGGGTGTGACCGCCCTGTTTCTGAGCTGGGAAATCCATCCTGTCTGGCCTATGCTTTTACTGGTGGGTTCAGTCTCTCTGTCCTTGTTCACATTTATGTCACTTGACAAGTGGAAAGGTTTTTAATACAAGAGTTAGTACTGTCCCACAAGGGTTGCCTTGACGTGGCGGGATGGCTTGTACATTCTTTTGATCAAAATGATGTTCACTAAATACCCTTATTATTATTACTACCTTCATGCATTTTTTGCAATATATTTTTTTTTATTTTTATTTTATTTTAGGATATTTGTGTCTTGTTTTTTGGTTTTCTCTGTGTAATGGTCATGTGTTAATATGCATTTACATTTTGCATACACATTAATTTACTTTTTCAGCTCCAATCTAGTTTCTTATTTAGTTCAAAGTGCATTTTGTGCATATAAGGGTGTGACCGCCCTGTTTCTGAGCTGGGAAATCCATCCTGTCTGGCCTATGCTTTTACTGGTGGGTTCAGTCTCTCTGTCCTTGTTCACATTTATGTCACTTGACAAGTGGAAAGGTTTTTAATACAAGAGTTAGGACTGTCCCACAAGGGTTGCCTTGACGTGGCGGGATGGCTTGTACATTTTTTGATCAAAATTATGTTCACTAAATACCATTATTATTATTACTACCTTCATGCATTTTTTGCAATATACAGTACAGACCAAAAGTTTGGACACACCTTCTCATTCAAAGATTCTTCTGTATTTTCATGACTATGAAAATTGTAGAATCACACTGAAGGCATCAAAACTATGAATTAACACATGTGGAATTATACATTACACTTTACAAAAAAGTGTGAAACATCTTAAAATATGTCTTATATTCTAGGTTCTTCAAAGTAGCCACCTTTTGCTTTGATTACTGCTTTGCACGCAGAAAAGGTGAACGGACGGACTCTACATGCCTGGTTCCCACCGTGAAGCATGGAGGAGGAGGTGTGATAATGTGGGGGTGCTTTGCTGGTGACACTGTTGGGGATTTATTCAAAATTGAAGCGGTAAGCAGTCCAGCTCATCCCAAACCATCTCGATTGGGTTCAGGTCTGGTGACTGTGGAGGCCAGGTCATCTGGAGTAGCACCCCAACACTCTCATTCTTGGTCAAATAGCCCTTACGCAGTCTAAAGTTGTGTTTGGGGTTATTGTCCTGTTGAAAAATAAATGATGGTCCAACTAAACGCAAACTGGATGGAATAGCATGCTGCTGCAAGATGCTGTGGTAGCCATGCTGGTTCAGTATGCCTTCAATTTTGAATAAATCCCCAACAGTGTCACCAGCAAAGCACCGCCACACCATCACACCTCCTCCTCCATGCTTCACGGTGGGAACCAGGCATGTAGAGTTCATCCATTCACCTTTTCTACGCGCAAAGCAGTAATCAAAGCAAAAGGTGGCTACTTTGAAGAACCTAGAATATAAGACATATTTTCAGTTGTTTCACACTTTTTTGTAAAGTGTATTGTCTAATTCCACATGTGTTACTGCATAATTTTGATGCCTTCAGTGTGATTCTACAATTTTCATAGTCATGAAAATACAGAAAAATCTTTGAATGAGAAGGTGTGTCCAAACTTTTGGTCTGTACTGTATATATATTTTTTTTTTATTTTAGGATATTTGTGTCTTGTTTTTTGGTTTTCTACATATTACATACAGTTGGACACAACTTCTCATTCAAAGATTTTTCTGTATTTTCATGACTATGAAAATTGTACATTCACACTGAAGGCATCAAAACTATGAATTAACACATGTGGAATTATACATTACATTTTACAAAAAAGTGTGAAACAACTGAAAATATGTCTTATATTCTAGGTTCTTCAACGTAGCCACCTTTTGCTTTGATTACTGCTTTGCACACTCTTGGCATTCTCTTGATGATCTTCAAGAGGTAGTCACCGGAAATGGTTTTCACTTCACAGGTGTGCCCTGTCAGGTTTAACCCCTTCACCCCCAAGGGTGGTTTGCACGTTAATGACCGGGCCAATTTTTACAATTCTGACCACTGTCTCTTTTTGAGGTTATAACTCTGGAAATCTTCAACGGATCTTCGCGATTCTGAGACTGTTTTCTCGTGACATATTGTACTTCAGAATATATCCAAAAAACAGGCCTAGACTTCTGGCACTTCCCACCACAGAGAATATCAAATGAGAACTAGAAGCATATAGCCAAAAAATTGTATATTTTATTAAAGGTACTGAACCACATAAAACGTATAAAAAGAGATGTATATCCAATATAGCTGCTATAAGGTACATACGTATTTAAAATAATGAAGAAATCTTATTAAATATACATAATAAACTGCCAAGGTAATTATATCCAAATATCATAGATGTTAATATATTATAGGTAACAATTACCCTATGAATGTGCAAATAACCAGCTAATTGAAAAAAATACAGCAAATATACAACCTCCAAATGAGGAGTATAACATATATAAAGTGCATATCAGGGAGGCATAAGATATCTATAGCAAAGTTGCCGATATATATATATACACATCTCACTATCCAAATGACCTGAGACTGGCTATCAAGGTAAATAATGCATCAATATAACCTAAAAATGAGGAATATAGCATATATAAAGTGCATTAATGCAACCAAATATACCTCCCTGCAGTACCCTTCAATGTTAGCATAGGCAGTAAGATAAAGACATATGACCTTATAAGCAGCGATGAATCCCCGACGCACTTTTCGCATTAGCTTCTACCAAGGGGTATAGTAGATGTACTTTATATATGCTATATTCCTCATTTGGAAGTTATATTGATGCATTATTTACTGTGATAGCCAGTCTGAGGTCATTTGGATAGTGAGATGTGTATATATACAGTCATGGCCAAAAGTTTTGAGAATGACACAAATATTATATTTTCACATGATCTGCTGCCCTCTGGTTTTTATGTGTTTTTGACAGATGTTTTTATCACAGACAGAAATGTAATTGCAAACATATGAGTAACAAAAGCTTATATTGACAGTTAGAATGAGTTAATGCAGCAAGTCAATATTTGCAGTGTTGACCCTTCTTCTTCAGGACCTCTGCAATTCTCCCTGGCATGCTCTCAATCAACTTCTGGACCAAATCCTGACTGATAGCAGTCAATTCTTGCACAATCAATGCTTTAATTTTGTCAGAATTTTTAGGTTTTTGTTTGTCCACCCGTCTCTTGATGATTGACCACAAGTTCTCAATGGGATTAAGATCTGGGGAGTTTCCAGGCCATGGACCCAAAATCTCTGTTTTGTTCCCTGAGCCATTTAGTTATCACCTTTGCTTTATGGCAAGGTGCTCCATCATGCTGGAAAAGGCATTGTTGATCGCCAAACTGCTCTTGGAGGGTTGGGAGAAGTTGCTCTTGGAGGACATTCTGGTACCATTCTTTATTCATGGCTGTGTTTTTAGGCAAGACTGTGAGAGAGCCAATTCCCTTGGCTGAGAAGCAACCCCACACATGAATGGTTTCAAGATGCTTAACAGTTGGCATGAGACAAGACTGGTGGTAGCGCTCACCTTGTCTTCTCCGAATGAGGCGTTTTCCTGATGTCCCAAACAATCGAAAAGGGGATTCATCAGAGAAAATAACTTTACCCCAGTCCTCAGCAGTCCACTGCCTGTACCTTTTGCAGAATATCAGTCTGTCCATGATGTTTTTTCTGGAGAGAAGTGGCTTCTTTGCTGCCCTCCTTGAGACCAGGCCTTGCTCCAAGAGTCT
This sequence comes from Oophaga sylvatica, assembly GCA_033576555.1. NCBI lineage: Eukaryota > Metazoa > Chordata > Amphibia > Anura > Dendrobatidae > Oophaga > Oophaga sylvatica. Next base: position 106,310,424 of record JARQOD010000008.1, on the reverse strand, counting down.
CCGCCTCATAGTGCGTGCAGATGCACTCACACCTGCCTGCTGCCATTCCTGAGCAAGCTCTGCACTGCTGGTTTCCCGATCCCGCAGCTGAAACACTTTTAAGAGACGGTCCTGGCGCTTGCTGGTCTTTCTTGGGCGCACTGGAGCCTTTTTGGTAACAATGGAACCTCTCTCCTTGAAGTTCTTGATGATGCGATAGATTGTTGACTGAGGTGCAATCTTTCTAGCAGTGATACTCTTCCCTGTTAGGCCATTTTTGTGCATTGCAATGATGACTGCACGTGTTTCTTTAGAGATAACCATGGTTAACAGAAGAGAAACAATGATGCCAAGCACCGGCCTCCTTTTAAAGTGTCCAGTGGTGTCATTCTTACTTAATCATGACAGATTGATCTCCAGCCATGTCCTCATCAACAACCACACCTGTGTTAATGGAGCAATCACTGAAAAGAGGTTAGCTGGTCCTTTTAAGGCAGGGCTGCAATGATGTTGAAATGTGTTTTGGGGGATAAAGTTCATTTTCTAGCCAAATATTGACTTTGCAAGTAATTGCTGTTAAGCTGATCACTCTTTATAACATTCTGGAGTATATGCAAATTGCCATTAGAAAAAGTGAAGCAGTAGACTTTGTAAAAATTAATATTTGTGTCATTCTCAAAACTTTTGGCCATGACTGTATATCGGCAACTTTGCTATAGATATCTTATGCCCCCCTGATATGCACTTTATATATGTTATACTCCTCATTTGGAGGTTGTATATTTGCTGTATTTTTTTCAATTAGCTGGTTATTTGAACATTCATAGGGAAATTGTTACCTATAATATATTAACATCTATGATATTTGGATATAATTACCTTGGCAGTTTATTATGTATATTTAATAAGATTTCTTCATTATTTTATATACGTATGTACCTTATAGCAGTTATATTGGATATACATCTCTTTTTATACGTTTTATGTGGTTCAGTACCTTTAATAAAATATACAATTTTTTGGCTATATGTTTCCAGTTCTCATTTGATATTGTACTTCAAGTTAGTGGTAAAATTTCTTCGATATAACTTGCGTTATATTTTTAAATAAATGCAAATATGGCGAAAATTTTGCAATTTTCAAACTTTTAATTTTTATTCCCTTAAAACAGAGAAATATGTCACACAAAATAGTTAAGAAATAACATTTCCCACATGTCTACTTTACATCAGCACAATTTTGGAACCTAAATTTTTTTTGTTAGGAAATTATAAAAAGTTGACCAGCGATTTCTCATTTTTACAACAAAATTTACAAATCCATTTTTTTTAGGGACCACCTCACATTTGCGTTCACTTTGAGGGGTCTATATGGCAGAAAATACCCAAAAGTGACACCATTCTAAAAACTGAACCCCTCAAGGTACTCAAAACCACATTCAAGAAGTTTATTAACCCTTCAGGTGCTTCACAGGAGCTGAAGCAACGTGGAAGGAAAAAATGAATATTTAACTTTTTAGTCACAAAAAAGATCTTTTACAAACATTTTTTTACAAGGGTAAAAGGAGAAAATGGACAGATAAAGTTGTTGTGCAATTTCTCCTGAGTACGCCAATATCCCATATGTGGGGGAAAACCACTGTTTGGGCACACGGCAGAGCTCGTAAGGGAAGGAGCACCGTTTGACTTTTTCAAACCAAAATTGGCTGGAATTGAGATTGGACGCCATGTCGCGTTTGGAGAGCCTCTGATGCGCCTAAACAGTGGAAACCCCCCACAAGTTCCACCATTTTGGAAACTGGACACCCTATGGAACTTAGCTAGATCTGTTGTGAGCACTTTGAACCCCCAAGTGTTTCACAAAAGTTTATAATGCCTAGGTGTGAAAAAAAATCACTTTCCACAAAAATGATTTTTTTAGTCCCAAATTTTTGATTTTTCCCAAGGAAATTGGACCCCAAAAGTTGTTGTCCAATTTGTCCTGAGTACGCTGATACCCCATATGTGGGGGGGGGGAGAAACTGTTTGGGCACACGGCAGGGCTTGGAAAGGAAATAATAACGTTTTGGAATGCAGACGTTGATGGGGGTCATGTTCCGTTTGCAGTGCCCCAGATGAGCCTAAACAGTGGAAACCCCCACAAGTGACCCTATTTTGGAAACTAGACCCCCTAAGGAACTTATCTAGATCTGTGGTGAGCACTTTGAACCCCCAAGTGCTTCACACAAGTTTATAATGCCCGGGCATGAAAATAAAAAATCCTATTTTTTCCCCACAAAAACTATCTATTAGTCACCAATTTTTTATTTTCCCAAGGGTAACAGAAGAAATTGGACCACAAAAGTTGTTGTCCAATTGGTCCTGAGTACGTTGATACCCCATATGTGGGGGGAACCACTGTTTGGGCGCACGGCAGAGCTCGAAATGGAAGGAGCACCATTTGACTTTTTCCAACCAAAATTGGATGGAATTTAGATTGGACGCCATGTTGCATTTGGAGAGCCCCTGATGTGCCTAAACAGTGGAAACCCCCCACAAGTGACCCCATTTTGGAAACTAGACCCCTAAGGAACTTATCTATATCTGTGGTGAGCAATTTGAACCCCCAAGTGCTTCACACAAGTTTATAACGTAGAGCACTAAAATTAAAAAATCATATTTTTTTCCACAAAAATAATCTTTTCACCCCAATTTTTATTTTCCCAAGGGTAACAAGACACCAAAAGTTATTGTGCAATTTGTCCTGAGTACGCTGATACCCCATATGTGGGGGTAAACCACTGTTTGGGTGCATGGCAGAGCTCGGAAGGAAAGGAGCGCCGTTTGACTTTTTCAACGCAGAATTGGTTGGACGCCATGTCGTGTTTGGAGAGCTCCTGATCTGCATAAACAGTGGAAACCCCTGACAAATTACACCATTTTGGAGACTAGACCCCTCAAGGGACTTATCTAGATGTGTGGTGAGCACTTTGAACCCCGAAGTTTTGCTTCACAGAAGTTTATAACGTTACAGGCGTAAAAAAATAAAAAAAGAATCCTTTTTTTTTTTACAAAAAATGATTTTTGGTACCGACCCCAATATTTTATATTTTCACAAGGGTATAACAGGAGAAATTGGACCCCAAAAGTTGTTGTCTAATTTGTCCTGAGTAAGCTGATACCCAATATGTGGGAGAAAACTACTGTATGGGTGCACGTCGGGGCTAGGAAGGGAAGTAGTGACGTTTTGGATTGCAGACTTTGATGGAATGGTCTGTGGGCATCATATCACATTTGGAGAACCCTGATGTGCCGAAACAGTGGAAACCCCCCACAAGTGACCCCATTTTGGAAAATAGACCCCAAGAGGAACTTATCTAGATGTGTGGTGAGCGCTATGAAGCCCCAAGTGCTTCACAGAACTTTTAAACGTACAGCCGTAAAAACAAAAAAAAATCATTTTTTTTTACAAAAATGATATTTTCCCAAGGGTAACAGAAGAAATTGGACCCCAAGAACTATTGTGCAATTTGTCCTGAGTACGCTGATACCCCATATGTGGGGGTAAACTACTGTTTGGGCGCATGGCAGAGCTCAGAAGTGAAGGAGCACCGTTTGACTTTTTCAACGCAGAATTGGCTGGAATTGAGATCAGACGCCATGTCACATTTGGAGAGCCCCTGATGTGCCTAAACAGCGGAAACCCCCCAATTCTAACTTCAACCCTAACCCCAACACACCCCTAACCCTAGTCCCAACCCTAACCATTACCCTAACCACAAACCTAACCCTAGCACACCCCTAACCCTAATATCAACCCTAACCCTAATCCTAACTTTAGCCTCAACCCTAACCCTAACTTTAGCCGCAACCCTAACCCTAACCCTAATGGGAAAATGGTATATTTTTTAAATTTTATTATTTTTCTGTAACTAAGGGGGTGGTAAAGGGGGGTTTGATTTACCATTTATAGCGGGTTTTTAAGATTGGCAGCTGTCACACTAAAAGTCGCTTTTTATTAAAAAAAATAGTTTTTTGCATCACCACTTTTTGAGAGCTATAATTTTTGCATATTTTGGCCCACAGAGTCATATTAGGTCTTATTTTTTGCAGTACGAGTTGACGTTTTTATTGGTACCATTTTTGAGCACATGACATTTTTTGATCGCTTTTTATTTCGATTTTTGTGAGGTTAGAATGAACAAAAATCATCAATTCATGAATTTCTTTTGGGGGGGGCGTTTATACCGTTCCGCATGTGGTAAAATTGATAAAGCAGTTTTATTCTTCGGGTCGGTACGATTACGGCGATACCTCATTTATGTCATTTTTTTTAAAGTTTTGGCGCTTTTATACAATAAAAACAATTTTATATAAAAAAATAATTATTTTTGCATCGCTTTATTCTGAGAGCTATAACTTTTTTATTTTTTTGCTGATGATGCTGTATGGCGGCTCGTTTTTTGTGGGACAAGATGATGTTTTCAGTGGTATCATGTTTATTTATATCGGTCTTTTTGATCGCGTATTATTCCACTTTTTGTTCGGCGGTATGATGATAAAGCATTGATTTTTTTTTTTTTTTTTTAAGGGGTTAACTAGTGGGACAGTTTTAATAGGGGGGATTGTTATGGACGCAGCGATACCAAATATGTGTACTTTTATTGTTTTGTTTTTTTTTATTTACAGGAAGAAATGAATTTATTGGGGAATTTTTTTTTTCCTTTATTGTGGATTTTTTTTTGCACATGTGATTTTGATTTTTTTTACTTTTTTACTTTGTCCCATGGTGGGACATTACTGTATTATATCAGATCGCTGGTCTCACAGTGTGCACAGCACTCTGTGAGACCAGCGATCTCACAGGCACTGCTGCAGGCTTCCTCAGCGCCTGCTCTCAGCAGGCGCTGAGGAAGCCGCCTCCCTGCAGGACCCGGCGGCCATCTTGGATCTGGCGTCCTGCAGGGAAGAGGCCTTCAGAACAGAGCGGTCACATCGCGCTGTTCTAAGGGCCTGAGGGGGAGCACGCAGGGAGCCCCCTCCCTGTGCAATGCTCCCCTGTGCCCGCGGTACACCGCGATCATGTCTGATCACGGTGTGCCAGGGGTTAATGTGGCGGGAGCGGTCCATGACCGCTCCTGGCACATAGTGCCGGGTGTTAGCTGTGATAATCAGCTGACACCCGGCTGCGATCAGCTGCGCTCCCCCCGGGAGCGCAGCTGATCGCCTTGTACATACTATTCCGTCCATGGGCAGATTGGCACGGGTTTCATGGAAGGGATAGTACGTCCGATGGCAGAGAGGGGTTAATAAGTGTGATTTCTTGCCTTATAAATGGGGTTGGGACTAAAGATCTCAAATTTGGACTTATCAGACCAAAGCACAGATTTCCACTGGTCTAATGTCCATTCCTTGTGTTCTTTAGCCCAAACAAGTCTCTTCTGCTTGTTGCCTGTCCTTAGCAGTGGTTTCCTAGCAGCTATTTTACCATGAAGGTCTGCTGCACAAAGTCTCCTCTTAACAGTTGTTGTAGAGATGTGTCTGCTGCTAGAACTCTGTGTGGCATTGACCTGGTCTCTAATCTGAGCTGCTGTAAACCTGCGATTTCTGAGGCTGGTGATTCGGATAAACTTATCCTCAGAAGCAGAGGTGACTCTTGGTCTTCCTTTCCTGGGGCGGTCCTCATGTGAGCCAGTTTCTTTGTAGCGCTTGATGGTTTTTGCAACTGCACTTGGGGACACTTTCAAAGTTTTCCCAATTTTTCGGACTGACTGACCTTCATTTCTTAAAGTAATGATGGTCACTCGTTTTTCTTTACTTAGCTGCTTTTTTCTTGCCATAATACAAATTCTAACAGTCTATTCAGTAGGACTATCAGCTGTGTATCCACCAGACTTCTGCACAACACAACTGATGGTCCCAACCCCATTTATAAGGCAAGAAATCACACATATTAAACCTGACAGGGCACACCTGTGAAGTGAAAACCATTTCTGGTGACTACCTCTTGAAGCTCATCAAGAGAATGCCAAGAGTGTGCAAAACAGTCATCTAAACCAAAAGGTGGCTACTTTGAAGAACCTAGACTATAAGACATATTTTCAGTTGTTTCACACTTTTTTGTTAAGTATATAATTCCACATGTGTTAATTCATAGTTTTGATGCCTTCAGTGTGAATGTACAATTTTCATAGTCATAAAAATACAATCTTTGAATGAGAAGGTGTGTCCAAACTTTTGGTCTGTACTGTATATACACTATGTAGCACTTTTTTCCAAATTTTTTTCTCCCATTTTCTATGGCAGCAATGCAATTCCTATGCTCTAGAGTAATCATTCTTGGTACGTTATTCTGCAAACCTTAATCTTTTTGACTGATATGCTTTCTTTGGTTGGCGCCTATTCACACACTAGCTTAGATGTGCTGGTCCTTCTTTTTGTCTATTTGTATCTCTCAGGAATTGGCATATAACTGCTGTCCCTGCTAATTTCTTGTTAGCTTTCAGGTGCTAGCATATTGCTGCTAACCCTAATAATGTTATTTCTATAGTGTTTACATATTCTGCAGCACTTTACAATTCAGATAGGACTTGTACAGGCAAAATAAGACATTACAGAGTAAGGGCCTGTGCACACCTTGCTGATTTGTTGCATGAAGTCTCATGCACACATTGCTTATTTTTGATTTGCAGATTTGGTGCAGATTTAAATCTGCAGCATGTAATTAATTTCTTTCAATGTCTGTGGATTTGACTCATTAATGAGTGGGGAAAAATCTGTGTCAAAAAAGCGCCTATTTTACACTGCGTTTTTCCTGCCAAGAGATGCAGGAAGGGTGCAGGAATAATTCAGCAACTACCAAGAGGAGTGAGGGCCCTGCTCCATGAGAACATAGGGGATGCTGCTTCTTTCCTACTTTTCAGGACCTGGCATATCAGTGTTGCCCCTGCTGGTTTACTGATGGTATGGGGCGTGCTCCAGTTAGAAGCATTGTGAGAGAAGTAAAGTTTACTTTGTGTCTTGTGATAGAAACACATAATATACCCAGACGATACATTATATGATGTGTTATTATTAAAGGGACAGGTTCATTTAATGCAAAAATTCCATTGCACAAAAAAAATCTCCAGACTTCATTGTCACTGGCAGCATTTCTGGCCTTTGATGGCAATGATCACTGGATTGTATCTTTTCATTATTCTGCATAGGCTTGTGGGTTACTGGAGGACAAGGCCCAGGTTCTCTTATCACCCCACAGTCTCCACAATACCGCCACTGTGTAAAAGGTGAGTCCAGCGGCCAAGACAAGTTTCGTGTCAACAGCATTGTGCAATGGGAGATTAGCTGCAGAATAGATACAATGTCCAATATTACTTTGTGTGATTAAAGGTTGAATAATGTCTGTAAAGCGCTGTGGAATTAATGGCGCTATATAAATGAGTTAAATAATTAAACCTCGTAGAATCCTGGAAAATGACAATCTGACCCCACTTGGCTATGAGATGAAATTGTACAAGACCGCTGCTGTCAGATGTAGTAGTGCTGAATTTTGTTTTATAATTCTGGAGCTGCATTAATGCATTATGGCAAATCTACAGTCCTGTAACATTAAATAGCAAGTAGTGCCTAATGACAAACTCAGCACTGCTGCATCTGGGCATGTGCACATGATGTCTAGTTAATCTGATGGAACTCGTTTGCAAATTGTTTGATCTCATAAATCTGTTTTCTTCCTATCACATGATAGAGGCAAGCCGTGCTTTGTGCACACTAAAGTCATTTCAGGGGAAGGGGCGCAGTTTTGGATTAGCAGGTCTGAGACATAACAGACAGCGACTAAGAACTCCCACATGATCTTTAATGTTAGGGAAAATGGTTTGTGTAAGAACTATTCTGTATTTGCACTGATCCACGTGACTTATCCCACGTTATTACTAACGGGAGACCACGATGAAAAGGATTGGACTCTCCCTGTTCCCCGCTAATTCTCTATATAGCCTTAGACTATGTTCTCACGATGAGCTTTTGGTGAGTATTTTTACCCTGCATATTTTAGATAAAAAAATGCAAGTAACCCATTTTACTTAATGATTACAGAAAATCTGCAATATCAAAGACTAATTTTAATGCCCAAAGATGTAGGAAAGTAATTTCTTCAAAAGGACAAGGATACTGGGATATGGAGTTGAGACAAATTTCTAACGCCTCATTCAGACGTCCATTTTTTACTTACATGTTTTTCGATTCATATTTTAGATTGTGAGCCCCAATCGGGACACTGCCATGGAATTAATTGTGCTATATAAATAAGATCAATAAAAAGAAATATTTCTCATGGTCAGCAAAGTTTTTTTTCAGACCTTGTCCGTTTTTTATCTGAGTCCCAAATCAAAATCACTTATACAAATTTATGGTTCCATAAAAATCCTAAACAGTATGCTTATTCAGTCCCTGCATGTCTTGTCTATTTTTAACATTGTATCAGGAAGGATAAGCTTTGGCAAGTTTTTTTTTTTGGTTTTTTTTTATGCATACAAGATAATCACTGATGTAAAAAAACGGACACTGATAAAATCTGATTTGGCACACTGATGGAAATTGTGAGAAAATAACGGACGACTGAAGAAGGCTTAATAAGCACTTGGTGTAGTAGAAAGGGGATGCCAAGTGGATGCCTCCTCTTCTCCAGGCTCCATAGATGTCAAGTGCTCAGTCTCTATAGCAGAGTGCAAACTCTTTAATGTAAGTGTCTTTTTTCCCTCAAACCACATCCAATCGTTAAAATCACAATAATCTAATAATGGAGCAGCTTCTCGCCAGCCAGGTGTTTTTTTGGGGGAACAAGGTAATTACATTTGGAACTTGGTGACCAGCTACTTCTGCTGCCAGATTACCCATAGTACAATGGAAAGGAAATAATAAAATTACATGGCATTATAGCACAAGAAACCTGCAGAGAGTTGGCACAAACTGAAGGGATTTAATTTACTGTCAAGTATTTAGTTTCTGCATTATGCACTTCTAAAAGGAATCCCTCATTAGTCTTATTGTCCAGCGCCTGCAAGGACCATTATGGTTCTCATAGAGCTGTGACCTCGTCTCCAGACTTCTCAACCTTTTACGAGGATATTAGGGTGGCGTTTGCTTTCACCGTCCATAACAATTCTTTTTGTTGCATAGTGGAAGGAATTATTTATTTTTTCTTCTTATTAAAACCATTTAGTGGATCGCCTACTCTAGTACTGTAGCTTCATAGATGACATGGTCGGGAGATGGAGTGATCGTTCCAGAGTTGATTCAATACATAATTGCCAATCGATTCAGTATAACATTTACTAACTCCATGGTATCGGATACCATTTCCTTTTTGGATCTTTTATTAATGGGGGATATTATACAACATAAAATCCATGTCACCATTTACAGAAAATCCTGTGCGGGTAATACAACATTACAACATTGTGTCATCCAAGACACACTTTGAATGCCATCGCTTATGGTGAAATGGTTCATGCTAAACGTATCTGTTCAGACTTTGCGTTATTTTTTCTGAACAACAGTATGTTATTCAGGACAAATTGAGATGAAGAGGTTACAATAAAGAAACTATAAAAAAAATGCTGAACAGAAAATTGAGAAAGCAGGTGGCAGCTGATGGGACTACTACTCCCAGCAACCTACAGCTGCTGCCGCTAATAACAGTGAGAGCAGGCGCCGGCTGATGGGAGTATTCCCATCATCAACCCCACAAATATGAACCCCACTTGCTACCGCTACAGGACAAGTGAGAAGAGCTGGGCAAATCACCAGAATTACCGCATCTAATAAATGTCATACCATAGAAGAAATGCAGGAATAAGGCACAGCTGTATGACCTCGGATTAATTAAGCTGCACACACATCAGGGAAAATGGATGCCACTTCCAAAGAAAAAAAATCTGTGTATCCGTAGAGAAGAAAGCGGATAGGCACATACCGTCCCGTGCAACAAGATCCTTTATTGTGGCATCATGTTACCAACAGCAGGCAGATAAAACGATTGAGCAAATACAGACGACGATCATTTCACGTTTACATTGCGCTTCAACAGGTCATGATGCCACAATAAAGAATTTTGTTGCATGGGACGGTATGTGCCTATCTGCTTTCTTCTCTATGGATACATCTAATACAACCCCTGGCAAAAATTATGGAATCACCAGCCTTGGAGGATGTTCATTCAGTTGTTTTGTTTTGTTGAAAAAAAGCAGATCACAGACCTGGCACAAAACTGAAGTAATTTCAAATGGCAACTTTCTGGCTTTAAGAAACAACTAAAATAAATCAAGAACAAATAATGTGGTAGTCAGTAATGGTTATTTTTTTAACCAAGCATAGGGAAAAAATTATGGATTCACTCAATTCTGAGGGAAAAAATTATGGAATCACCCTGAAAATTTTTATTCCCAAAACTAACACCTGCATCAAATTAGATCTGCTCGTTAGTCTGCATCTAAAAAGGAGTGATCACACCTTGGAGAGTTGTTGCACAAAGTGGACTGACATGAATCATGGCTCCAACACGAGAGATGTCAATTGAAACAAAGGAGAGGATTATCAAACTCTTAAAAGAGGGTAAATCATCACCCAATGTTGCAAAAGATGTTGGTCATTCACAGTCAGCTGTGTCTAAAATCTAGACCAAATACAAACAACATGGGATGGATGTTAAAGGCAAACATACTGGTAGACCAAGGAAGACATCAAAGAGTCAAGACCAGAAACTTAAAGCAGTATGTCTCCAAAACAGGAAATGCACAACAATACAAATGAGGAACGAATGTGTGGAAACTGGAGTCAACGTCTGTGACCGAACTGTAAGAAACCGCCTAAAGGAAATGGGATTTACATACAGAAAAGCTAAACGAAAGCCATCATTAACACCTAAACATAAAAAACAAGGTTACAATGGTCTAAGGAAAAGCAATCGTGGACTGTGGATGACTAGATGAAAGTCATATTCAGTGATGAATCGAGAATCTGCATTGGGCAAGGTGATGATGCTAGAACTTTTGTTTGGTGCAGTTCCAATGAGATTTATAAAGATGACTGCCTGAAGAGATAGAAATAATAAAGGCGTGCACACTGTAGGGAAGAGAGTAGGTGCTGGCTGAACATGGAATTGATCCAGTATAAATATAAATAAGAATAAACAGCCGCACTCAATGAGTATATTTATCAATGCATAACATGGGAATTTTTATTAGGGTCACCACAGCAATAGTACAAGTGTCAAAGTAACGTTTAGACCAAAAAAGGTCTTTATCAAACAACACTGCAAAACATAAATATATACAGAGTTAGAAGTGAAAACATTCAACAAGTTTTACAAATAGAATAATATATATACAAAATATATATACATATTTACATTAAAGGAGGAAAAAAATAAAGTTGAAAGAAAAAATATGAAAGAAAAAAAATGTGAAAAATTGAAAGAAAAAATTATTGAAATGAAAAGAGAAAAAGGGGAAAAAAAAGCGAAAAAAAAGAAAAAACAAGAAAAAAATAAGAAAAAATCAAAAAAAAGAAAAAAATTGAGACAAAAGAAATGAAAAATGAAAATGAAAGAAAAATTATATATACACGACAGAAATATTATATATACGAAAAAAATATATGAAAAAATATAATTATGAAAAATTGAAAAAATATTAAATTGAGAAAAATATGCAACAAAGAACTAAAAAATGAAAAGGCGAAACTGAAAGGACAAAATTGGGTAAATTGTATGTATAAACGGAACAGTATACACGAAATTGCAAAATTGCTTGGAATCCTTCAAAGCAATACTGTGAATTTATATTCAATTAATATTACAAGGATGCCTGAAAATTTTTTAAAAAAAAGAATATACTGCGTTCAGGGCTGCAGACAAGGTCTATGAGAGAGGCGGCGTGCAAAACAATAAAGGGCAACAGAGGACATAGCAAATTATATCAGATTATAGCAACAATAACTTAGCGAGTATAGGCAAAAAAATTATATAACTATAGGCACTGTATAACATAAAACTGACCTTAGTAGAAGTAGTGAAAAAAGGGAGATGAACAATATTAACTATACAAAAAAGAGAGAGAGGATAAGGGGTTAACATAGCAATGGAAGGAAAGGGGTTAAGATTAAATAAAATCCCTCATGCTAGCATGAATACCAAAGCTGTCAGACAAATGGAAGACATACCTATAGTATTGAGAGGTGATTGTCTGTTTGAGGCAGTGGGACCAAGAGTCCCAGGGGTTACTATAGGAATAGAAAGATACATCAGGTGTCAAGCATCACAGAAAATGGCAGTGGAGAGGGAAAGACGTCGCATACCTGGCGTTCAGAGGATCTGGAGGATCTGTGGTGATGTGCAGTGTCATTGGTGGTCAGTGGGTTAATATAGCCCCAAGGACGGAAGAGGCTGAACTGCATAGAAGCCGTAAATAAAATGAGGCTTGGAGCGCTGATGTAATTGCGCATGCGCAGTAGGAGAGCGCTTGGAGGACAGGGGTGGAACGCAGGCGCAGTGTAAGTGAACAGACGTGGATGTGTTCACAGAGGGAGCGCTGCAGGCGCATGCGCTGGTATTGAGGGGAGAGCGCTTTGGAATAATGTGTAGGATCAGGGGGGAAGAAACAATAAAGAAAGATTAAGCAGGGGAATATTAAGAACAAAGTGGATAGGATGAATGAAACGAAATGAGAATATGGAACAGAACGAGGAAATGGGAAGAGAAATACAGAGAGAGTGAAAGTAAAGTGGGATCAGCAAAAGGGGAACAAGAAAAAATGTGATGGAAAGTGAAAGAAAAAAGAAAAGATAGTGAAGAGATAAACGAGAGTGACAAAATAATTTTTTGAAAAAATATAAATAAAAGAAAAATGAGAAAATGAAAGGAGGAAAAATGAAAAAGTGGAAAAAAATATAAAAATAAAAAATATAAAAAATATATATAAAAAAAGTAAAAATAAAATAAAGAATGAAATAAATAGAAGATGTCAGTACTTAGATATCCATCTGAATCCCTCATGACAAGGGTGTCAAGGAATGGAATATGAGTTTGGCTATAGTTCAGTGTAAACTGCAATTCAGGGCGAGTGGAATTGAGAAAATCAGTGAAGGCTACCAGAGTGTCATAGGGACCCATCCATATGCAGAAGATGTCATCAATAAAACGAAGCCAGCAAATGTTGTAAGTTTTAAATAGGGCATTATCGTAAATATGAGCTCGCTCGAAGGCATCCATGTAGATATTTGCGTAGGCCGGAGCTACATTCGCGCCCATGGCGGTGCCCTGGGTCTGTAAGTAGAACTGGTCTCCAAACAGAAAAAAGTTTTGATGAAGGACCAAAGTCAAGAGCTCAATACACAAGTGTTGGGAATTAAGAGAAAAATCAGATTGAGAGAGAATGTCCCTAACTGCTTGAATCCCCAAATCATGCCTAATTGAAGTGTAAAGGCTTTTGACGTCAAATGTCACCAGAGAACCTTCGGGTGGAACCCTATGTAGTTGTTTTAAGACCTGAAGGAAATGACCCATATCCAAAATGAAAGATTTCATTTTGCAGGTGAATGGAGTAAATATCTTTTCTAGAAAGATTGAAATAGGAGCCAAGATGGAGTTAGTAGAAGCGACAATCGGTCGGCCCGGCGGGTTGTTAAGGGACTTGTGAATCTTTGGTAAAGTATACAGTACTGGGGTAACAGGGTGTTGGTTTGTAAGAAAGGTTGCTGTTTTAGAATCAATTGTATTGAGAGCTAGGTATTTCTGTATAATTGTATCTATTTTGATCTTGATGGTTGGGGTGGGCTCAGAAGAGATTTTTTTGTATGCACATCACCACAGATCCTCCAGATCTCTGAACGCCAGGTATGCGACGTCTTTCCCTCTCCACTGCCATTTTCTGTGACGCTTGACAGCTGATGTATCTTTCTATTCCTATCAGGGCCGCCATCAGGGCATTACTTCCCTGACTGGCATATGGGGCCCGATCAGCAGAGGGGGCCCGCATCGGGTCCCGTCTCCTGCTGATCGGGCCCCAACGGCAGGATTCTGCCTGTGCAGTAACAACCTGCGTCGGACGCAGGTTCAGTTACTCTATTGCCTTGCGGGCCCGCAAGGCAATAGTTAAAGCCGCCAGCCAATCGGAGGCTGGCAGCTGTCAATGCGCACATCGCCGGCGTATGACGTCACTGTCATTCGCCGGCAAGTGCGCGCTTGAAACGCCGGGAGAGATCAACGCCATGGGAGCGCGCGGCCAGGTAAGAACATTTTTTTTTTTTTATTGAAAGCGGCAATATGTTTCACAGAATGGAGAATTGAATGGGGCAGGATGGAGTCACGGGTCGCAGGATGGAGGCACGGGCGCAGGATGGAGGCACGGGGGCATGATGGAGGCACGGGAGCAGGATGGAGTCACGGGGGGCAGGATGGAGTCACGGGGGCAGGATGGAGTCACGGGGGGCAGGATGGAGTCACGGGGGGCAGGATGGAGACTCGGGGCAGGATGCAGTCACGGGGCAGGATGGAGTCACGGGGGGAAGAATGGAGTCACAGGGGGGCAGAATGGAGTCACGGAGGCAGGATGGAGATACGGGGGGCATGATTGGAGACACGGGGCAGGATGGAGACAGATGGGGCAGGATCATGGGCGCAGGGTTGGAGACTTGGGCGCAGGGTTGGAGACAGATGGGGCATGGTTGGAGACAGATAGGGCAGGATCGGGAGATGATGGATCATATGGGGCAAAATGGATACTCATGAGGGCGGGATTGGAGAACAAATGGCTGAAGCCAGGAATGAGCCACACAGGGCCAGGATGGGGGATATTATTACCATAGGGGCTAATTAAGGGATATTATTACTGCAGTGATGTATTTATTTTATTTTTTGAGGATACTGTTTCAAATGGGGGGGTCCTGTTACTGTGCAGAGCGACACCATGTCGCTTTTTTTTTCTTCATGTGGTGTAATGTAGAAGTTGGGAAAAAATAAGTAATGTATTCTGCAATCGGAGCTCGAGATAACTGTGTTATTTCCTGCAGAGACGAGCCCTGGCTGTAAGAAGTGATGGCAGTCTGTGCTGAATGAAAGATGAAAAACAAAGATGAAGGACTTCACCTAGAGACGTCACTGGTGAGTCAGTGTGTTACCTGTACACGGACACTATACATTCTATACTATATACAGAGCTCCTGTGTATAATGTCATTGATCACTGTATTACCTGTTCACAGACACTGCATACTAAGTGCAGATCTCCTGTGTAGAATGGCACTTATAGTGCTAGTGTTGTTTTTTTCATTACTGATCAGTATTGTAGTATTCAGTCACTATGTGGTGGTAATATGTTGTCGGTCATGGTGTTGTGGTATTTGTCCCTTGTATGTGGTATTATTCGGTCACTATGTGGTGGTAATATGTGGTCTGGTCATGGTGCAGCGGTATTTGTTCCTTGTATGTGATATTATTCCGTCACTGTGGTGGTAATATGTGGTCTGGTCATGGTGGGGTGGTATTTGTTCCTTGTATGTGATATTCGGTCACTGTGGTGGTAATATGTGGTCTGGTCATGGTGTGGCGGTATTTGTTCCTTGTATGTGATATTATTGGTAATTTTAAAAATTGAAAACTAAATAAAAATATACCTAAATTGTATTGCATATTTTAACAAATATTTAATAGGTTACAGTAGAGTAGAGCTCGGCCAAAAGTGTCTACCGTGTTGTGGTGGCGGCTTAAAAAATCTTTTGGCCAAAACAAAAGCTGCTGGCTATATGTGTGATCTGGTGATGGGAACTGTTAATGTATGATTGGTAAGAAGCGGAGTTTTTTCAAGAGAGAGCGGTGGGACTGTGGACAGTTTGAGGGGTGGAGGCAGAGCTGGGGTGGAGCTTGGGTGGAGTCTTAAGGGGGCCCCGAAAATTTTGCCAGTATGGGGCCCCGAAATTCCTTGTGGCAGCCCTGATTCCTATAGTAACCCCTGGGACTCTTGGTCCCACTGCATCAAACAGACAATCACCTCTCAATACTATAGGTATGTCTTCCCATTTGTCTGACAGCTTTGGTATTCATGCTAGCATGGGATTTTATTTTATCTTAACCCCTTTCCTTCCATTGCTATGTTAACCCCTTATCCTCTCTCTCTCTTTTTTGTATAGTTAATATTGTTCATCTCCCTCTTTTTTCACTACTTCTACTAAGGTCAGTTTTATGTTATACAGTGCCTATTGTTATATAATTTTTTGCCTATACTCGCTAAGTTATTGTTGCTATAATCTGATATAATTTGCTATGTCCTCTGTTGCCCTTTATTGTTTTGCCCGCCGCCTCTCTCATAGACCCTGTCTGCAGCCCTGAACGCAGTATATTCTTTTTTTAAAAAAATTTTCAGGCATCCTTGTAATATTAATTGAATATAAATTCACAGTATTGCTTTGAGAAATGCAAGTGATATAAAATTCACAAAAATAAAATATAATATGAAATAAAATAAAATCAATACGTGACCATATCACCTGAAAAAGTGGGATGGCAGACCATCCGGAAATGAATAAAAAACACCCAGGGAATGGAGGGGAATACCTCAGTGACAAGAGAAAGACAAAGAGACCAGGAGCACAAAGTCAACAGTAAACCAGTATTTGCCTTTATTAATCAAAAATGGCTCAACAAACTGTGTAAAACCATGTATTAATAAAAAAGAAATATGTTTTAAAACTTTAGAGACAAATCACAAACTGATACAATAATATCTTCAACAATTATATGTATAATAATTTGTTTATACAAAAAAAATTTTTATGCAGAATAAAATATACATATAACTTGTTCTGAAATAATGGCTCAGATAATGTGACCAGGAAGGCAATCAAAATAAAACCACTTATACTATGTGGTAACTAGGCTAGGAAAATAAAAATGAGCACAGAATGATAATGAAAAAATAATGAACGAAAAAATTAAATAGTATTAAATATGTGCACAAATGAACAAAATTGTGCAAAAAAATCAATTAGTGCGCATAAAAAACGCACATATAATAATTAGTGCACAAAAAAATATAATATATCTAATATTGTGCATATAGAAATATATATATATAGCTGAATAAATCATGCAGGTGCACAAAAACATAAGAGACTCAGTGTTATTGTTTGTGCATATAATCTGTGCGCAAACCCAGTTGTGTGTCAAAAAAATCCACACCAGGCAATAAGTATAGGCAAAACCACACACCGATGTGTGAATGCCACTATGTGAATAAATAAATAAGGTTAACATGCGCCCAAACCACAAACATAAAATAAGAAGACCGCTATACCTGGGAGCCAAAGATCAGTGCGATATGTCTGAAAAGAACGCGCCCCGACGAGCATTTCGGAAATGAATCCTTCGTCAAGGGAAGGATTCATTTCCGAAACGCGCGTCGGGGCGTGTTCTTTTCAGACATATCGCACTGATCTTTGGCTCCCAGGTATAGCGGTCTTCTTATTTTATGTTTGTGGTATGGGTGCATGTTAACCTTATTTATTTATTCACATAGTGGCATTCACACATCGGTGTGTGGTTTTGCCTATACTTATTGCTTGGTGTGGATTTTTTTGACACACAACTGGGTTTGCGCACAGTTTATATGCACAACCAATAACACTGAGTCTCTTATGTTTTTGTGCACCTGCATGATTTATTCAGCTATATATATATTTCTATATGCACAATATTAGATATATTATATTTTTTTGTGCACTAATTATTATATGTGCGTTTTTTATGCGCACTAATTGATTTTTTTGCACAATTTTGTTCATTTGTGCACATATTTAATACTATTTAATTTTTTCGTTCATTATTTTTTCATTATCATTCTGTGCTCATTTTTATTTTCCTAGCCTAGTTACCACATAGTATAAGTGGTTTTATTTTGATTGCCTTCCTGGTCACATTATCTGAGCCATTATTTCAGAACAAGTTATATGTATATTTTATTCTGTATAAAAAACATTTTTGTATAAAAAAATTATTATACATATAATTGTTGAAGATATTATTGTATCAGTTTGTGATTTGTCTCTAAAGTTTTAAAACATATTTCTTTTTTATTAATACATGGTTTTACACAGTTTGTTGAGCCATTTTTGATTAATAAAGGCAAATACTGGTTTACTGTTGACTTTGTGCTCCTGGTCTCTTTGTCTTTCTCTTGTCACTGAGGTATTCCCCTCCATTCCCTGGGTGTTTTTTTATACAGTATTGCTTTGAAGGATTCCAAGCAATTTTGCAATTTCGTGTATACTGTTCAGTTTATACATACAATTTACCCAATTTTGTCCTTTCAGTTTCTCCTTTTCATTTTTTAGTTCTTTGTTGCATATTTTTTCAATTTAATATTTTTTTCTATTTTTCATAATTATATTTTTTCATATATTTTTTCGTATATATAATATTTCTGTCGTGTATATATCATTTTTCTTTCATTTTCATTTTTAATTTCTTTCGTCTCACAATTTTTTTTTTTTTTCTTTTTTCTTATTTTTTTCTTGTTCTCTTTTTTTTCTCTTTTTTTCCCTTTTTCTCTTTTCAATAAATTTTTCTTTCATATTTTTTCTTTCAACTTTATTTTTTTCCTCCTTTAATGTAAATATGTATATATATTTTGTATATATATTATTCTATTTGTAAAACTTGTTGAATGTTTTCACTTCTAAGGCCGGGGTCACACTGGCGACAGAATCGGACGACTGCAATACGATGTAAATATCGCATTGCAGTCTGCCCTATGTTAATCTATGGAGCAGCTCCCAGTATCAGATTTTTTGTGGTCCGTTTTAAACGTCCGAGTGCAATCGCAGCATGCTGCGATTGTCACCGATTGTGGGTCGACTATCGCCAATGCAAGTCTATGGGAGCGATGAAAAATCGGATTACAAACGGACCGCACGTGTGACTTGCGATTAAATCGCATCGGTGTCCTTTAGAAAAGCCGGCAATTCATCCCCGGCTATACTGTAAAATCACACTGACAGCTTTAATAAAGAATAGAAAGAATAGATATACACACATAGAATACATATATATATATATGTCATTGTGACATATATATATACATATATTTATAGTTCTTACACTTCTACATACTGTAATAGCCATTGTAACATCTTCAGGGGATATAGCTCTAGGATCGCTGTCTGGGTAGACAGAATGGCACGAAAACAGTTCATTCAGACAGCAGTTCTGGTGTAAAACTGGCCGCAACCAGCTTTATTAAAGTCCACAGCAAACAGATAAAAATAAAGCATAAACAGAAAACCTAGGCTTGTCTAGCCACTAATTACACATAGATCGATTTCCCTGTCTCTCCGGGTCCAGACTCTACCAGTCTGTGCCCAAAACAACACATATGATATATGTTACCAGTATGGAGTTTCACAGATACTCCTCCTTGTGTCTGAAGGCCCCTTCAGCGTCCAGACTTGAGAGAGATCCACTCCTATTCAGCCGCTATTCGCACGGATTCTCACTGAGACTACTCCTGTGTCCGGGGTACTTCCTGCACCCAGACTGAGATAGCTCAAACTCCTGGAGACTGCTTCTTGTGCCGGGACACCTTCCTGTGTCCAGACTGAGCGTGCTCCCACTCCTGGAGACTGCTTCTTGTGCCGGGACACCCTCCTGTGTCCAGACTAAGCCAGCTCTCAGACTGTGTTTGCAGACACCTACTTCTGGTCTCCTAATTAACAGCTGAATGGTTTCAGGCCTGAGCTGCAAGTGTGTGTTGAATGTGAGGTGTAGTGACCTTTCTCTACCACTAGGTTTACAAAGCCACACATTTCCCTTATACCATACAGCACAGTACCTAGGTGAAATGTACACCCCATTCAACACATATTCCCTCACTGTCTCACATATCCCCTCCCTCTTCTCCAGACCGGAGGGCTGGTCATCCAGACCGGAGGGCTGGTCAACAATCCAACAGAGACAGTGAACTCTGGACCAGTCATGGCCCTCATCAGCTTCATCCTCACCACTGTCATTGCCAACATCAACTTTCTCTTCATCTGAAGCATCCGCACTACCCTGTACCCTCCCAGGCCTATACTCTCTGCGGGCCTCGGGTATCCTGCACGGTTTCATCTTGACCTTAGGGCCGGGCTCAGTTTCGATATAGTGCCTGGCCAGAGAAGTACGACCCGGCACATCAGAACACTTCTGCTGACTCTTCCTCAGAAATTCACGTACCTCCTGTGCTACCATGCCTTCCTCATTTGCACTGGTTGCTTTATGGTCATCAGATGATTCACTATCACTATCTGACCCTCTTCTCTCAGCCACATCTGGCTCACCGTCAGGGTTATACAATTCATTTTCATTCATATCCTGCCCACTGTCAGGGTCATACAATTCATTTTCATTCACATCCTGATCTGGAACCTTAGTTAACATGTCATCCACAACATTAACTTCACCATCTGGTCCCTCAAGTATGTGACTATGTGACAACCCCAGCACTATACCTCTATATAGCTCAGGTACTAGGAGCTGACTCACGACCCTCCCTGGACTTCAGTGTCCCTATACAATAGGCTATTGTCCATAGCAGCATGAGGAAACCTCTCCTCAGAGCCAGGCTCCTGGGAAACCTCATTTAGAACAATCATATTTTCCTGTGCCGTCCTAAGAGTGGGGTCTCGCCACTGCTCACTCCCAAAATTGTCACAGGACACAGGCAAGTCAGGGACACTCGGTTCCCGAGAACCACCATCCTCGTCTCCCAACATCACCTGCAAAGGAATTTCATCACTATCACAGTCATCATTATTATCAACATCATTATCATGACTATGATCAGTATTATCATCACTATCATGATCATCATCATTATCACTATCAGCATCATTATCACATAAGTTTAACGGCCCACTAGCATTGTGTTCCACCCCTCGGGACTGCGCACCCTCAATAGGAGCTTCATCACACTGTCCATCAGAAACATTTTTCCCCCAGAGATCCTTAGATCGGGGAAAGTCATTACCCAATATAACGGGTTGCACCAGGTTCTTCACTACCCCCACTTCATATGAAACCTCCCCGAGTTTGGGGACCAAGTCCACCGCAGTCTCTGGGTAGACTTTGGTGTCTCCATGGATGCACACCATACTCAGGTGCTTATCAGGGATGAAGTCCCTATCAATCAGGCTGTCACATACGGAAGTCACTGGACTCTCTGAGTCTAAGAGGGCCTGTGCTGGGCAGTCATTTACAACCACCGGGCACACCTGTGGTCCAATCTCTTCGGCTGAGGTGGACACACACACAGGCTCTGCGCAGGGAGAGAGGGATCTGCCAACATCACAATACATAGGCTCCCCCTCTATTGGACAGTTGGCTGCAATTTCACGACATCTCCAACACTGTCCATCACACTCTCCCACCCACATGTCCCCTCGGGCCTGAACCCGCTTATCAGCATACCCCATGTCCCTAACAGCTGGAACGCTCTTACCGCGAGAGTTCAGCATCCGGGAACTCTGAAGTGACGACCTCTCAGACGGCTGTACCTCAGGAGGACATGCTTGGGTGTAGTGGTCCACTATCACCTCTTCAACTCCATGACCAGGTTTGCTGACGGCAGACTCGCACTCCTTCTTTCCTGTAGGCAACGCAGGTGCCTTTACAACATTACTCGGGGACAAGGCGCTGAGAGGTTTTTCTAGTGCTGCAATCTCCTCAAGAAACAACCGGTTAGCCTCCTGCTGCTGCTGCCGCCAGCTCTGCATGTTCTGCCGGACCTGCTGCAGGCTCTGCAGGTGTTTCTTAACAAGCTCCTCCATACTGCCGGACTTATCTGTCTCAACCACGGCAGTCTTATGTTGCACATTAACTTGCGCCATTTGTTCAAACAGCGACTCCATGCTGTCATCCATGCTGTCAGACTTCTCTGTCTTAACAACAGCAGTCTTCACTCAAGACATACACACTCTACAGTCTTTTCCATAGAAAAAAATTCAGCTCTGCTGTGCAGACACTTTTTTTTTTTCTTTGCAAAGTCTATTAGGGCTCCTGTCTCTTTAAGACTGCTCCAAACAGACGTTTCTGCTGACACTTTTTTTTTTTTTCTCTGCTGCTATTTCAACAGACTTCACCTTTATTGCTGTCTCTAAGCCACTGTGCTGCATGCACACTCCAGCACTAACTGTATCAGCCACTGCGCTGCCCCAGCATTCTCCGCCAATTGTAACATCTTCAGGGGATATAGCTCTAGGATCGCTGTCTGGGTAGACAGAATGGCACGAAAACAGTTCATTCAGACAGCAGTTCTGGTGTAAAACTGGCCGCAACCAGCTTTATTAAAGTCCACAGAAAACAGATAAAAATAAAGCATAAACAGAAAACCTAGGCTTGTCTAGCCACTAATTACACATAGATCGATTTCCCTGTCTCTCCGGGTCCAGACTCTACCAGTCTGTGCCCAAAACAACACATATGATATATGTTACCAGTATGGAGTTTCACAGATACTCCTCCTTGTGTCTGAAGGCCCCTTCAGCGTCCAGACTTGAGAGAGATCCACTCCTATTCAGCCGCTATTCGCACGGATTCTCACTGAGACTACTCCTGTGTCCGGGGTACTTCCTGCACCCAGACTGAGATAGCTCAAACTCCTGGAGACTGCTTCTTGTGCCGGGACACCTTCCTGTGTCCAGACTGAGCGTGCTCCCACTCCTGGAGACTGCTTCTTGTGCCGGACACCCTCCTGTGTCCAGACTAAGCCAGCTCTCAGACTGTGTTTGCAGACACCTACTTCTGGTCTCCTAATTAACAGCTGAATGGTTTCAGGCCTGAGCCGCAAGTGTGTGTTGAATGTGAGGTGTAGTGACCTTTCTCTACCACTGGGTTTACAAAGCCACACATTTCCCTTATACCATACAGCACAGTACCTAGGTGAAATGTACACCCCATTCAACACATATTCCCTCACTGTCTCACACCGCTAATTCAATTGCCGGCTTTTGTGAAATCACAGAAGCCGACATGAAATGATACATTGTTTAGACACAGTTAACCATGTCATTTCCTGTATTTTGATATATGGTTTGAACTTACAATTACAGAAGTGTATGTGTGCCAAATTTCAGACATGTAGGGGTTAATTAAAGGTGTAAATTCGTTGAAAAAAAATGCGTGGGCTCCCGCTGTATTTTCTCCACCAGACAGACAAAGCAAGCGAGTGGGGGCAGATAATAATAGCCTAGGGAGGGTACATTTTTTTTGTGCCCCCCCTGGCTACTAACATCTGCCCCCAGACACCCCAGAAAGGGCAAATCTATAATTAGATTTGCCCTTTCTGGCACTTTGCCCGTCTATTCCCATTGCCCTGTAGCGGTGGCCAGGGCCGGATTAAGAACATGATGGGCCTGGAGCTGAAGGGGCGGGCAAGGGGCGGGGCAAGGGGTGGGACCAAACACGGCAATTCACAAAGGCCAAAAATGTAACGTAAAAGATATAAACAAAGTAAATATATGATACATGCCACTTTGGCGACCATTTTGGTCGCCATCTGCAGCACTGTAAAGAGGCCTGCTGTTTTCGGGGCCCCATTAGGGGCCTGCTGTTTCCTTGGACCCTAGGCCCCTGATGGGGCCTGCTGTTTCCTGGGGCCTGCAGTTTCCTGGGGCCCTAGGCCCCTGATGGGGCCTGCAGTTTCCTGGGGCCCAAGGCCCCTAATGGGGCCTGCAGTTTTCTTTGGAGCTAGGCCCCTAATGGGGCATGATGCTTCTTTTGGACCTAGGCCGCTAATGGGGCCTGCTGCTTCCTTTGGACCTAGGCCCCTAATGGGGCCTGCTGTTTCCTAGGGCCCCATTAGGGGCCTGCTGCTTCCTGGGGCCTCTAATGTGGCCCGCTGTGTCCTGGACCCCCCCACCAAGCACACATGCGATTTGCACACTTAGTCATGTACCCACGAGCTGCTCTCCCTAATGCTCTCAATGTTCAGTGAAAAACTGAGAGAAGCAGGAAGAGAAGCTCGATGTCACAGGACCATAAGTATAAAAATCGCATATGAGTGAAGTGTCCATGTGATGACTGCTGGAACCTGCAGAGCTGAATCCTGACATTGCAGCTTCTGAATTCTCACAACGAATGCACTGCATACTTTTAGGATTCTTCATTACCGGTGGCAAGAGTACACGGTCATGTCAGCATAAGCATGTGATTTATATACTTCTGGCCACATTCTGACTAGACGTGCCCGGCCTCGCTCCGTTCATTTTCATTGAGTGAGGCCACACGTCTAGTCAGCATGTGACCGCATGTATGTAAATCACCGGCACGAGAGAATCCTAACAGTGTGCAGTGATCACTGTGAGAATTCTGAAATTGACTCATTCTCATGTTTTTATTTATGTTAGGAGCATTAAAGGGGCTGTCCAGGTTTGTGCTGAGTCTTCAGTCATTCTATGTGACACAGACCTGGAGAACCCCTTTAATGCTCCTAACAAATAAAGACATGAGAATTAGTCAATTTCACAAATAATATTTACATCCAGGTACCTTATAGATGACGCTGTCTCTGGAGTCGTTCTCCTTTTCTTCATCTTGTCAAGATCCCATGATGAGTTTTCTCATCCACAGCCGTCTCTGCAGACCTCCATCTTCTCCGCTCTTCTGCACCAACTCTCCACACGATGCCCTTAAAGACAGAAGAGTCATTATAATGCCCCTAAATAAAAATATCTGCAATATACTGTCGCCTCACACTATTCCCCTCCCTCCTCATACTGTCTCCTCTCACATCACCCCTGTTCAGCATACTGTCTCCTCATATATTTACCCCCTCACTCTCTATACTGTCTGCTCACACATACCCCTGACTCCCCATACTGTGTCTGCACACATCCCATCACCCTCACTCCCCATACTG
The DNA here is from genome assembly GCA_033576555.1 of Oophaga sylvatica. Taxonomy (NCBI): domain Eukaryota; kingdom Metazoa; phylum Chordata; class Amphibia; order Anura; family Dendrobatidae; genus Oophaga; species Oophaga sylvatica. The sequence goes on along the minus strand of JARQOD010000008.1, from coordinate 106,285,524 downwards.
TGTCCACATGTATTCACCCGTTCGCTCCCCATACTGTCTGCACCCATCCCCCATACTGTTTCCTCATACATACTCTTCAGTACCCTCAAATCCCCCCACACATATTAAATGCCCCCATCGCCACTCCAAATCCCCCCACACATAAAATAACCCCCCATACCCACTCCAAATCCCCCCACATATACAATAACCCCCCATCGCCACTCCAAATCCCCCCACACATAAAATAACCCCCCATCCCCACTCCAAATCCCCCCCACACACATTAAATCCCCCCACCCCCACTCCAAACCCCCCCACACTTAAAAGAACCCCCATCCCCACTCCAAATCCCCCCACACATAATGTATCCCCCCATCCCCACTCCAAATCCCCCCACACATAAAAGAACCCCCATCCTCACTCAAAACCCCCCCCCATACACACACACTCAACAGTATGTCCCCCATTTATCTTCTGTGGTATCTTCAGCTCCATAATGGAGCACACTCACCACAAATGTTCACCCTTCTGGGCGCCGACGAAGAGTGACGTCAGCAGCGTGATCACATGACCTGATCACGCTGCAGACGTCGCTCTGACCCGGCGGTCAGAGCTTCAATTGTACTGGCGTCTGTATAGACGCCAGTGCAATTGATTCCTGGGAGCCGGCACGCAGCAGCTTCTCTGCGCCGGCTGTCAGCTTGACAGCCGGCACAGGGAGCCGCCGACTCTCAGGCCGGGGGCGGCAGAACGCAGCCGCAGGGGAGACAGCTGCAGCAGGGACGGGCCCCCTTCTAGCCCGGGCCCTGTGGCAGCTGCTTCCCCTGCTTCCACGATAGTTCCGCCCCTGGATGACAGGCTGATGGGCCTATCTCTAACAAGGGGCCTGGAGCTGCAGCTCCATCAGCCCCTACGTTAATCCGGCCCTGGCGGTGGTGAATGTGTTAATAAGGGGTTACAGCCACCTTGCAATTGAAAGGTGACTGTAAGCCAGGTTAATAATTGAGAGCTGTCAATTAGACAACTATCAATTATTAATCCTATTGAAGTAAATAAAAAAACACACACACTTTAAGAATAAATAATTTTAATGAAATAAAAACACATTTTTTTGACCATCTTTTATTTTACTCTTAATCCGTGCAAAGCCCTTGATCTCCTAAAATAAATATAAAATAATAAAACAACATTATTCTTACCTATCTGGCGATCTGTCACATCCCACGATGTAATCCTTCACAAAGGGTTAACTAGCAATCAGCTAAGCAGCGCAACTAATGCTGCGTGCTCAGCTGATAGCTCCTGAATGAATGAGCTTATCTCCTGCCGACAGGAGAGGATGTGATTAATGAATGAAGCTTAATTGATTGTATCCCACTTTCACCTTAGGTCAGGTCACTGAAGTGAAAGTGCCAATAAATCAATTAAGCTTCATTCATTCATCTCTTCCTCTCCTTTCGCTGGGAGAGGAAGTTATTCATTCAGGAGGTTATAGCTCGGAGACAGCATTATAGCTCTCTGCGAGCTGTAACCTGTTAACCCTTTCTGATGGATTACAGCGTGGGACCTGACTGTACATCGGATTGGTAAGAATAATTTTGCTTTTTTATTTTATTTTTATTACAGGAAATGGTTTTAGCAGGAAAATAAAATATGGTCAAAAACTGTGATTATTTTATTAAACTTCTTTTTTATTAAACTGTGTGTGTTTGATTTTTCTTTCATACAATAGGATTAATAATTGATAGTTGTCTAATTGACAGCTCTCAATTATTAACCTGGCTTAAAGTGACCTTTCAATTGCAAGGTGGCTGTAACCCCTTATTAGCCCATTCGCCACCGCTACATGGCAATGGGAATAGACGGGCAAAGTGCCAGAAAGGGCAAATCTAATTATAGATTTGCCCTTTCTGGGGTGTCTGGGGGCAGATGTTAGTAGCCAGGGGGGGCACAAAAAAAATGTACCCTCCCTAGGCTATTATTATCTGCCCCCACTCGCTTGCTTTGTCTGTCTGGTGGAGAAAATACAGCGGGAGCCCACGCATTTTTTTTCAACGAATTTACACCTTTAATTAACCCTACATGTCTAAAATTTGGCACACATACACTTATGTAATTGTAAGTTCAAACCATATATCAAAATACAGGAAATGACATGGTTAACTGTGTCTAAACAATGTATCATTTCATGTCGGCTTCTGTGATTTCACAAAAGCCGGCAATTGAATTAGCGGCTATTACAGTATGTAGAAGTCTAGGAACTATAAATATATATATATATATATATTGTCACGCGGTCTTATGATATGTGTACGATGTCAGTAAACTATTCTTAAAAGAACAACACTCTATACAACATATAGATTAGCAACATCAGCATGTAAATATAGAATAGATTTACCTGACACGATATCCGTTGAACTCAGGGTTAATCTTGAGGACTTGATACACTGTCACAGGAAAGAGGAGGACCGGGGGTCTAACCTGACCCTAAACTGGGGTCCTAACTAATCCCTCACCTTGGAGGTACTGATAATGGTTCAGAGGTCCAAGTCTCCAGCCTAACCCTGTCTCCTATCAGTCCCTGAACCCCGTAATCAGTCCTAAGAAGGATTCTGATTACCACCAAAGGGATATGGGCTGATCTCTGCTAAATACACAGATTAGACATATAAGACAGACTGGAGAAAACACAGACTTGCATACACACTCAAACACAGAAGGAACATAAATGATCTGGGATATTAAACTCTAAGCAAGGTGAGCTTAAAACAACTAAGGAGCTCTTTAACTTAAGTCTATACAGATACAATCCTATCTGTGGTCTGCATGAAGAATTTCACTGGCAACTCCCAAACAGACAACCAGAGATTTAAAGGAAACCAATCAACAAATAATTAATTGCAGCCGGGAGAAACTGCACCCAGTCCCAGAACTGAGCACAGACAGAATTAACTCCCTAACTGCCAAACACAAAGAAACAGCAACTCAGCTGTGAGAAGTCAGAATGTGCAACCGCGACGATCTTCGTGGCAATGCACACATGACATATATACATGTCACAATGACATGTATATATACAGTATATATATGTGTTCTATGTGTATATATCTATTCTTTCTTTTGTGATTTAAATACTATTCTTTTGGATCCATTATATGTCAGTTTTGCAAGCCTGCGAGAAATTCTCGCAAGTCGGATGAAAATCGGATGTTACAAGGTACACACACATGCGACTAAATCGCATCTTTGAAGGAAAATCGGATGCCAGGCGGATGTGTGATGTTTTCATTTTGTTCTGATAATCGACCGACTAAAACGGTCCGATTTTTTGTAGTTGTGTCTGACCCCGGCCTTACTCTGTATATATTTATGTTTTGCAGTGTTGTTTGATAAAGACCTTTTTTGGTCTAAACGTTACTTTGACACTTGTACTATTGCTGTGGTGACCCTAATAAAAATTCCCATGTTATGCATTGATAAATATACTCATTGAGTGCGGCTGTTTATTCTTATTTATAAGAATGGGCAGCACTGTGGCTCAGTGGATAGCCTTGCAGCGCTGGAGTCCTGGGTTCGAATCCCACCAAGGACAACATCTGCAAGGAGTTTGTATGTTCTCCCCGTGCTTGCGTGGGTTTCCTCCAGGTTCTCCAGTTTCCTCCCACACTCCAAAAAACATACTGATAGGGAATCTAGATTGTGAGCCCCATCGGGGACAGCGACGATAATGTGTGCAAACAGTAAAGCGCTGCGGAATATGTTAGCACTATATAAAAATAAAGATTAAAAATAAAGATTATTATAATGACTGCCTGAAGAGAACATGCAAATTTCCACAGTCATTGATGATATGGGGCTGCATGTCAGGTAAAGGCACTGTCATTACATGTTCAATAAATGCACAAGTTTATGTTGATATTTGGGACAGTTTTCTTAGCCCATCAATTGAAAGGATGTTTGAGGATGATGAAATCATTTTTCAAGATGATAATGCATCCTGCCATAGAGCAAAAACTGTGAAAACATTCCTTGAAAAAAGACACATAAGGTCAATGTCATGGCCTGCAAATAGTCTGGATCTCAATCCAATTGAAAATCTTTGGTGGAAGTTGAAGAAAATGGTCCATGACAAGGCTCCAACCTGCAAAGCTGATCTGGCAACAGCAATCAGAGAAAGTTGGAGCCAGATTGATGAAGAGTACTGTTTGACACTCATTAAGTCCATGCCTCAGAGACTGCAAGCTGTTGTAAAAGCCAGAGGTGGTGCAAAGAAATACTAGTGATGTGTTGGAGTGTTTTTTTCATTGTTTGTTTTTCATGATTCCATAATTTTTTCCTCAGAATTGAGTGATTCCATAATTTTTTCCCTATGCTTGGTAACCATTACTGACAACCACATTATTTGTTTTTGATTTATTTTAGTGTTTCTTAAAGCCAGAAAGTTGCCATTTGAAATTACTTCAGTTTTGTGCCATGTCTGTGACCTGTTTTTTTTTTCAACAAAATAAAACAACTGAATGGACATCATCCAAGGCCGGTGATTCCATAATTTTTGCCATGGGTTTTAGATGTGCCTTTTCTGGGTGGCTGCGGGCTGCTATTATTAGGCTGTTGTGGTCAATATCCATGGCCTCATACCGTTTTATTTTAATTATTTATTGAAATAATTGAAAAATATAGCGTGGGGACCCCTCTTTTCTTGAAAACCAGCCTTGCTAACGCTGACAGCTGAGGGTTGCAGCCCCCAGATGTCACTTTTGCCTGGCTGCTTATCATAAATACATGGGAACCCACGCCATTTTATTTATTTAATTTATTTATAGTGCAGATGCCGGCTGATGAAAATACACTTCAACACGCACAATGGTATCATGATAATGATATGAAAAATATTATCAATGTGATATAAAAAAGCATAGTGATACCATATTTAGGACAAATGTATAGGACTAGTCATATATATACATACAGTCAGTTTTTGGTCATATTTTTTTGTGTGTTTGCTAGATGCCGGCTGATGAATACTCCCATCAGCCGTTGCTTGCTCACTCTCACACACTGATCACTGGCAGAGCAAGGGAGACTGATAAGAGCGGTCTTCAGCACCCGGCACCAGGGAACAGCGCAAACTGAACTGTACCGCTGCTTCCCTGGCGCCGGTACATGTTGTACTGATGACACACGGATGACATAGCGCTGACATTAAAATGAAAAAAACTTAACACTTCGGAAGCTGCCAAACATTTTTCTAAATTGTATGAAGAAATTTGGAGGCTTTTACTTTTTTCGGATTTGCCAGAGATTATAAACCCAAATGAGAGAACTGGAACAAAATCTTAGGCCGGCGTCACACACAACGACAAAAAATCGGTCCGTTTTAGACGGTCGATTGTCGGATCAAAATGCAAACATCACACATCCTTCTGGCATCCGATTTTCCTTCAAAGATGCGATTTAGTCGCATGTGTGTGTACCTTGTAACATCTGATTTTCATCCGACTTGCGAGATTTTCTCGCAGGCTTGCAAAACTGACATATAATGGATCCAAAAGAATAGTATTTCAATCCAAAAAAAAAGAATAGATATATACACATAGAACACATATATATATATGTACATGTCATTGTGACATGTACATATACATATATTTATAGTTCCTAGACTTCTACATACTGTTATAGCCGCTAATTCAATTGCCGGCTTCTGTGAAATCACAGAAGCCGACATGAAATGATACATTGTTTCCACACAGTTAACCATGTCATTTCCTGTATTTTGATATTTGTTTAGAACTTACAATTACATGAGTGTATTTGTGCAAAATTTCAGACATGTAGGGGTTAATTAAAGGTGTAATTTCGTTGAAAAAAAATGCGTGGGCTCCCGCTGTATTTTCTCCACCAGACAGACAAAGCAAAGCGAGTGGGGGCAGATAATAACAGCCTAGGGAGGGTACATTTTTTGTGCCCCCCCTGGCTACTAACATCTGCCCCCAGACACCCCAGAAAGGGCAAATCTATAATTAGATTCGCCCTTTCTGGCACTTTGCCCGTCTATTCCCATTGCCCTGTAGCGGTGGCGAATGGGTTAATAATCTCACCTTACTGTCACCTTAGTATTGAAAGGTGACCTTAAGGCAGGTTAATAATTGAGAGCTGTCAATTAGACAACTATCAATTATTAATCCTATTGAAGTAAATTAAAAAAACACAGACACATTAATAAAAATTAATTTTAATGAAATAAAAACACATTTTTTTGACCATATTTTATTTTACACTTAATCC
>JARQOD010000008.1:106163526-106279151 GCA_033576555.1 Oophaga sylvatica | reverse complement strand
CCCCCGGTGGTCACGTGCTTCAGGTCCTGCGCTCTGGCAGGTAAGCTCACCGCAGCTCTTCTCTCACACTCCCTGACCACTTAGTATCCATGCGCAGACTCCTTCTGTAAGTCTGCAGCAGGGGTAGTGATATGATGTAAACCTTCCTAGTTATAGTAATAGGACAATGTTTGTATAACCTGGGCCTCTGTCACGACTCTGTCGGAATACCCAGTGCCAGGGGTTCCTTCCTAGTGCTAGGGGTGCCCTAGCTAACCCTGCTCCCCGGATTATTTCTGATGGTGAAGATGCCGGGGCCACGAACCTTGCTGATCTCCTGAATCAGCCCTATATCTGTCCCTCTTCCCCACAGAGAGAATTGAAGAATAATAGTGAATGTACAGTACAGACCAAAAGTTTGGACACACCTCATTCAAAGATTGTATTTTCATGACTATGAAAATTGTACATTCACACTGAAGGCATCAAAACTATGAATTAACACATGTGGAATTATATACTTAACAAAAAAGTGTGAATTAACTGAAAATATGTCTTATATTCTAGGTTCTTCAAAGTAGCCACCTTTTGCTTTGATGACTGCCTTGCACACTGTTGGCATTCTCTTGATGAGCTTCAAGATCTAGTCACCGGAAATGGTCTTCCAACAATCTTGAAGGAGTTCCCAGAGATGCTTAGCACTTGTTGGCCCTTTTGCCTTCACTCTGCGGTACAGCTCACCCCAAACCATCTCAATTGGGCTCAGGTCTGGTGACTGTGGAAGCCAAGTCATCTGGCGTAGCACCCCATCACTCTCCTTCTTGGTCAAATAGCCCTTACACAGCCTGGAGGTGTGTTTGGGGTCATTGTCCTGTTGAAAAATAAATGATGGTCCAACTAAACGCAAACCGGATGGAATAGCATGCCGCTGCAAGATGCTGTGGTAGCCATGCTGGTTCAGTATGCCTTCAATTTTGAATAAATCCCCAACAGTGTCACCAGCAAAGCACCCCCACACCATCACACCTCCTCCTCCATGCTTCACGGCGGGAACCAGGCATGTAGAGTCCATTCGTTCACCTTTTCTGCATCGCACAAAGACACGGTGGTTGGAACCAAAGATCTCAAATTTGGACTCATCAGACCAAAGCACAGATTTCCACTGGGCTAATGTCCATTTCTTGTGTTCTTTAGCCCAAACAAGTCTCTTCTGCTTGTTGCCTGTCCTTAGCAGTGGTTTCCTAGCAGCTATTTTACCATGAAGGCCTGCTGCGCAAAGTCTCCTCTTAACAGTTGTTGTAGAGATGTGTCTGCTGCTAGAACTCTGTGTGGCATTGACCTGGTCTCTAATCTGAGCTGCTGTAAACCTGTGATTTCTGAGGCTGGTGACTCGGATAAACTTATCCTCAGAAGCAGAGGTGACTCTTAGTCTTCCTTTCCTGTGGCGGTCCTCATGTGAGCCAGTTTCTTTGTAGCGCTTGATGGTTTTTTCACCTGCACTTGGGGACACTTTAAAAGTTTTCCCAATTTTTCGGACTGACTGACCTTTATTTCTTAATGATGGCCACTCGTTTTTCTTTACTTAGCTGCTTTTTTCTTGCCATGATACAAATTCTAACAGTCTATTCAGTAGGACTATCAGCTATGTAACCACCAGACTTCTGCGCAACACAACTGATGGTCCCAACCCCATTTATAAGGCCAGAAATCCCACTTATTAAACCTGACAAGGCACACCTGTGAAGTGAAAACCATTCCCGGTGACTACCTCTTGAAGCTCATCAAGAGAATGCCAAGAGTGTGCAAAGCAGTCATCAAAGCAAAAGGTGACTACCTTGAAGAACCTAGAATATAAAACATAATTTCAGTTGTTACACACTTTTTTGTTAAGTTTATAATTCCACATGTGTTAATTCATAGTTTTGATGCATTCAGAGTGAATGTACAATTTTCATAGTCATGAAAATACAGAAAAATCTTTAAATGAGGTGTGTCCAAACTTTTGGTCTGTACTGTATGTCACACAAAATAGTTACTAAATAACATTTTTCACATGTCTACTTTACATCAGCACAATTTTGGAACCATCATTTTTTTTGCTTGGAAGTTATAAGGGTTAAAAGTTGACCAGCGATTTCTCATTTTTACAACAAAATTTTTTTTAGGGACCACATGACATTTGAAGTCACTTTGAGGAGTCTATATGATAGAAAATACCCAAAAGTGACACCATTCTAAAAACTGCACCCCTCAAGGTGCTCAAAACCACATTCAAGAAGTTTATTAACCCTTCAAATGTTTCACAGGAATTTTTGGAATTAAAAAAAATTGGATCTGAAATAAATACTTTGTGCAAAAAAGTTAAATGTTCATTTTTTTTTAAATTTTACCAAGGGTAACAGGAGACTGCAAAAGTTGTTGTGCAATTTGTCCTGAGTATGCTGATACCCCATATGTGGGGGGAACCATTGTTTGGGTGCCCGATAGAACTCGGAAGGGAAGGAGCGCCGTTTGACTTTTCAATGCAAAATTGGCTGGAATTGAGATTGGACGTTATGTTGCGTTTGAAGAGCCCTTGATGCTCCTAAACAGTGAAAAACCTCCACAAGTGACACCATTTTGGAAAGTAGACCCCCTAAGGAACTTATCTAGATGTGTGGTGAGCACTTTGAACTTCCAAGTGCTTCACAGAAGTTTATAACGTAGAACCGTAAAAATAAAAAAATCATAATTTTTCCTCAAAAATGATATTCTCGCCCCCAATTTTTTATTTTCCCAAGGGAAACGGGAAATTGGACCCCAAAAGTTGTTGTGCAATTTGTCCTGCGTACGCTGATACCCTATATGTGGAGGTAAAGCACTATTTGGCTGCATGGCAGAGCTCTGAAGGGAAGGAGCGCCGTTTCACTTTTTCAATGCAGAATTGGCTGGACATCATGTCACGTTTGGAGAGCCCCTGATGTGTCTAAACAGTGGAAACTCCCCACAAATGACACCATTTTGGAAACTAGACCCCTCAAGGAACTTATCTAGATGTGTGGTGAGCACTTTGAACCCCCAAGGGCTTCACAGAAGTTTATAACGTAGAGCCATAAAATTCAAAAATCATATGTTTTCCACAAAAATGATCTTTTCACCACTAATATTTATTTTCCCAAGGGTAACAAGACCACAAAATTTATAGTTCAATTTGTCCTGAGTACGCTGATGCCCCATATGTGGGGTAAACCACTGTTTTGGCGCATGGCAGAGCACGGAGGGGAAGGAGCGCCGTTTGACTTTTTCAAAATTGGCTGGAATTGAGATCGGATGCCATGTCGCGTTTGGAAAGCCTCTGATGTGCCTGAACATTGGAAACCCCCAACAAGTGACCTCATTTTGGAAACTAGACCCCACAAGGAACTTGTCTAGATGTGTGGTGAGAACTCTAAACCTCCAAGTGTTTCACTAAAGTTTATAACACCCGAGCGTGAAAATAAAAAAAATCATATTTTTTCCACAAACGTGATCTTTTAGTCCCCAATTTTTTATTTTCCCAAGTGTAACAGGAGAAATTGTACCCCAAAAGTTGTTGTCCAATTTGTCCTGAGTACACAGAAACCCCATATGTGGGAGAAGACTACTGTATGAGCACACGTCTGGGCTCGGAAGGGAAGTAGTGACGTTTTGGAATGCAGGCTTTGATGGAATGGTCTGTGGGCGTCATGTCGCATTTGGGGAGCCCCTGATGTGCCTAAACAGTGAAAAAACCCCACAAGTGACCCCATTTTGGAAACTAGACCCCCAAGGAATTTATCTAGATGTGTGATGAGCACTTTGAACCCCAAGTGCTTCACAGAAGTTTATAACGTACAGCCATAAAAATAAAAAATCATGTTTTTTTTCTGCAAAAATTATATTTTTGCTCCAAATGTTTTATTTTCACAAGGGTATCAGAAGAAATTGGATCCCAAGAGTTATTGTACAATTTGTCCTGAGTACGCTGATACCCCATATGTGGGGGTAAACCACTGTTTTGACGCATGGCAGAGCTCGGAAGGGAAGGAGCACCGTTTGATTTTTTCAACGCAGAATTGGCTGGAATTGAGATCAGACGCCATGTCACGTTTGGAGAGCCCCTGATGTGCCTAAACATTGGAAACCCCCCAATTCTAACTCCAACCCTAACTCCAACATACCCCTAACCCTAATCCCAACCCTAACCACAAACCTAACCCTAACACACCCCTAACCTTAATCCCAACCCTAATCCTAACCCTAACGGGAAAATGGAAATAAATACATTTTTTTAATTTTATTATTTTTCCCTAACTAAGTGGCTGGTAAAGGGGGGTTTGATTTACTATTTATAGTGGGTTTTTATGTTTGGCAGCTGTCACACGCTAAAAGACGCTTTTTATTGCAAAAAATTGTTTTTGCATCACCACATTTTGAGAGCTATATTTTTTGCATATTTAGGCCCATAGAGTCATGTGAGGTCTTATTTTTTGCGGGACGAGTTGACTTTTTTATTGATATCATTTTTGGGCACATGACATTTTTTGATCGCATTTTATTACGATTTTTGTGAGGCAGAATAAACAAAAACCAGCAATTCATGAATTTCTTTTTGGGGGGGCGTTTATACCTTTCCGCGTGTGGTAAAATTGATAAAGTAGTTTTATTCTTTGTGTTAGTACGATTACAGCGATACCTCATTTGTATCATTTTTTTATGTTTTGCCGCTTTTATACAATAAAAAGGAACTTATCTAGATGTGTTTTGAGAACTTTGAACCCCCAAGTGCTTCACAGAAGTTTATAATGTAGAGCCATAAAAATAAAAAATCATAATTTTTTTCCACAAAAATGATATTTTCGCCCCCAATATTTCATTTTCCCAAGGGTAACAGAAGAAATTGGACCCCAAGAGTTAGTGTGCAATTTGTCCTCAGTACGCTGATACCCCATATGTGGGGGTAAACTAGTGTTTGGGTGCATGGCAGAGCTCAGAAGGGAAGGAGCACCGTTTGACTTTTAAAAAAATAATTATTTTTGCATCGCTTTATTCTGCGAGCTATAACTTTTATATTTTTTCGGTGATGATGCTGCATGGTGGCTCGTTTTTTTGCGGGACAAGATGATGTTTCAGCGGTACTATGTTTATTTATATCCGTCTTTTTAATCGCGTGTTATTCCACTTTTTGTTCGGCTGTATGATGATAAAGCATTGGTTTTTTTGCCTGTTTTTTTTTTAAGAGGTTCACTAAAGGAGTTAACTAGTGATTCAGTTTTATATCAGATGAATAAAAAACAGCCAGCAAAAAAACAAAATCCCTATAAAATTAACTAGCCACAATGGGCATAAATGTATTATGTAGGGAAGGTATACGGCTAATTTCTCATATGCTCTCAGGGCAATCGCCACTGAAAGATAGATACTAGGGTGTGGAAAAACAAATTCCTAATACATACTGATATATGCTGGTGGGGGTCCCCGGACGTCCCTCATCCCCGACGCGCGTTTCGCTCAGCTTCTTCGGGAGCAGTATACTTTCCCTACATAATACATTTATGACTATTGTGGCTAGTTAATTTTATAGGGATTTTGTTTTTTGCGGGCTGTTTTTTATTCATGTGATTGTGCCATTTATTTTTATGGGTGTTCATGATCATAAATGAGAATATATGAATACATGCACATTGCTGTTGTGGGGTTTTCCTATGGAATGTTTGTCCCTCTATTTTTCTTGCACCTTTTCTGTTGTATGTTGTTTTTAATATTTTGTAATAAAGTATGTAATTTTATTCTATATACCATTGTGTGGTACCATTCCTTGTACTGTATGTTACCATAAAAGTGAATATATAAATACCTGTCTGTGTTCATCATCTCATGAAATACATTTACATTTGACCAGCTTGCTTTTTCTGAAATTGCCTGCGCCCCCAACGACTAATGTGCAAAAATTTTGCACAGGTCAAGCTAGTATAGATATATAGCGGGAATAACCTGGGCATCTTTTATGTATAATTATATATGTACAGCTGGTGTGACCTGGGTATCTCCTGTTTATAATTATATATGGTAGAAAAATCAGCCGCACTCAATACTGATTGTGAAAATAGTGAAGTTTCATTTATTAAGTCATTGAACTAGATAAACAGCACAGACAACTGTGTGATGTGCGCTCAGAACGGACAAAGCTGATGGGGTTTAACGTTTCGACCAAACGTGGTCTTTTTCAAAAACCTTACTGTGAAATAGAACATACATATAAGTATATCACGAACACAGACATAAATATAACAAATAATATAAACAGTTAATATATACATATATACAAAAGGGTTCTTAATGAACATATAGTAAAGTCCCATGGAAACACTGATTAACATTATATTTATAAATAGATTGCCATGTGAGCCAAATAAAGTACATACTAATGGTTTCGTTAAGCTAAATAATTATATATCATATTATATATTATATATTTTTATTTTTTATTTTATATTTTATTTTTTATTTTTATTTTTAATTCTATATTTTTTTCAACGTTCATTTTTCTTTATTTTTCTCTATTTTATTTTATTTTTTCACATTTTTGTCTTTTTCTTTCTTGTTCTCTATTTTCTTATTTTTGCATAATATTTACCTTTTACCTTTAGGGTTTTTGTTCAAAAATTGCATTTTACCATATGTCGTTCATCTGTATGACTCCTCATTCAACCCTTTTTTTTCCTTAACCCCCCTTTTTTTCAGTTTTTTTCAGTTTTTATCTTTATTTTTATTTTTATCTTTATTTTTATTTTTATTTTTACTTGTCTCTTAATGTAATCTCTATTTTGTTCTTCACTTTTTATTCTTTATTTTTCATTTTTATTTTTTAATTTTATTTTTATTTTTTATTTTTTATTTTTTCTTGAGTATCTTCCTTATATTACCCCCCAATTATATTCACATTATCCTACTCCTTTTCTCTTCCTTATTTCCTTGTTATTGTTCTGTATTTTCTTCACCTCTATTATTTCTATGCTGCACCTCTGCCTGGGTTTTCTTGTTTCCCCTCTCTCTTACCTACACTGCGCAAGCGCAGTCTGAGTGACACTGTCATGTATAGTGTACAGTTCCTATAGCGTCTTGTGCTTGGGTGCGAGGAAAACACAGGAGACATAGGTTGAAATGAAATGACTTGTATTACTTCATACAAGCATGCTGAAAAGTTCACACAGTTTGCTGTTGTGAATGGGTTTGAGATGAGTTCTGAGCAGAGGCTCCCTCTGGTGGTTACAAGCGGTACTAGTGAAGATTGTGAGGACTGGGAATCAGGTGTTACTGACTGGTCTTATATAAGGGAGTCATTTTCCCATCAGGGTTGCCGGTGATCAATTGTTCTGGTCTGAATCCTTCTTTCCAGTTTCCCTTGTAGCCTGCTGTGTCGTGTCTGCATCTCCTGCTATCAGATAAGACATTTTCTTCTTTTGTGTTTGTGCTTTATTTTTGCATTTTGTCCTGCACTTCTGTGGGGGCCTTCAGGGTCCCCTCCGGGGCTTTTGCCCTCTCAGTTTAGTTCAGCCACTGAGTTTTGTACTTTTGCTTTTTCCAGTTTTTTCAGTGGCTGCTGTTTTGATTTTGTTACACCAGAGAACTAATTTAGGTGGTAGAGGTCGTGTGATCTCAGGTGATTTTGAAATTAGTAGAGTTGGTGTTTTTCAGGGTTTTCTGAGATTGCAGTAAGTACCCTTCCTGTCCTTTTCTATTTAGATAGTTTGGGCCCCAGCGTTTGCTCATACTATTTTCTTTCTGTGTCAGTATTTCCTCTTGTCTAACCGCCATTACATGTTTGGGGGCTTTCTATTATCTTTGGGGTTCTGCTCCGGGGCAGATAGCTTTCCTATTTCTATCTTTAGGTGTAGTTAGTTTCTCAGGCTGTGACGAGGCGTCTAGGACCAACGTAGGAACGCTCCACGGCTGCCTCTAGTTGTGGTGGTTAGTCAGGGTACTGCAATCTCATAGATTCCAACTGCTCTGGTGTATTTCCTTTTTTACCTGCACTCCTCAGATGCCGTAACATAACAGTTTGCAGGAACAGCGACAGGAGACACAGCAGGCCAGAGTAACTTCAAGCACTACAATAAATCTCCAAAGCAGGTTCAGGATCTCTTCTCTGTACCGTAATTCCTCTGCAAACATGGATTCACCAAACAGCAGTTTCCAGAGTCCAAAAGTGTTCCAAGGTTCCTCAGTAGGGAATAGCTGGAGTACAAGTCCAAGGCTTCCAGGAGTCAGGTCACAGACTGACTGAGGCTTGATTCAGGAGCACTGATTGTTCAGCTGAGGCTGCTTAAGAAGCAAGAGGGAAGAATCAGGGCGGGAACATGAAAACTGGAAACTCCATATTAACTGAGGGCAAGAGCTGCAGAAAGACAGAAAGCAAAATGGCCGACGGAAAACTGAGTTTCAAGGAACATGTCAACAGAGACAAAGAACCTTACATTACTCCCCCCTTAGGGACAACCTCCGGATGACCTCAGACCAGGCTTGTCAGGGTACCTCTGATGAAACTGGCGGAGCAGGCGAGGAGCATTTACATTATTGACTGGTTCCCATGAGTTGTCCTCCACTGGGTAGCCCTGCCATTTAATCAAATATTGCAACTGATTTCTGTACAACCTGGAATCTAGAATCCTTTCCAACATAAATTCTTCCTGACCATCGACCAGCACTAGGTCAGGGCAAGGAGAAGAACGTCCAGGAAACGTATTGGGTGTTGCAGCCTTTAGTAGGGATACATGAAAGACAGGGTGGATTCTCATAGTTCTGGGCAGTTGAAGACGACAAGCAACAGCACTTATAATCTTATTGATCTTATAAGGTCCAATGTACTTATGTCCCAATTTAGACGATGGAATCTTTAATTTAAGATTTCTGGTTGACAGCCAGAGCAAATCTCCTACCTTGAAAGCTGGTGCAGGTTTACGAAATTTATCTGATGCTTTCTTGTACCTTTCCTGAGCCAATTCTAGATTTTCCTTTAGAAGATCCATATTCTTTTGTAAAGAAGTGATTCTTTCAGCCACTGCCGGCAAGGGCGTATCTATGGGAAATCGAGGAAGAATGTTAGGATGATAACCTAGATTGGAGTAAAAAGGAGACTGCTTAGTGGAGGCGCTCTGAGAGTTGTTATAAGAGAACTCAGCCAGTGGAAGTAGATCCACCCAATCATCCTGTAGGTGGCAGATAAAACAGCGGAGATACTGCTCCAGGGTCTGATTGGTTCGTTCTGTCTGTCCATTAGTCTGGGATGAAAAGCAGAAGAAAGGTTTACTTTAATGTCCAATACTGCACAGAAATTTTGCCAAAACCTTGAAGTGAATTGCACCCCTCGATCCGAAATGACCTCATCCGGTACTCCATGTAAGCGAAACACATTCTTAATCATCAAGTCTGATGTCTGTTTTGCAGTGGGTAAGCCGACACAAGGGATAAAATGAGCTGCCTTTGTTAGACGGTCAACCACCACTAGAATGGTGTTCTTCCCTTGAGAGGTTGGTAACTCCACAATGAAGTCCATAGAAATGGATCCCCACGGGCGGGACGGGGTGGGAAGAGGTTGCAACAGACCAGTTGGTGAGGAGCGAGGTGTTTTGCATCTTGCACAGACTTCACATGAAGTGACATAGTTTAAGACATCTTTCCTGTAAGTGGGCCACCAAAAGAAACGAGAAAGAAATTCTTGTGTCTTTAGAATTCCCCTATGCCCGGCTATCTTGGAATCGTGGATGAGTTGCAATACTCTCAATCTGACTGTTTCAGGTATATACAGACGTTGTCCCTGAATCCACACACCATTCTTAAAGACAAGACTTACGTCCCTTGGGGGTTGAGCCAACAAAGAATCCGCATGGTATGCTTCCTTGATGTCCTTAAGTAGGTCTTGATTATGAATCACTCCCAGGAATCTAGAGTCAGGAAGAATAGTCTTAGGAGGAGTAAGTGGACGTGTCTCTGCTGAATGAATCCTAGAGAGTGCATCAGCCTTTCCATTGCGCGATCCTGGTCTATAAGAAATGACAAAATTAAATTGGTTTAGGAAAAGATTCCAGCGAGCCTGGCGAGGAGTCAGGCACTTAGCCGACCTGATAAATTCAAGGTTACGATGGTCTGTCAGGACGACTATTTGCTGTGCAGCTCCCTGAAGAAGGTGTCTCCATTCCTTGAAGGCGGCAATAATGGCCAACAATTCTCTATTGCCCACATCGTAGTTCCTCTCAGCCGAAGACAACTGCTGGGAAAAGAAGGCACAGGGATGCAAGACATTCTTCTCACCTGTTCTCTGAGAGAGTATAGCTCCAACGGCACAGTCTGAAGCATCCACCTCTATTATGAAGGCAAGCTCGGGGTTGGGATGTACTAAGATAGGTGCGGTGGTAAATTTATCCTTTAAACAGGAAAATGCTTCCTGAGCTTGCGGGGTCCAGGAGAACCTAGACTGTTTCCGGGTAAGTTGGGTTATAGGTGACACTACCTCAGAAAAATTCTTAATGAAACGTCTATAGAAGTTGGCAAACCCGATGAAACGCTGCACCTCCTTCACATTTCTAGGAATTGGCCAATCCTTGATGGCTTGGGTCTTGCTTCCATCCATACTAATCCCTTGCGTAGATAGTACATACCCCAGAAATTGAATTTCGGTCCTATGGAATTCACATTTTTCAAGTTTGATGTAGAGATGGTTTTGTCTTAGGCGTTCTAAGACCATTCTCACATGTCCATGATGTTCCTCTGTGGAGTTAGAAAAAATTAGAATATCATCCAGATAAATCACCACAAATGTATCTAGGAGATCCCTGAAGATATCATTCACGAAGTGTTGGAAAGTGGCTGGGCGGTACTCAGACCAAAAGGCATAACTAGATATTCAAAGTGTCCATAGCGTGACCTGAAAGCAGTCTTCCATTCATCCCCAGGTCTAATACGGACCAAGTTATAGGCCCCACGGAGATCCAGTTTAGAGAAAATTTTGGCATGCCGCACTCTCTCCAACAATTCAGGGATTAAAGGCAATGGATAACGGTTTCTAATAGTAACCTTATTGAGTTCCCTATAGTCTATGCAGGGTCTCAGAGATCCATCTTTTCTTCTCACAAAGAAGATGGGTGCACCTGCGGGAGATGAAGAGGGGCGTATGAAGCCCTTGGCTAAATTTTCGTCTATATAATCCTTCAAAGCTTTTAGCTCGGGCCCCGCTAGGGGGTAGATCTTACCAAAAGGTATCTCGGCTCCAGGCAATAATTCAATTGGACAATCATATGGACGGTGAGGAGGAAGCTGATCAGCGTTCTTCTTGTCACATAAATCCACATAGTCCTGGTATACAGCTGGTAGTTCAGGGACTGACATGGTTCCTTTAGGAACAGAGCAAGCTGAGACTCCTTGACTCATCTGTTTCTCCGGAAAGTGTAATTCCTTGGTCTCCCAGTTAATCGTAGGATTCTGCGCCTGCAGCCATGGTAGCCCTAGAATAATGGGAAAGTGGGGAGAAGAGATAAGCATAAAAGACATTTTCTCCTGATGATCTTTACCCATAAGGACCCTCAAAGGCTCTGTTTCTTGATCCACTGGTCCAGAAGTCAGTAGAGAGCCATCCACAGTCTCCATCTGTACTGGAGTAGCCTTCTTCACTGAACGTATCCCCTGTTTCAGAGCAAAGGAGATATCCATAAAATTTCCTCTTGCTCCTGAGTCGATCATAGCAGAGCTAGACACCCAGACTGAGTCAACCCAGAGTTTGATGGAAAGGAAGCAATGAGAATTGTTTATTTTACAACTCAGCTGGGACACCGCTGAGGAAACTTGAAAAATTGCAGCGTTTATACCGTCATCGTCCCCAGAACTAACAGAGTTTAAGTCCGAGAAATCAAGATCTCTTGCAGCAGATCTCTCTGGAGCCTGAGGCTCGGACATGACAGAGCTCCTCTCGCAACCCTCACAGTGAATGACTGCTGCAGTAGTCTTACGAGAACGGCTGGGGCAGTTTATAATGAAGTGCCCTGACTTACCACAGTAGAAACATAGATTTTCCTTTATACGATGTTCTTTGCGTGCATCACTAACCCGTCTTTGTAAAGAGTCCACTTGCATGGGTTCAGGTTCTGGTTCCCTTGTGATCCTACTCAAAGGTTCCTTAGCTGAGGAGGGAGGTAGTAAAAGGTTAGTGCGATTATTTTCGAACCATCTCTCTTGTCTGCGTTCAGTCAGACGAGCATCAATACGGATACAATAGTTAATAAAGTCACCTAACGCAGTGGGAGGGTCGGCACGAGCAAGTTCATCCTTAATCAGTGGAGACAACCCTTTCCGAAAAATAGATTTTTTAGCGGAAGTGTCCCAAGTGGTATCAAGAGCCCATCTCCTGAAATCCAGGGCATATTCGGCTACTGAACGTTTACCTTGGTGCAAAGTTAACATGGCTGCTTCAGCTGTTGCACCTCGATTGGGGTCATCAAACACCTGCCCCATGGCTGAAATAAAAGCATCAAGGTGATTCAAACAATCATCCTCAGTCTCAATCAGAGGGTTTGCCCATATCAAAGCCTTATTGGTAAGCAACATGATTATAGTAAGCACTTTGGATCGTTCAGTGGGAAATTGTGAAGCATGTGCAGAGAAAAATAAATTGCATTGATTAATAAATCCCCTGAATTTCTCACGTTCACCGCCAAAACGAAAAGGAGGTAATTTGGGGATCCCAGAACTTGGGGTTATGGCAGGAGCCTGGGCTCGTTCCTCTAGAGCCTCAATCCTGGCTCGCAATTCCTGGGTAGTCTGTCCAAACACTTGCAAATTATGATTAGTGAGGTCCTGTAGGCTTGCAAAATGGGTTTTTAAAGTCTGTACATCTGAAAGGATTGTATCAGTCACTCCGCAAAGTTCCTTTATGCGGGCCTCCATCTTCCAGATCTTTTAAGGCAGAAGTGCTGGAAGGAGAAGAGGAAAGGAAAAGAAAAAAAACAATAGTGTTTACCTGTGGTAACACTCCAGAGTAAAATTTTAAGGGAATGCGCTCACCTGGAATGGTTGTGAGAAGTCACAACCACTGTCATCACATAAGGTATTAAACGGACATCTGATATCCACAGTCACAGCAGACACCCAGACCCAGCAGACACTAAACATTGGCTCCTGAATCTTGTCATGTATAGTGTACAGTTCCTATAGCGTCTTGTGCTTGGGTGCGAGGAAAACACAGGAGACATAGGTTGAAATGAAATGACTTGTATTACTTCATACAAGCATGCTGAAAAGTTCACACAGTTTGCAGGAACAGCGACAGGAGACACAGCAGGCCAGAGTAACTTCAAGCACTACAATAAATCTCCAAAGCAGGTTCAGGATCTCTTCTCTGTACCGTAATTCCTCTGCAAACATGGATTCACCAAACAGCAGGTTTCCAGAGTCCAAAAGTGTTCCAAGGTTCCTCAGTAGGGAATAGCTGGAGTACAAGTCCAAGGCTTCCAGGAGTCAGGTCACAGACTGACTGAGGCTTGATTCAGGAGCACTGATTGTTCAGCTGAGGCTGCTTAAGAAGCAAGAGGGAAGAATCAGGGCGGGAACATGAAAACTGGAGACTCCATATTAACTGAGGGCAAGAGCTGCAGAAAGACAGAAAGCAAATTGGCCGACGGAAAACTGAGTTTCAAGGAACATGTCAACAGAGACAAAGAACCTTACAGACACGCTCCTATACCAAGCCTCCGTTCGGCTTCTGCTACTCCCCTGTGCTAACGTGACTCAGTGACGTCAGGCAGCTACGCGCATGCGCATTACACATGACACGCTCCTGTGTGTCTAGCCTCTCTTTAGCCTACCACAGCGTCACACTAGGCGCCTCTGACCGGATATTGAACTCTGGTGTCCTATTTAAAGCGCCACTATGGCGTCTAAGTCCCACACCTGATACTGCTGGACGGACCGCTCTCTTTTGCGCTACATACCAGGTTTGTTACATGCTTTATGACCACAGGAGCTTCTCCACTTGTGTTCTTGCTTTTCCCTTGTTATCTCATTTTTTTCTCATCTCCATTTATAGCCTGCATGGGATTTGTTTCCTGCCAATCTTCTCTCTCCATTTTCTACATTCTCAGGTTAGTTTTACTCTGTACCTACTGGATCAGTTTTCCTGGAATCATGTATTTAATATCATGCTGGTGAGCCTTTACTTATTAACCAGCAATTATGCCATTGGATTTAACCCCTCATTGTATCTATAAACCATCTCTGATGTGCTATAATATGTACTATTTTGCTTTTGTATAGATCCTTTCTCAGGACCTATTGGCGTCATTATTCCATATAGGAGGTTACTAGTTGACCTCTAGGGTTCGGTGTACTGCTCCACCTGATATATAATTATTTAGCTTAACGAAACCATTAGTATGTACTTTATTTGGCTCACATGGCCATCTATATATAAATATAATGTTAATCAGTGTTTCCATGGGACTTTACTATATGTTCATTAAGAACCCTTTTGTATATATGTATATATTAACTGTTTATATTATTTGTTATATTTATGTCTGTGTTCGTGATATACTTATATGTATGTTCTATTTCACAGTAAGGTTTTTGAAAAAGACCACGTTTGGTCGAAACGTTAAACCCCATCAGCTTTGTCCGTTCTGAGCGCACATCACACAGTTGTCTGTGCTGTTTATCTAGTTCAATGACTTAATAAATGAAACTTCACTATTTTCACAATCAGTATTGAGTGCGGCTGATTTTTCTACTATATTGGACACTGTTGTTCAGCCAGCACCAATCAATCGACTATACAGTGTGCACATCATTTGCCTACTATTATAATTATATATGTGCAGCTGGTGAAATCTTGGCATTTTCTTTGTAAAATTATCTTTGTACAGCTGGTATAAGCTAAGTATCTTCTGTATAAAATATATATGTAAAGTTGATTTAACCTTGCATCTTCTGTACAGTGGGTACAGAAAGTATTCAGACCCCTTTTAAATTGTTTACTCTTTGTTTAATTGCAGCCATTTGGTAAATTCAAAAAAGTTCATTTTTTTTCTCATTAATGTACACTATGCACCCCATCTTGACTGAAAAAAAATAGAAATGTAGAATTTTTTGCAAATTTATTAAAACAAAAAACTGAAATATCACATGGTCATAAGTATTCAGACCCTTTGCTCAGTATTGAGTAGAAGCACCCTTTGAGCTAGTACAGCCATGAGTCTTCTTGGGAATGATGCAACAAGTTTTTCAGACCTATATTTGGGGATCCTCTGCCATTCTTCCTTGCAGATCTGCTCCAGTTCTGTCAGATTGGAAGGTGAACGTTGATGGACAGACATTTTCAGGTCTCTACAGAGATGCTCAGTTCAGGGCTCTGGCTGGGCCTGACAAGAATGATCACAGAGTTGTTCTGAAGCCACTCCTTTGTTATTTTACCTGTGTGCTTAGGGTCATTGTCTTGTTGGAAGGTGAACCTTCAGCCAAGTCTGAGGTCCAGAGCACTCTGGAAGACGTATTCCATATATTCAAAGTATATTCACATATATGTATTCACAGTTCACAGTTAGATAGATCTCACTTGCTAAAAAACCCTGTGCTCACATATTTCTAGGCCAGCTATAATCAGTCGTTTTAAAGAAATCTGGCCTTCATAAAGGAACAAATGCATGAAGTACAAAAATTCCTATTAGATATCTGTTGTTTACATTATAGTTATGCAAGACAACTAGGTCACAAGAATATAAACAATAATTCTGCAACTTCAGCTCTTTTAATCATGATTATCGTAATTATCATATTTACACTAGAACAGCCAATAATCTAGCAGCTTTTAATTGTATGTTAATTGACTAACCAGCCCCTTTTTGTAAATGTATAAAACCTTGAATGAATAATAAATGTATGTCTTTGACGAACTGTTATACTGACACTTTCGTGTGGACAGTCCTCATTTCGTTCTGAGCGCTCAAAAAGACATTATATAGAGATTTGGAGAAGCAAGCAGCAAACACGGAAGGATATTTTTATCCTAATTAAATTTCCATATCAGTTGGCGCCCAACGTGGGGCATTGGACGAAACGCACGAGGACCCGGCCAACCGGAGAGACGGGGGTGTTGGCCCTGGCCTTGGCACACGGGACGGAGACTGCAGCTCCATCAGTAAGGTAAGAAAACTTTGTCATCTTACCTGAATGTTCCCTGTGCCTAGTCCTAGCCTACACTTCCAGCCGGTCGGACGTGGTCATCACCGCATTCCCAGGTTGTGTAAAAAGTCCATACCCTTATCCAAAAGCCCTGGGATATAAGCCGAGTTGGTTGCTGCTGTGCTGTATATGTTTCATGTTTTATGTGAACCGGGAGAAAGTTGGAACGGTGACTGTGTTTTTGCTTGCTGATCTCTGGGGGCTGTATAGCAAAAGACAATTGCTGCATAAGTTCCCGCAGTAAACTTTCACGCACCGGGAGGCCATCCCAGTCAAATCAGACGTGGAGGGCGGGAGCTTTGTTTTGGATAAGTCCACGCAGATATTCTTCACACATTGGAGGGAGGTTATCCCAAAAAATCCAGTTGTGGAAGCGAGGGCTTTGTTCGGTTAAGTTTCTGCAGTAAACTTTCACGCACTGGGAGGCCATCCCAGTCAAATCAGACATGAAGGGCAGAAGCTTTGTTTGGATAAGTTCTCACAATAATTGTCCATGCACCGGGAGGCCATCCCAGTCAAATCAGACGTGGATAGTGAGAATTTTGATGAAGGCTATTGCAGATTACTGTGACCGGCGCACCAGCCAGGGCGTACGTACAGAGCGATAGAACCTTGAGCCTCACCGCGCTCAGTGCAATTGGTGAGTTATCAGTTACCAGAGCAGCTTGTATGTGTCACAGATCATCAAAAGAGGGATTCGTATTCTCCCGGGTGTCTGTCTCATTGTCTGTATCAGGTACTGTCGCTTTAAATCACATCTCCGTGCGCTCCGTCAGTAACTCATTCAGAGCAGTGTGCTGGCTGCAGCAGCGAGAAAACCCCTTTGACCCCCCCTCCTCTGCTAATCACGTTATCAGGCATTCTGTTTCTTGGCTTTGATTTTTATTTTTTTAAGCTAGTTTTTTTGGCTACAGGTTTTAATGTGAAAATTCTCAGGCATTCAGACTGAACTATATTCATTTTTTTGCTATTCTGAGGAATAATAATATATATTTTTTTTTGATACGTGATTTCAGTGGCTATAGAGACAGCAAGCAGAGATATAAGGAAGGGAGGGGGGAAGCAGCCAGCTGACATTCCAGAGATTTTTAATTAGCTGTTTTAGTAACAAGGGTTGTTTTTCAGAGTTTTATGATTAATACGGTTTTTCTTTTCTCCCCTTTTTGGTGAATTTATTTTTTTTTGTTTTCTTTTTCTAGAGTTTTTTACTAAATCTAACTTTTGTTTTTAAAATTTTTCTTTTAAGTACATTTTTAAATGATTTTGGAGAGATTTTTTCTCTAAGCAATTTATTTTAGAGCTTTATTTCTCCAGCCATTTTTTTTCTACAAGCTTGCTTTAGAACAAGGTCACATAGATAAGGAGAATTACAGGCTGAGGGAGAGAGCAGACACAAACTACGCAGTGATCTGAGTAGCCCCTCCCGTCGGGCATTCGGCAAGGAAATAATTTTTTTTTTTTTTTATGTGAATAAGTTTGAAAAGGTGTTAAATCATCTGTGAGAAAAAGATCACTGACATGTCACAAGAGCAGAATTCAGAGTCACACACATCACATGTCCATCATGTGGAGACACGGGACAGGTGTAGGCTGCTCTCATTGAGTAAGGAGCCTTGTACAGGGAAAAACGCTCCCCGCCTCTCTCCACAGGGAGAAGGCATTTTTGTTTCAACCATCCCCTCTCAAGAGTCACAGGGGGACACCCTCTCCTTTTTCTTCTCTCAGTCCCTTTCTCTTTCTTCTTCAGACTTTTCTCCTCTTTCCTCGCTGCCATCCCTCTCATTCCTTCTTTTCCCTCCATCACATCTCTGACACATCCATTTTCTTCATCTTCCTCTTCTTCTATCTCTTCCTCTCCAACTCTCAAATCTTGTTCTTCATCTTCTTCTACTTCTCCCCCTCCATCTTTCTTCTCTCTCTCTCCTCCATCTTTCTCTCTTTTCCCCCTTTCACTCTTCTCTCCCTCCCCTCCTCTTTCTCTCGCTCCTCCCTCACACCTCCCTTCTCTTCCTCTTTTTTCTACTTCGTCATCAACTGGGTCAACGCCCAATCCAAGCAATGTGGTGTCCCTGTATTCAGTGTTTCCAGCACAGGGCACCTTGTCTATCCCAAGCACAGTACAAACATTGCCAGTCATTATATCAGGAGAAGAAAGTGCAGATCTCCCTACACAAAACGCTACATGTAGCCCCCAGACACAACAGTCCACTGCTAGGGCTTCACAGGGGAGTGGTATAGCTACAGGGCTGCTAACATGGAACCATGACACTGATCCACCGCAGCCTCAGCAAGGAAGTGGGAAATCCCCATGCAGCAAGACAACTTTAAAGCCCAAATCTCACCCAGTGTATGCACCAAGTACACCATGTCACTTCTTATCTGATGAAGATGAAGATGCAACATCACACATGCTGCCCAATACTAGGGAAGAAAACACACAAGCACCAATAGAGCAGGGACAGGTAGAGGCACCATCCTATGAGCCCTTCATCCCAAGCCAGGTGATCAGTATGCTGCCAGACCCAGGGATACACCCCATGCCATTTTGCCAAAAAATGCAGCAGATCCAGCGAACGTATGCAGCAGCCTGGATTGATCTCTGGACCGTAATGGAAATAAAAGCAGGTGATGCATTCTGGCCAATTATGAGAGAACACTTCAAGCATCCAGCAGAGTTAGATGCGTATGCCTGGGAGACAGGACCAAAGCTAATTGAGCAACTCAGAGAATGGGCCAAAAGCAGACTGACAGGACAAACTCTCAGCCTACATGTCATGAGTCAAGACAAGACAGAGTCTGTGGAGAAGTTCCATGGCAGAGTGATGCAAGTGTTTCAAGATTTGGGCCTCATTACCCATGATCAGACACACAGACGGATGGTGGCACAGGCTTTTGTGCATGGACTGAGAGAACCAATCAGGAAACCACTGGTAGCAGCCAGGCCTGAGTACACGTCAATAGCAATGGATACCCTGCTCACAGTAGCAAAAAGGATTGAGTCCCGCCGGGACAGAAGGAATGTCAAGTGTTACAACTGTGGCGAGTTTGGTCATTTCCGGAACAAGTGCAGAACACTGACTTCACCCAGAAAAAGAAGAAACACAGAAAGCAGTGAAGAACCCCGTCCATAGGACAAGAGCACACCAAGTCCACAAGGAACCCCACCAGTGGGACCAATATCCTGAGAGCGGATGGCGTAGTCATATCTTTTCTTGTGGAACTCCGCAACCTCACCTACCTATCAGAATCTTCTGCTTCCTGCATGGGAATTGATGGTCAAGTCAGATATTTCCAGATTATGAAGCCCCTGAGCATGTGGACTCAGCCAGAACACTCCATCATGTCCCAGTTTGTTGTGTAAAAAACCTGCACCCTCAACCTATTGGGAGTGGACCTACTGCAGAAGCTGAAAGCGACCAGAGTGTTCCAGGAAGATGGGACCATGACACTTTCTTCACCCCTGACCCAAGAAGAAACAGGTACCTCAAACAACCACACTGCAGACCTATCACAGGAGGTGCTGGACATAGTACCAGAAAAACCACTCCATCACCCAGGTCAAGATGTCTCTGACCAACTGAAGGTCTAAGTGAGCTGCCTAAGAAGACGGCCTGAGAACTTTGACATTGGCCAGGATATTCAACTCAAGAAGGACTCTACTCGCTTCATGGAATGGCAACACCTCATCCAGCTCTAACGCCAGAGGTTCATCTTTTGCAAGCACCAGGAGGTGTCCCCTGCAATCAACCAGTTTACCCAGGCCCTAGACCGGAAAAAGGCCACTCAGCTCTTCAAACTTGTGCACAAATACTGACCTGAGACCGAGCTGGAGAAAAAGAAACTACTGATGGCCCGTGCTGAGAAAAAAGCAGCCGTTTAAGGAGACGTCCCAACAAGAAGACCCCCTGTGACCAGAACAGGTGCTAACACAGTAACTGTCTTGGTGGAGAACAAGAAAGCCAGCTGGTCGTCATCTCTGATGATGTGGACCCTAGTAGACGGCTTGTTTTCCCTCCAGCTCTGCACCAGCAGATGGGAGTCCCCTGCCGCATACTGAAGGACAAGGCCAAACTGGGCTGCCTCGCCCATCGGAATCAATCCCAGCTTTCCACAGTGAAGAAAAAGACTGTAAACCCCACTGAGTTCAGAATGGTGCAAGGCCTGGAGGCCGCGAAAGAGGCTACGGTATTTGAAACACCAACAGTGCTGAACCATCACACTCTGCTCTCAAGAGTCCCAGTCACCGCAACGGTATTCACGGTGATCAACCTGGCCAGTACCTTCTTCAGTGTTTCCCCTCCACCTGGAGGCCTGCTTTCACGCACCAGTGCAGTGCATATGGACAATGTTGCCTCAAGGTGCTCAAAACAAGCCCTTCAAGTTTCACCAAGACAATGTCCTCCATCTTCGTCAACTGGATTGCAGAATATGCAAGAGTCACTCTTCTACAACACGTGGATGACTTTCTCTTTTGTGTGGTTGACATCGACACCTGCACAGCCTATTCCTTATTTCTCCTACTCTACCTGGAAGAACAGCAACGCAAGGTCTGGAAGAACAAAGTCCAGTGATGCCAGAAGCAAGTTACATCCCTGGGACACTGTATTGCCCACAAGACGAAACACATGTCAAAAGACTGGAAGACCACTGTGGAGAAGATGGCTCCCCCAACAACTACAAGAATGCTGCAGGCCTTCCCTGGTCTAGTGTCATATTGCAGAACCTGGATCCCTGATGCCTCAGACCTAATGCAGCCTCTGTGCGCTTGCATCAACGCAACCCCGCTCCTTCTATCAGACGCAGCCTTCAACCCATTCAGGAGATTGGAAGAACTCCACAGTCTCAGCGCCAATACCAGGCCTACCTGACTATGAAAAGTCTTTCCGTCTACCTGATGGAAGAAAGAAGGTCATGCTATTGGAGTCCTGGCACGGATTCACGGGGGAAAACAGAGACTTTTAGGCTGCTTCTCAGCCCGCTTGGATCCAGTTGCAAGAAGAGCACCCTCCTGCCTGATGGCAGTATCTGCAGCACACACCCTCCTGGACAAGGTTGCTGACATCACTTTGGACAGCCACTGGAAACTCTCACTCCACATGACATCTTGGCAATCTTCAATCAAGCTCAACCAACAGTAATCTCTCCACCGGCAGGCATCTTTGTGGCGCCTCTATTGCCTTTGTCTCATAATGTCACCGTCTCCAGACCTACAGTCCTCAGCCCGGCCGCTCGACTCCCACTCCCAAGGGGGGATACTTGGATGGCTCCAGAAGAAGTTTCAACACAGGAAGTGCAGTGACCAGCAATCAAGAAATCCTGTGGTCCAGAAGTCTGTCACCTAGCCTGTCAGCCCAGGAAGCAGAATTGATAGCGCTGACGAAGGCCTGCCAGATGGCAGAAGGCAAGACTGCAAACATCTACACGGACTACAGGTACTCGCATGGCATAGCACACGACTTTAGACCCATCTGGGCTACAAGGGACTTCATCACAGCAAACGGGACAACCGTGAAGCATCATGGAGCCTTCAGGGACCTACTGGGTATACTCCAACTTCCAAATGGTGGCAATTTGAAAAATCAAAGTGCATGAAAAACTGAGAACAGAAGAGGCGTGAGGCAATAACATGGCGGACATGGCAGCCAAAGAAGCAGCCAAAGGAAGACAACATGGAGAAGTGGGAGAGGTCGTAGAGCCGGACGGCTACTACATGACGACTGAAGACAAGAAACCTGACAAAGAAACGTCCTGGAATCTGCTCAAGAAGTTACAAGACCGAGCTCTAAAAGGAGAAGAAGAGCTGAATGCGAAAAAAGCAACACGTGAAGAAAGAAGGCTATCAATAATAGACTTCAAACTCTGCCTACCACAAAGTATGCACCCTATGGTGGTCCAATGGGTACATGGACCCACATCCACATATCAAAGACACAGATGAATGATCTGATTGGTGCTTACTGTTTCGCTTCAGGGATCTCCACCCTAACAGCCAAACTCACCAGCAGCTGTCTGCCCTGCGGCAAATTCAAGCCTGGACGTATGGAAGAAAGTCCCCCTCACCTTATCTGGAAAGACCACTCTACCAGCTTCAAAGGATCCAGATAGACCACATCCAGATATCGCCAAGTGAAGGATTCAAATACGCCATTGTGGTCAAAAGAAGTATTTTCAAGATGAACAGAAGCCTTCCAAGTCAGCAAAGACTACTGCAACGAAGCTACTTTCGGAAAATAGTGTGCAGATACGGGGTTCCAGAAATGATAGAAAGTGATCAGGGACCCACATTCACAGCAAATCTGACACACAAGACCCGATTAGCAGTAGGGTCAGATTTAGGCCTACACACTCCTTACCACCCCCAGAGCAGCAGGAAGGTAGAAAAACTGAACGAAACACTTAAGAATAGAATGCTGAAAAATTGCCCAAGAGACACGCAAACCATGGCATGACACACTCCTAATTGCACTGTTTAGCGAAAGGCACACTCCCAGAGACCCAGAAAAGCTGTTTCGTGCCTGCATCTTCTGCTAACAGATAAGACATTTTCTTCTTTTAGTTTTTTTGGTGCCTGCATTTTGTCCTGCACTTCTGTGGGGGTCTGCCGGGTCCCCTTCGGGGGCTTATGCTCCTCTCAGTTTAGTTCAGCCACTGTTTGTTCATTTGCCTTTTCCAGTTTTTTCAGTGGTTGCTGTTTAGTTTTTGTTACACCAGAGAACTAATTTAGGTGGTAGAGGTCGTGTGATCTCAGGTGTTTTTGTAATTAGTAGAGTTGGTACTTTTCAGGGTTTTTTGGGGTTGCAGTAAGTGCCTTTCCTATCCTCTTCTATCTAGACAGATTGGGCCCCAGCGTTTGCTCATTCTATTTTCTGTCTGTGTCTGTATTTCCTCTTGTCTAACCGCCATTACATGTTTGGGGGCTTCCTATGTTCTTTGGGGATCTGCTCCGGGGCAGATAGCTTTCCTTTTTCTATCTTTAGGTGTAGTTAGCTTCTCAGCTGTGACGAGGCGTCTAGGACCAACGTAGGAACGCTCCACGGCTGCCTTTAGTTGTGGTGGTTAGTCAGGGTACTGCAATCCCATAGATTCCAACCTCTCTGGTGTATTGCTTTTTTTGCCTGCTCTCCTCAGCTACCAAATCATAACACTTATGTAATTGAATTGGTCAAAAACTAATGTCCATTCTCGAGTTTTTCTCCTCACTGCCAGATTTGATGATCCTGTCCAAGAGCCCCAGATGACATCAACCTCTGTGTAACTAGAGGGAAAGCCTGTTTGAATCCACGTATCGCATTGCAAGGAAGCTCCCGTACCAGGAGAGACACCTAAGCCATGAAGGATGTCGTGGATGCTCTGACTGACCAGACAGATGATCTACTTGATGAGTTCAAGGCCAGAGACCAAGTTAAAGCAGGATTTGAGTCACTATTGCCACTAGTAACTATAAAAAAAATGTTGATTGGATAAATTACATCTATTATAACCAGCAGAGATTTGTTAACTTCACCATAGATGCTGTAAAAGGTTTGGCAGCACAGTTAGGCCCCACTTCCATTATGGCATTCCAGAATAGAATGGCTTTGGATATGATTCTAGCTGAGAAAGGAGGTGTTTACAAAATGATCAAAGACACCTGTTGCACCTACATCCCAGACAACACTGGCCCAAATGGTAAAGTCACAATGGCAATACAGAAACTTAATGAGTTATCAGAGGAACTGAAACAGAACTCAGGTGTCACTGACCCATGGGATCGATACTTTGGGTGGATGAGTGGGTGGCAGAAAATGTTGGCACAGGTTGGGACAGCCATTATGGGGGTTCTCATTTTTGCATTAATTACTGGTTGCTGTGTAATTCCTTGTATCCGCAGGAAAATGGAAAAAGCTGTTCAGGAGACAACCAATTTGATGCCACTCACCATCTTGGACCTCGCACCAGTCCGGATAGAACTGCCTGGCTTGACCAGATCTCCGAACTACCTCCAGACTGAGAATACACATCCTTGATGAATCATCCTATCAAATAAGGAGACTATGATTGCAAACACATAAACCCCCGACATGGACAGTCCTCCTGACCGCCCATTTGCGAAAAGTCTGTATTCGGTGGGGGAGGCATGTACTAGGGGTGTCTCAACTCACCGGCAGCATAAAAGAGTTGCAGCGCTTTGGGCCAGGAGCAGGTTTTTAGGGCAAGTGGTATCTAAGGGGGGACTGTCATGGAAATATATATGTATTCCATATATTCAAAGTATATTCACATATATGTATTCACAGTTCACAGTTAGATAGATCTCACTTGCTAAAAAACCCTGTGCTCACATATTTCTAGGCCAGCTATAATCAGTCGTTTTAAAGAAATCTGGCCTTCATAAAGGAACAAATGCATGAAGTACAAAAAGTCCTATTAGATATCTGTTGTTTACATTATAGTTATGCA
The DNA here is from genome assembly GCA_033576555.1 of Oophaga sylvatica. NCBI lineage: Eukaryota > Metazoa > Chordata > Amphibia > Anura > Dendrobatidae > Oophaga > Oophaga sylvatica. The sequence goes on along the minus strand of JARQOD010000008.1, from coordinate 106,254,512 downwards.
AGACAACTAGGTCACAAGAATATAAACAATAATTCTGCAACTTCAGCTCTTTTAATCATGATTATCGTAATTATCATATTTACACTAGAACAGCCAATAATCTAGCAGCTTTTAATTGTATGTTAATTGACTAACCAGCCCCTTTTTGTAAATGTATAAAACCTTGAATGAATAATAAATGTATGTCTTTGACGAACTGTTATACTGACACTTTCGTGTGGACAGTCCTCATTTCGTTCTGAGCGCTCAAAAAGACATTTTATAGAGATTTGGAGAAGCAAGCAGCAAACACGGAAGGATATTTTTATCCTAATTAAATTTCCATATCACATCCAGGATATCTCTGTACTTGGCCGCATTCATATTTTCTTCAATTGCAACCAGTCGTCCTGTCCCTGCAGCTGAAAAACACCCCAATAGCATGATGCTGCCACCACCATGTTTCACTGTTGGGATTGTATTGGGCAGGTGATGAGCAGTGCCTGGTTTTCTCCACACATACCACTTAGAATTATTACCAAAAAGTTCTATCATCATCTCATCAGACCAGAGAATCTTATTTCTCATAGTCTGGGAGTCGACTCTTCATGTGTTTTTTTTAGCAAACTCTATGCGGGTTTTCATATTTATGGCACTGAGGAGATATCAAGAGAAAACTTGGCACTCAACTTTTGATGAGTATGAAAATTTTAATGCAGTCCAAAATCAACATTTCGGTCCCAGAGTGGACCTTCATCAAGTACCGACTGCTCAGTGTAAGTACACTCCAATATGTTGGAATAGAAACCAGTCGTGTAGACTGGGGTACACCTTCAAGAGGTATAATGAAATGGTCAGTAGGTAAATTGACCTTATGTATAGTGTCACTGTGTCCACAGGTAGTATTAGCGTCAGTCCAGTGGTGATTCAGTGGGCGGTATGACAGGCTCATCAGTGCGGTATCCGTGGATACCGCGCTGATGAGCCTGGCATACCGCCCACTGAACCACCACTGGGCTGACCCTTATACTACCTGTGGACATAGTAAGACTATATCTAAGGTCAATTTACCAACTGACCATTTCATTATACCTCTTGAAGGTGTACCCCAGTCTACACGGCTGATTTCTATCCCAGGGAGGTGACCGTCCATACTGTCCATACAAGGTCCAAAGCCAGTTGACACGAGAGTCACCACCTGGCTTATTCGACCATCTCCTTGGAACCAGGCGACCAGTGGGTCCCAAAACCTGGCTTTCTCCAAACATATCCATGGTTCAGGGATGGTCACTGGATCAGATCTGTGGCCTTCCAACCAGAGCTGAAAACGCCTAGGTTGTTTCCTTAGAATCATACATCCGTGTCCCTCGTGATGGTGCCATGATGAATTAGCTGCAGTCCTGTCTCTCGTCCGTTGAGTCTTGTGCACAATGGCCGACTGGTAGCTCTGTGTGATGAGATGAGATCTGATCTGTTCTCTCGGTCTCTTGTTTTTATACTCTAGACATGTAAGCTATTTTAGAATTACCCAGTGTGCTTCAGTTCATCCTCACAGCCTTTACCTAGTTACTTTAGAAGTCAACAAACTAGTTTCATAATACAATGCACAATTATCATATCAGTACACATCAATAGACAAACATAAACACCCACTATGTACAAGTCACTATTTACAGACTTACACAGTATGTTAAATGGCATATCAGCTTGCAAGACTGTCTTCTTCACCCACCAGACATAAACACTTAAATCCACAAGACAATATACAGATAAAAAGTCAATTCTTGGTTTGCAAAAAAAACATGGTTGTCTGGAAAATGAAGATTCAATCTGGTTTCTTCACAACATGTAAAACTGATTTAAGCTGCCATCTTCTGTATATAATATATATCTACAGCTGGTATAACCTGGCATCTTCAGTATATAATATATATACATACATATGTACAGCTGGTATAACCTGGCATCTTCAGTATATAATATATATATACATATACAGTATATGTACAGCCGGTATAACCTGCTATCTTCAGTATATAATATATATACATATATATGTACAGCTGGTATAACCTGCCATCTTCAGTATAATAATATATATATATATATATATATATGTACAGCTGGTATAACCTGCCACCTTCTGTATATAATATATACTTACGGCTGTTATAACCTGGCAGCTTCAGTTATATATATATATATATATATATTTACAGCTGGTATAACCTGGCATCTTCTGTATATAATATATATATATATATACAGTACAGACCAAAAGTTTGGACACCTTCTCATTCGAAGATTTTTCTGTATTTTCATGACTATGAAAATTGTAGAATCACACTGAAGACATCAAAACTATGAAGTAACACATGTGGAATTATACATTACACTTTACAAAAAAGTGTGAAACAACTGAAAATATGTCTTATATTCTAGGTTCTTCAAAGTAGCCACCTTTTGCTTTAATTATTGCTTTGCACGCAGAAAAGGTGAACGGATAGACTCTACATGCCTGGTTCCCACCGTGAAGCATGGAGGAGGTGGTGTGATGATGTGGGGGGCTTTGCTGGTGTACACTTTTTTGTAAAGTGTAATGTATAATTCCACATGTGTTAATTCATAGTTTTGATGTCTTCAGTGTGATTCTACAATTTTCATAGTCATGAAAATAGAGAAAAATCTTTGTATGAGAAGGTGTCTAAACTTTTGGTCTGTACTGTGTATATATATATATATATATATATATATATATGTACAGCTGGTATAACCTGGCATCTTCTGTATATAATATATATGTACAGCTGGTATAACCTGGCATCTTCTGTATATAATATATACAGTTGTAATGTATGGTGTACAGTTCATATAGCGTCTTGTGCTTGGGTGCGAGGAAAACACATGAGACACAGGTTTGATATAGAAGGACTTGTATTACTTCATACAAGTGGCAAAAATGGTCACACAGTTTGCAGGTACAGAAGCAGGAGACACAGCAGGCCAGAGTAACTTAAGCTCAGCAATAACTCTCCACAACAGGTTCAGGATCTCTTCTCTGTTACCGTAATTCCATGCAAACGTGGATTTATCAAATAGCAGGTTTCCAGAGTCCACAAGTGTTCCAAAGTTCCTCAGTAGGAAATAGCTGGAGTACAAAGTCCAAGGTTTTCCAGGAGTCAGGTCACAGGCTCACTGCAGGCTTGATTCTGAAGCACTGATTGCTCAGCTGAGGTTGCTTAAGAAGCAAGAGGGAGAGAATCAGGGCGGGAACATGAAAGCTGGAAACTCCATATTGACTGAGGGCAAGATAGCTGCAGCAAGACAGAAAGCAAAACGGAAAAACTGAGTTTCAAGAAACATGTACAAAGAACCTTACATTACTCCCCCCTTAGGGACAACCTCCGGATGACCTCAGACAAGGCTTGTCTGGGTACCTCTGAAACTGGCGGAGCAAGCGAGGAGCATTAACGTTATTGACTGGTTCCCATGAGTTGTCCTCCACTGGGTAGCCCTGCCATTTAATCAAATATTGTAACTGATTTCTGTACAACCTGGAATCTAGAATCCTTTCCACCACAAATTCTTCCTGACCATCGACTAGCACTGGGTCAGGGCAAGGAGAAGAACGTCCAGGAAACGTATTGGGTGTTGCAGCCTTTAGTAGGGATACATGAAAGACAGGGTGGATTCTCATAGTTCTGGGCAGTTGAAGACGACAAGCAACGGCACTTATAATTTTACTAATTTTATAGGGTCCAATGTACTTATGTCCCAACTTAGACGATGGAATCCTTAACTTAAGATTTCTGGTTGACAGCCAGACCAAGTCTCCTACCTTGAAAGCTGGTGCAGGTTTACGAAATTTATCTGCGGCTTTCTTGTACCTTTCCTGAGCCAATTCCAGATTTTCCTTTAGAAGATCCATATTCTTTTGTAAAGACGTGATTCTTTCAGCCACTGCTGGCAAGGGCGTTTCTATGGGAAATCGAGGAAGAATGTTAGGATGATAACCTAAATTGGAGTAAAAAGGAGACTGCTTAGTGGAGGCGCTCTGAGAGTTGTTATAAGAGAACTCAGCCAGTGGAAGTAGATCCACCCAATCATCCTGTAGGTGGCAGATAAAGCAGCGGAGATACTGCTCCAGGGTCTGATTGGTTCGTTCTGTCTGTCCATTAGTCTGGGGATGAAAAGCAGAAGAAAGATTTACAGAAATTTTGCCAAAACCTTGAAGTGAATTGCACCCCTCGATCCGAAATAACCTCATCCGGTACTCCATGTAAGCGAAACACATTCTTAATCATCAAATCTGATGTCTGTTTTGCAGTGGGTAAGCCGACACAAGGGATAAAATGAGCTGCCTTTGTTAAACGATCAACCACCACTAGAATGGTGTTCTTCCCTTGAGAGGTTGGTAACTCCACAATGAAGTCCATAGAAATGGATCCCCACGGGCGGGACGGGGTGGGAAGGGGTTGCAACAGACCAGTTGGTGAGGAGCGAGGTGTTTTGCATCTTGCACAGACTTCACATGAAGTGACATAGTTTAAAACATCTTTCCTGTAAGTGGGCCACCAAAAGAAACGAGAAAGAAATTCCTGTGTCTTTAGAATTCCTCTATGCCCAGCTATCTTGGAATCGTGGATGAGTTGCAATACTCTCAATCTGACTGTTTCAGGTATATACAGACGTTGTCCCTGAATCCACACACCATTCTTAAAGACAAGACTTACGTCCCTTGGGGTTGTGCCAACAAGGAATCCGCATGGTATGCTTCCTTGATGTCCTTAAGTAGGTCTTGATTATGAATCACTCCCAGGAATCTAGAGTCAGGAAGAATAGTCTTAGGAGGAGTAAGTGGACGGGTCTCTGCTGAATGAATCCTAGAGAGTGCATCAGCCTTTCCATTGCGCGATCCTGGTCTATAAGAAATGACAAAATTAAATTGGTTTAAGAAAAGATTCCAGCGAGCCTGGCGAGGAGTCAGGCACTTAGCCGACCTGATAAATTCAAGGTTACGATGGTCTGTCAGGACGACTATTTGCTGTGCAGCTCCCTGAAGAAGGTGTCTCCATTCTTTGAAGGCGGCAATAATGGCCAACAACTCTCTATTGCCCACATCGTAGTTCCTCTCAGCCGAAGACAACTGCTGGGAAAAGAAGGCACAGGGATGCAAGACATTCTTCTCACCTGTTCTCTGAGAGAGTATAGCTCCAACGGCACAGTCTGAAGCATCCACCTCTATTATGAAGGCAAGTTCGGGGTTGGGATGTACTAAGATAGGTGCGGTGGTAAATTTATCCTTTAGACGGGAAAATGCTTCCTGGGCTTGGGGGGTCCAGGAGAACCTAGACTCTTTCCGGGTAAGTTGGGTGATAGGTGACACTACCTCAGAGAAATTCCTAATGAAACGTCTATAGAAGTTGGCAAACCCAATGAAGCGCTGCACCTCCTTCACATTTCTAGGAATTGGCCAATCCTTGATGGCTTGGGTCTTGCTTTCATCCATACTAATTCCTTGTGTAGACAGTACATACCCCAGAAATTGAATTTCGGTCCTATGGAATTCACACTTTTCAAGTTTGATGTAAAGATGGTTTTATCTTAGACGTTCTAAGACCATTCTCACATGTCCATGATGTTCCTCTGTGGAGTTAGAAAAAATTAGAATATCATCCAAATAAATCACCACGAATGTATCTAGGAGATCCCTGAAGATGTCATTCACCAAGTGTTGGAAAGTGGCTGGGCGGTACTCAGACCAAAAGGCATAACTAGATATTCAAAGTGTCCATAGCGTGACCTGAATGAAGTCTTCCATTCATCCCCAGGTCTAATACGGACCAAGTTATAGGCCCCACGGAGATCCAGTTTAGAGAAAATTTTGGCATGCCGCACTCTCTCCAATAACTCAGGGATTAAAGGCAATGGATAACGGTTTCTAATAGTAACCTTATTGAGTTCCCTATAGTCTATGCAGGGTCTCAGAGATCCATCTTTCTTCTTCACAAAGAAGATGGGTGCACCTGCAGGAGATGAAGAGGGGCGTATGAAGCCCTTGGCTAGATTTTCGTCTATGTAATCCTTTAAAGCCTTTAGCTCGGGCCCCGCCAGGGGGTAGATCTTACCAAAAGGTATCTCTGCTCCAGGCAATAATTCAATTGGACAATCATATGGACGGTGAGGGGGAAGCTGGTCAGCGTTCTTCTTGTCACATAAATCCACATAGTCCTGGTATACAGCTGGTAGTTCAGGGACTGACATGGTTCCTTTAGGAACAGAGCAAGCTGAAACTTCTGGACTCATCTGTTTCTCTGGAAAGTGTAATTCCTTGGTCTCCCAGTTAATGGTAGGGTTCTGAGCCTGCAGCCATGGTAGCCCTAGAATAATGGGAAAGTGGGGAGAAGAGATAAGCATAAAGGACAGTTTCTCTTGATGATCTTTACCCATAAGGACCCTCAAAGGCTCCGTTTCCTGATCCACTGGTCCAGAGGTCAGCAGGGAGCCATCCACAGTCTCCATCTGTACTGGAGTAGCCTTCTTCACTGAACGTATCCCCTGTTTCAGAGCAAAGGAGATATCCATAAAATTTCCACTTGCCCCTGAGTCGATCATAGCAGAGCTAGACACCCAGACTGAGTCAACCCAGAGTTTGATGGAAAGGAAGCAATGAGAATTGTTTTTCTTACAACTCAGCTGGGACACCGCTGAGGAAACTTGAAAAATTGCAGCGTTTACACAGTCATCGTCCTCAGAAGTGACAGAGTTTAAGTCCGAGAAATCAATATCTGTTGCTGCAGATCTCTCTGGAGCCTGAGGCTCGGACCTGACAGATCTCCTCTCGCAACACTCACAGTGAATGACTGCTGCAGTAGTCTTACGAGAACGGCTGGGGCAGTTTATAATGAAGTGCCCTGACTTACCACAGTAGAAACATAGATTTTCCTTTAAACGATGTTCTTTGCGTGCATCACTAACCCGTCTTTGTAAAGAGTCCACCTGCATGGGTTCAGGTTCAGGTTCCCGTGTGATCCTACTCAAAGGTTCCTTAGCTGGGGAGGAAGGTAGGAAAAGGTTAGTGCGATTACTTTCGAACCATCTCTCTTGCCTGCGTTCAGTCAGACGAGCATCAATACGGATGCAGTAGTTAATAAAGTCACCTAACGCAGTGGGAGGGTCGGCACGAGCAAGTTCATCCTTAATCAGTGGAGACAACCCTTTTCGAAAAATAGATTTTTTGGCGGAACTGTCCCAAGTGGTATCGAGGGCCCATCTCCTGAAATCCAAGGCATATTCGGCTACTGAGCGCTTACCTTGGCGCAAAGTTAACATGGCTGCTTCAGCTGTTGCACCTCGATTGGGGTCATCAAACACCTGCCCCGTGGCTGAAATGAAAGCATCAAGATGATCCAAACATTCATCCTCAGTCTCAATCAGAGGGTTTGCCCACATCAAAGCCTTGTTGGTAAGCAACATGATTACAGTAAGCACTTTAGATCGTTCAGTGGGAAATTGTGAAGCATGTGCAGAAAAAAAAAGATTGCATTGGTTAATAAATCCCCTGAATTTCTCACGTTCACCGCCAAAATGAAAATGGGGTAACTTGGGAATCCCAGAACTCGGGGTTATGGCAGGAGCCTGGACTCGTTCCTCTAGAACCTCAATCCTGGCTCGTAAATCCTGGGTAGTTTGTCCAAACACTTGCAAATTGTGATTAGTGAGGTCCTGTAGGTTTGCAAAACGGGTCTTTATAGTCTGTATATCTGCAAGGATTGTATCAGTCACTCCACAAAGCTCCTTTATGCGAGCCTCCATCTTCCAGATCTTTTAAGACAGGAGTACTGGAAGGAGAAGAGAAAAAAAAAAAAAAACAATAGTGTTTACCTGTGGTAACACTGCAGAGTAAAATTAAGGGAATTGCTCACCTGGAATGGTTGTGAGAAGTCACAACCACTGTCATCACAGAAAGTATAACCGGACATCTGATATCCACAGTCACAGCAGACACAGCCTTCCCAGACCCAGCAGACACTAACGTTTGGCTTCAGAATCTTGTAATGTATGGTGTACAGTTCATATAGCGTCTTGTGCTTGGGTGCGAGGAAAACACATGAGACACAGGTTTGATATAGAAGGACTTGTATTACTTCATACAAGTGGCAAAAATGGTCACACAGTTTGCAGGTACAGAAGCAGGAGACACAGCAGGCCAGAGTAACTTAAGCTCAGCAATAACTCTCCACAACAGGTTCAGGATCTCTTCTCTGTTACCGTAATTCCATGCAAACGTGGATTTATCAAATAGCAGGTTTCCAGAGTCCACAAGTGTTCCAAAGTTCCTCAGTAGGAAATAGCTGGAGTACAAAGTCCAAGGTTTTCCAGGAGTCAGGTCACAGGCTCACTGCAGGCTTGATTCTGAAGCACTGATTGCTCAGCTGAGGCTGCTTAAGAAGCAAGAGGGAGAGAATCAGGGCGGGAACATGAAAGCTGGAAACTCCATATTGACTGAGGGCAAGATAGCTGCAGCAAGACAGAAAGCAAAATGGCTGACGGAAAAACTGAGTTTCAAGAAACATGTACAAAGAACCTTACAACAGTATATACAGCTGGTATAACCTGGCATCTTCAGTATATAATATATATGTACAGCTGGTATAACCTGGCATCTTCTGTATATAATATATATGTACAGCTGGTATAACCTGGCATCTTCTGTATATAATATATATGTACAGCTGGTATAACCTGGCATCTTCTGTATATAATATATATGTACAGCTGGTATAACCTGGCATCTTCTGTATATAATATATATGTACAGCTGGTATAACCTGGCATCTTCTGTATATAATATATATGTACAGCTGGTATAACCTGGCATCTTCTGTATATAATATATACAGTATATACAGCTGGTATAACCTGGGCATCGCCTGTATGTAATTATAGCAGTAGATTTGTTATACCTTTGCTTTCCGCTCATCTTTACAGAGGAATCACAGTGGGTTTATTCTGCAGTTCCCACACGTTTTCAATATGAATAGTTTTATGTGACCTCTGCTGCTTTTGCCAAGATTCAGAATGATGCCAAAGGAAAGTCTTTGCTGGTTCTGAGGCATCCTCTGCTGTTGGACTGACCTGTCCCTGCTCTGGGAAAAGCTCGAACTCATAATGTAATTTCATTCCTCTGCTCAGTGTCCGTGGTGAAGACTGTTTATAAGTATGAGAAAAAAATCAATTTGTCGCCTGAGGCAGGATGGGTGTGTGCGCCTTCTGACAACTTACATTCTCCTCCATAACTATATTACTTCAGGTGCAAACAAGTCTGCAGCTGGCACAGTGTCGGGTGAAGACAAATGCTCCATGAAGACTCCCTATGTCTTACCTATTGCATTATTCCTGTGTCCTCTTGTGTATAAATATGTGATTCTTCAGTTTTTGTTTTAGTCTTTGCCTGATGAAGAGACCTGAGTAGTCTTGAAAGCTTGCAATTTGTTACCATCTTTTCAGTTGGCCATTAAAAGGTATCAACCACTGAGGACTCTCAAGTCTAAATATTTTTTTATTTCTTTTGAGTAATTTTGTAAATTCTCAGATTAGAGAACACACAGTCGATGACATGACAGATGGTTCCCCAGTTGGTGAGGATTACCTGTTGGTTCCAGGACTCATTATGCGTTATGTTATGGCATGTATTGGGTATGCAGAACGTGGATAGTATTATCAGATGTTTGCTATAACTGTTACATTAGTTTAGAGGACAGCAGTCATAGAATCACTCTGCAGGGATAAAGGCACAATCTACAGCAATCTGAGTTATATTGCAGAGCCATCAGCAAAGCATGACAACCCCTGGAAAAGTATATAGCCATACAAGGCTGCCAATCATGCGTATCTGGAGGTTCGTGAGAACTTGAGATTCCAGTCATCCTTGTAGAATTATTAGCAGCATACTTGTAATGGGAGCAGTATATTAGGGTCCGTGCACCAGAACAGAGACCCCTTCCAAACTATAAATGACCAACTGATGCATCTGTTAACGCTTTAATGCCTTCCATCTTCAAACATGCTCCACTGTTACATCTTAAACATCCATCTAGATCTATCCCAAGTCAAGTGCCTTTACAGCCAAATCCTCTATCTATGGCTATGATCATAAACTGTGCTGCCTACTAACAGCCTAGCATGACTGTCACAATGGCTGCAGCCCCTGGAGATTTTTGATGTACCCTCTTGTCTGCATATAACACATATTGAGTTGATTGTACCCATATTCAGCATCACTCTTCTCCTTGGCTGTATCGAGGTACAAATACATAATCACTTTCAGGGTTTACGTCACTATCATCTGAGAACATCTTCTGTTGGTGAGGAAATGTAAGCAATTGATCCCACCATACCAATTACTCCCTTTTTCATACATCAGTAGTCTCATCTTGGACTTCTGATAGGTGAGGGGTGTAGGACATGAAGAGGGAGCTGCGCATGCTCCTCTATATCCATAAAGTTATTAAAAATCAAATAAATGTAGCTGAAATAGTTTGGAACTTCCATAGAAGGTGATAGATAGAGATACTCATGGCCTCCTCCCTGAGATGGCAGACCTCTTAGGATATGCCATATGTGTCTGAGATAAAGCTACCCCTGTAAAAATGTGTTTCTATAGCCAATTATTATTCATCATAGAATGTATTCTAGAACTGGTAATATATAGTTATGTTTCTTGCACAACAGGTAACATCTTGGTAGCTGTATACAATGCTCAGTGATCTGACCCAGATATGTTGCAAGTTGATACATTTGTATCACCTCTGTCTCTATCCTTTATGTATATAAGATACACAGTATCAGCCAGGGCCGCCATCAGGGCATGACAACCCTTACTGCGGTATGGGGCCCGGTGATTAGGGGGGCCCGCGCCCGAGCACGCAGGTCCGCGCTCGGGCCCGGGGGCCCCCAACATTTTGAGGCTCTCCCTGCTCCCCAAGGGGCCCCCAGCTAGCGGCACATCACGCAGCCGCTATGGGGGCCCCTGTAAGGCAGGGGGGCCTGCCTGCCCCCAGCGCTGACTCCCCCTGCCGCTGCTTTGAACTATACCGGCGTCTGCCGGTACAGTTCAAAGCGATGATGGAGGAGAGAGCGTCAGCTGACGCTCCCTCTCCCATCATTCCCCGCTCTGCCTCTGACACAGCGCGCTCACTGTGTGCCGGGCAGAGCAGGAGACAGGAGCTGGGAGCAGCGCGGGCACGAGGATGAGGTGAGGAGTGTTTTTTTTTTTTTATAAAGCTGTCTGTGCTTTACTGAACTGTGGGTGGGTGGAGGAGAGATGAAGGCTGTACAATGTGGGCCCTGCTGTACAATGTGGGCCCTGCTACTATATACCATGTGGGCCCTGCTATACCATGTGGGCCCTGCTATACATGTGGGCCCTGCCATATACTATGTGGGCGCCTGCTACTAATACTACATGTGGGCCCTGCCGTATACAATGTGGGCCCTGCGTATACAATGTGGGCCCTGCGTATACCAATGTGGGCCCTGCTGTACAATGTGGGCCCTGCTGTACAATGTAGGGCCCTGCTATTATATACTATGTGGGCCCTGCCGTATACTATGTGGGCCCTGCGTACATGTGGGCCCTGCTACTATATACTATGTGGGCCCGCTGTAATGTGGGCCCTGCCGTATACATGTGGGCTCTGCTGTACAATGTGGGCCCTGCTGCTATATACGTACTATGTGGGCCCTGCCGTATACAATGTGGGCTCTGCGTACAATGGGGCCCTGCTGCTATATACCATGTGGGCCCTGCCGTAACAAGTGGGCCCTGCTGTACAATGCGGGCCCTGCTACTATATACTATGTGGGCCCTGCTGTATACTGTGTGGGCCCTGCTGTACAATCAGGCGCCTGCTACATGTGCTATACTATGTGGCCCTGCCGTATACTATGTGGACCCTGCTGTACAATATGGGCCCTGCTACTGTATACTATGTGGGCCCTGCTGTACAATGTGGGCCCTGCTACTATATACTATGTGGGCCTGCGTATACAATGTGGGCCCTGCTGTACTATGTATGTGGGCCCTGACGTATACTATGTGGGCCCTGCTGTACAATGTGGGCCCTGCTATATATACCATGTGGGCCTGCTATACATGTGGGCCCTGCCATATACTATGTGGGCCCTGCTACTATATACCATGTGGGCCCTGCCGTATACAATGTGGGCCCTGCCGTATACAATGTGGGCCCTGCTGTACAATGTGGGCCATGCTGTACAATGTGGGCCCTGCTATTATATACTATGTGGGCCCTGCCGTATACTATGTGGGCCCTGCTGTACAATGTGGGCCCTGCTACTGTATACTATGTGGGCCTGCTGTACAATGTGGGCCCTGCCGTATACAATGTGGGCTCTGCTGTACAATGTGGGCCCTGCTGCTATATACTGTACTATGTGGGCCCTGCCGTATACAATGTGGGCTCTGCTGTACAATCTGGGCCCTGCTGCTATATACCATGTGGGCCCTGCCGTATACAATGTGGGCCCTGCTGTACAATGTGGGCCCTGCTACTATATACTATGTGGGCCCTGCTGTATACTATGTGGGCCCTGCTGTAGAATAAGGGCCCTGCTACTTTATACTATGTGGACCCTGCCGTATACTATGTGGGCCCTGCTGTACAATGTGGGACCTGCTACTGTATACTATGTGGGCCCTGCTGTACAATGTGGGCCCTGCTACTATATACTATGTGGGCCCTGCCGTATACAATGTGGGCCCTGCTACTATATGGTATGTGGGCCCTGCCGTATACTATGTGGGCCCTGCTGTACAATGTGGGCCCTGCTACTATATACTATGTGGGCCCTGCCGTATACAATGTGGGCCCTGCTACTATATACTATGTGGGCCTTGCCGTATAATATGTGGGCCCTGCTGTACAATGTGGGCCCTGCTACTATATACTATGTGGGCCCTGCCGTATACTATGTGGGCCCTGCTGTACAATGTGGGCCCTGCTACTATATACTATGTGGGCCCTGCCGTATACAATGTGGGCCCTGCTGTACAATGTGGGCCCTGCTACTATATACTATGTGGGCCCTGCCGTATATTATGTGGGCCCTGCTGTACAATGTGGGCCCTGCTACTATATACTATGTGGGCCCTGCCGTATACTATGTGGGCCCTGCTGTACAATGTGGCCCTGCTACTATATACTATGTGGGCCCTGCCGTATACTATGTGGGCCCTGCTGTACAATGTGGGCCCTGCTACTATATACTATGTGGGCCCTGCCATATACTATGTGGGCCCTGCTGTACAATGTGGGCCCTGCTACTATATACTATGTGGGCCGTGCTGTATACTATGTGGGTCCTGCTGTATATTATGTGGGCTGCGCTATATAGTATGTGGGCCGTGCTGTACAATGTGGGCCCTGCTACTATATACTATGTGGGCCGTGCTGTATACTATGTGGGTCCTGCTGTATATTATGGGCTGCGCTATATAGTATGTGGGCCGTGCTATATACTATGTTGGCTGTGTTATATACTATTGGGAGATATATTATATTTTATAGGGTGGCTGTGTTATATACTTTGTGGCTGTGTTATATACTATGGGGGGCTACGTTATATTCCTTTGGGGAGGCGGGCTGTATGATATTCTATTCGGGGATACATTATATTCTATGAGGGGCTGTATTATATTTATTATATTCTATGAGGGGTGATTGCATCATACTCTTATGAGGGGGCTACATTATACTGTATGAGGTGGCTACATTGTATTCTATGGGGGCTAGAATATATTGTATGGGGGCTTCATTATACTTTATGAGGAAACTACATTATATTCTATGGGGCTGCATTATACTATATGAGGGCTACATTGTATTTTATGGAGGGCTACATTATACTATATAAGGGGGCTCAATTATATTCTATGGGGGGTTTACATTATACTCTGTGGGGTGGTTGCATTATACTCTGTGGGGTGGTTGCATTATACTCTGGGGTGGTTGCATTATACTCTGGGGTGGTTGCATTATACTCTGGGGTGGCTGCATTATGCTCTGTGGGGTGACTGCATTATACTATATGAGGGCTACATTGTATTTTATGGAGGGGCTACATTATGCTATATAAGGGGGCTCAATTATATTCTATGGGGGGGTTACATTATACTCTGTGGGGTGGTTGCATTATACTCTGTGGGGTGGTTGCATTATACTCTGGGGTGGTTGCATTATACTCTGGGGTGGTTGCATTATACTCTGTGGGGTGGCTGCATTATGCTCTATAGGGTGACTGCATTACACTATATGTGGGCTGCATTATACTGTATCGAGGACTATGGGGAATACATTATACCATATGAAGAACTATGGGGTGCATTATACTATGGGAAGTGAATTGTACTACATGGATGACTATGGCGGTGCATTATACTATATGGAGCACTATGAGGAGTGTATTATACTATATGAATGACTGAGTGTATTTTAATATATGGAGGGCTATTAGGAGTGTATTATACTATATGGAGTACTATGGATACATTATATTATATGGAGGACTATGGGGTGTGCACTTTACAATATGGAGACTGTGGTGCACATTATAATATATGGAGGACTATGGGGTGTATTATACTAAACAAGCAAAATGCTGCATATTCATCGAGTGATTGGTGTTAATGTGTCATTGGTGAGGGCATGGTGCAGAAGTGAAGTTTTTCCATGAAAGGGCGGAGGAATTTTGGAAGGTTTGCTTGGTGGAGGAGGAGCTAGGGTGGATGCGGAACTGGGGGGTGGAGCCTGGGCGGAGTCTCAAGGGGGGCCCCATAAATTTTGCCAGTATGGGGACCCGAAATTCCTAGTGGCAGCCCTGGTATCAGCCCAGCTTCAAAGTAATCACCTTCCTACATATGTCTACTATTCTTTTTTTGCATTTATGGAAATTCAGCCTCTTGTTGTGTATCTATTCCACCTTAATAGATTGTGGTTGTGGATTCTTTGCTGATGCAGCAATCGTAAGGATCCTTAAAGTCACAAGTGACTAAACACTTGAGACATTGGCAGGGCAAAGATCTTGCCTCACCAGGGAATACATTTCACATCATGTCACAAAGCAGAGTGTGAAATTCAGGGACAGTTTGCAGAAACTCATTTTGCTTCTGTAATTCATCTTCAAAGAGCTGAGAGTAGCTTTAATCTGACTCTATATTCAAATCCCCCATACAGAATGTGTTATCACCAAGCCCACTACAAAAGCTGTGATACGGATGGAGCAGAAGAACGGAAAATAATTGCAGCATCCATATACATTGTCAATACAATGTCTGGGTTTAGAGATAAAGAGGTCTTTTATCTTTGTAGCCTTTATTAGCCCTATATGTTAATCTTCTGGAAAGAAATATCCACTATTAAACTAAAAAAAATATTCCAAATGAGTCCAAAATTCTGTTCTGATTAATTTCTTGAATCTTCATCATTGTCAGACGTGTGTCTTAGTTGTATACAGCTCTAAATCCTCTGCTTAGACGTAGGCAACATTTTATAATGTATTGCTACCTGTAGCCAACACTAGGGGAGCTATTCATTCCATATGCATGTGTCATGTCACAGATTACATGGTTTAAAGGGGAACTCTACCAATGTTAGTTTGAATTAGCTACATTTTTTTCCTGATGATGTCACCATTATGTAACATATTGGGAAAATTATTGTCCCTGTGTATTAATCATTGAATTCAGATTTCATATTCAATCCTCTTGCCCTTCCTGTATAACCTCCGGCCGCTCAATGTATAACCTCTGGCCTCCCCAGTGTATAACCTTCCCTTCCACCCATTGCCGTTGTATACCCTCCAGTCCCACACCATGCCATCTGCATTTTCTAACGTTTGTGGTCCTGTAATAGGAGCCACCGATGTAACAATCCCATTTATGATATTTCTTCCTCCTGAATTTTCCCTCATCACCTGTGAGTGATATCTTTGAGAAGCGGAAGGAACCGCAGAAGGCAGCCACAAAGTGCAGACCACGTAACATTACAGAGCGGGGGGCCAATTGCTGAGGAGCAGAGGGTAGAAAAGTCACCATTGCTCTGCAGACCCCACAACAGCAGTGTCCAGACCTCCTCTAGTATTGGCCCAAACACTGCGTCCCCACCAGGAGATTCATGGCCGTATATCACCAAGCACAATTCTGAGCATCGGATAGAGTGGTGTAAAGCCGCTGGACTCTGGAGGAAATGGGTTCTGTGCAGTGATGGCTTTCACTTCTCTATAATCAGCGTCTGATGGGGGAGTCTGGGTTTGGTGAATGCCAAGAGAACATTTCCCTTGTGACTGCATTGTGCCCGCTGTATAGTTTGGTGGAGGAGGAGGATAATTCTATGGCCTTGTTATCAGGAGTTGGTCTCGGCCCCTAAGTTCCAGTGAAGGGAAATCTTTCACAGTACAAGACATTGTGGACAATTGTAGCTTCAGATTTCTGTGAACAGTTTGGGGTAGGTTCTTTTCTGTTCTGCATGACTGTGCACAAGGTCCATACAGACATGGAGGGTGCGATGACCAGCTGCACAGAGCCTGGACCTCAGCCCAACCAAGAACAGAGATAGTGAGCCCGTATCTCCCAACATCCAGGTCTGACCTCACAAATGCTCTTCTGGATGAAGGGACAAAATTCCCCACAGATACCTCCAGGATCTTGTAGACAGGCTTCCCAGAAGAACTGGAGCTGTTATATCTGTATAGGGTAATAAAATAACTCGACACTTAACTTAAGTGTATATTGCGTAGAAAATTTATTATCCACAGTAGTAACAAAAGAGACGTTTCGGTCATACATTATGGACCTGTGGATAATAAATTTTCTACGCAATATACACTTAAGGTGAGTGCCGAGTTATTTTACTAGTTGTTACGGTGTGGGAACCTACTCGGTCACCTCTCACGGCTGTGCACACGATTATTTGTCCATATCTGTAGAGGGGACACTCCATATTCATGTCTATTGATGTAGATGCTCCTCAAGGTGCATATGGGGGCACACACTTTTCTTCATATAGTGTGTGTCTACTCTTTATTATATAATATAGGCTTATATGTAAGTGTGAGTGCTTAACCTGTACTTCTTGAATCATTTTTAAAAAATTGCACAATTTGCTGTAATTACTAAATAGCTTTAGTTAACCCTGACAGACACCAGCTAGCGTAATACTAAATCACTTGCTGCCAACTTGCTCATGTCATTTATGCACTAAAGACTGCCTGAAGGGGTTGTTCATTGTGTTTTTTTTTAAATGCGCTCAAGAGAGTTTAAAACAATAAATAATAATAAGGGTGCTTTCACACTGTTTTGAGGCTACCATCCAGTGGCTCCATCGGGGCTTAGTACGACCCCCTGCAAAATGGGATTTGGGAACATATGTGCTGACAGGGCCAAAGAATATAACGGTGCTAGCAGAGCGAACGTGCTCTCTTACGTGCATCATTTTCAAGCGTATAAACCTACTGGAGGCGGAAACTCAGACGCAGCCTACTACGTCTGAGTGTTGGCCTCCAGTACGCATACATAACTGAAAATGATACACGTGAGAGTGCACATTCGCTCTGTTGACACTATTATAGGTTATAGCCCCATGAGTACTTACGTGCGAATCCCGTTTTGTTGGGGTTTTGGCCGTAAGCCCCGACAAGACCACTGAACGGGTGCCAAAATGCAATGCGAGAGCACGCTAAGTAGTGCTCTTGCTCACAGACAGCCCTGCCCAAACCCTCATTACTCCCATTCCGAATCTTACTTGGCCACTGCTGGTCTCTACTTCCTGATTTTGCCTCAACACGCAGGAAATGCCCATTCATCCAATCACTGGCCACAGCAGTGACTTTCCACAGGCAGGGTTTGACAGTGCACGCAATCCATGCGTGTCAAATTCGGACCATGAACCAGAGACCAACAGGGACCCAGTAAGGTTTTTGAATAGAACCGCTTGGGGGCGATGTGGTTGAGTGGTTTTTTTTCACCCCTGTTGGTCAAACCAATTTAAGGTTCGAAAGCAAATGTATTTTCTGGTGCATTTTAAACCAAACTTAGCAGTGGATTGAGCAGGAATTTGGAAGAATCAGTCCTTCCTTTATGTTTTCCATTACTTTGAAATTCCTAAAATAAAATAAAACTGAGTCAAAAACTGCATGTGTGATTCCAGCTTAATAGCATCTGAGCTGTCTGGCTCCTTAAATGGTCAGATATGAATCCTCATTAGATGGGACATTTACGTGCCTCTGACCATATCCTGTTGCCCGAGAGTGACATCTAAAGCTCGTTATCACTGTTGTGAAGTTTATACTCCTCTCAGATTATTATAATGAGTTTATATGACTCTTATCACCTGTAGATCAAAGATCATGTCATTATATCTCAATGGTTCAAAAAGAACAGTTGCACACGGGCAGAGGTGAGGATTGGTGAATTATAATTCCCCAATAATTATTGTTCCAAGCTCATACCTCCAGAGGCATCCAAAAGATCTCAACTTTGACACATAATGGGAATACGTCAGCTGTGATCAGTGACTGCAGCTCAGATACACTGTCTATTGGACTCTGATGTAGTCTAAATTCCACCTGTTCTCATAAGAGATTCAGCAATGTTTCTTTCCACCATGCTTTATGCTGCAGCTCTGGTTATCTGTTTCTATCAACAGTACATTTATTTATGGAACACAGTGATTACACAACAGCTTTACCGAAATTGAGATCTAGTCACCATTAATCATCCTTCCACTGTCGGATTCACCGGTGCCCGAGATTCAAGGCCTCCTTCCAGTGCATGTGAATGACTAATATCTATAAAAGCAGATTGAGCAGTGAATTACTGAGAACCATATTGTGTGGTTTGTTTCCCCCAGTTTGGGAACTGCTGTGTATTTTGGGATTATCCAGGATTTCTAGAAGCTATTTTAAGGAATTATTATGTGGGATTATGTGGCTTTATTGATGCTTTTAGGCAGCGCTCAGTGTTGTACATTAGATATTTTAGCATCTGATTATTTATATTGAATACTGCTT
Organism: Oophaga sylvatica; assembly: GCA_033576555.1. NCBI lineage: Eukaryota > Metazoa > Chordata > Amphibia > Anura > Dendrobatidae > Oophaga > Oophaga sylvatica. The sequence continues at coordinate 106,235,444 of JARQOD010000008.1, read as the reverse complement.
CAAAAGCCATACAAATGTGTCCCCTCTGATCCCCTAAAAATATTATACAGTTGCAATCACATTATCCCCCTCACTACCATTTGATTTATTAGTGAAATGTAGAAACATTCTGTTCGCAATAAACCAAATAAACAAGAACAATGTATGTAGCTAAATACAACTTTTATAACAAGTCCCCAAATTCTCACAAAATGTAATTTTTGACTACTACGATGTAAGAATTATTCACCACTTCATGACTAACATCTTAAGCACTTACTAGATCCCATTTGGCTGTTATAAACTGCTGCAAACATGATGTATTGCCAGACACCAGCTTCTGGCAGTGTTCCTGAGGAACCTTAGTCCAGTTATCAAAGGCAATGGCCTCAAGGTCACTCATTTTCTTTCTTTTCTGCGACCACCTTCTTCATATCCCACCAAAGATTTTCTTTGCGGTTCAAGTCTGTGACTGTGATGAGCACTCCAGAATCTTCCAGGACTTTGTCAGAAACCGACCCTTTGTAGTTTGTGAGGTGCTGGAATCATGTCCTGTTGGAAAATCCAATTCTTCACCTCCTCACAGAAAGTGTTGCGTTATCTCATTGGATTCTTCAATACTTAATTGAATCTATTTCGCGCTCCACACCCTGCAGGTTTCCAGTTGCAGAGCATCGCCAAGCCCCTGCTGTGCTTCACTGTAGACTAGCGATAAGCGAACATGGTCAAATAAGGTGTTATCCAAGCATGATCGTGTGCTAACTGGCAGCCTTCGGCGTGCTCGAAAAATATGTTTGATTCACTGCGGCCGCATGTCTCTCAGCTGTTAGGAAATCCCTGCATGTGTTGTGGCTGTCTAAGTAGCCGCGAGACATGCAGTTTTTTGAGCACGCCAAAGACACTTGGTCAGCACATGAGCATGCTCGGATAATAACTTATCCGAGCATGTTCGCTCATCACTATTGCAGACATCACCAAGTCTTTGCTGTGCTTCACTGTATACAATACCGAGCTCTGCCATGCTTCACTGAAGGCATCATTGAGTCCTTGCTATACACTGCACATTGTGGCCATCACCAAGCCTCTGCCATGCTTCACTGTAGACATCATCGAGCCCCCATTCTGTTTCACTGTAGGCATCACTGAGCCCCAGCTCGGCTTTACTGTACACATCACCAAACCTCCATCGTGCTTCATTGAAGACATCATCGAGCCTCTCCTCTCACCTGTGCTTCACTGTAGACATCACTGAGCCTCTGCCATGCTTCACTGTAGTGAAGTTCCTGCCATGCTTTACAGAGCCCCGCCTTTCTTCATTGTAGGCATCACCAAGCCTCCACCGTGCTTCACAGTAGGAATCACTGAGCCCCTGCCATGCTTTACTACAGACATCGCTGAGCACCCCACCATGTTTCACTGTAGACATCACTGAGCCTACGGTATGCTTCATTATAGGCGTCACCAAGCCCACACCTCTCACGTCAGGAACACCCACGTTTGCTGACTAGTCAGACCTTAGGTTTGCTTCTACTGCCAGATGGGGGCTATCTCACATCCTGACAGGAAACCTTCCCTTCACTTTATCCCCTCCCACTCTTGGCTAGTCCAAAACATTAATCCTAAATCTCTCTACTGCCGGGCAGAATGCAACACTGTCACCAATAACGCATGTCAAAATTCACATTACAACAATACGCGTATCTTCTAGTGGGAAGGTGCACAGTATTTCCATCTCCTTACATTTACCTGTCCTTTAATTATGGCCATCCTTGGTCATCCAGAAGCTGAAAGACACCAATGCATCACGCCACACAATGGTTACTAAACAATGTGGGGGTCCACTTCTACTCATAGAGAACATCAACCTGGTCCTACTTGGTTAGGACCCCAGAATTGTAATCATCCATGTCCCTTTTAACCCAGCACCAGTCCATCGGTTTGATTTGGCTCTTCCTGGCAAAGTCTCTTTCATGCAGTGAGCCCACACGGCAAGGACACAGTCCACATTCCCCCCATCAGTCCTTAGAACAGTGACTGAACCCATGAACTCCTTTCGCACCTTAGATGTATTTATACAGTGAACAAAATAATTATTTAATCCCTTGCTGATTTTGTAAGTTTGCCCACTGACAAAGACATGAACAGTCTATAATTTTAAGGGTAGGTTAATTTTAACATTGAGAGATAAAATATCAAAAATAAAATCTAGAAAATCACATTGTATAAATTATATAAATTTATTTGCATGTTGCAGTGAGAAATAAGTACTTTGATCCCCTGGCAAACAAGATTTAATACTTGGTGGCAAAACCCTTGTTGGCAAGCACAGCAGTCAGACATTTTTTGTAGTTGATGATGAGGTTTGAGCACATGTCAGGAGGAATTTTGTTCCACTCCTCTTTGCAGATCATCTATAAATCATTAAGATGTTGAGGCTGTCACTTGGCAACTCGGATCTTGAACTCCCTCCATAAATTTCTATGAGATTAAGGTCTGGAGACTGGCTAGGACACATCATGACCTTAATGTGCTTCTTTTTGAGCCACTCCTTTGTTGGTGAAGTACTCCTGTGCCCTTAGCAGAGAAACACCCCCAAAACATAATGTTTCCACTTCCATGCTTGACAGTGGGGGTGGTGTTCTTTGGGTCATTGTCAGCATTTCTCTTCCTCCAAACACTGCGAATTGAGTTAATGCCAAAGAGATCAATTTTTGTCTCATCTGACCCCAGCACCTTCTCCCAATCACTCACAGAATCATCCAGGTGTTCACTCGGGCCGTACCACTACACATCCTGTCCCATGACCCGTTTTCAGTACATCACTCTGTACTTCTGTTGCTTTTCATCGTCTGTACTCCAGATCTTGTTATCTACTGCCTTGTTCTTAAAACAAGTCAGGGACACCCAAATCATGCTGCTGTGCTGACTAGTCAGACCTGTCTCAGTCCCTTCACTTTATCCCCTCCCACTCTCGGCTAGTCTCAAATATTAACCCTAACTTTCCCCACTGTTGGGCAGAACGCTACACTGTCACCAATAATGAGCAAAACACTGAAAAAATGGAATAGCCATAAACCATCAATGAAGTAAAAAAAAATATTGAAACAATTTATAAAAATAGTTACCATTAGTTACAAATGTGTCACATAAAGAGGAATAAAAAGCGGAGAGCAACAACTAGATTCTAAATATCAAACAGGGCACAATGTGCAGAGCACCTGTACAACCAGTCTCAAAACAACATAAGTAATAACAAAGCACAGGTGGCTATAGACAAAGAGTGAGACAGAAAGATTATACATGACGGTGCTTACTCATAATAGGGGAGGATCAAATTGGCCTGCTAGCACAGCCCCGATACACGTTTCGCGTATAGCTTTCTCAAGGGGAGGTGTCAGAGTGGTACTGTCCCATCCACAATTTGTACCAAGTCCACAGGTGCCAAATTAACCCCTTAGTGACAGTGCCAATTTGCATCTTATTTACCAGGCCAATTTTTACAATTCTGACTACTGTCACTTTATGAGGTTATAACTCTGGAACGCTTCAACGGATCCCGCTGATTCTGAGAATGTTTTTTCGTGACATATTGTACTTCACGTTAGTGGTAAAATTTACTTCGATATGACTTGCGTTTATTTATGAAAAAAATGGAAATATGGCGAAAATTTTACAATTTTCAAACTTTTAATTTTTATGCCCTAAAATCAGAGAGATATGTCACACAAAATACTTAATAAATAACATTTCTCACATGTCTACTTTACATCAGTACAATTTTGGAAACAAATTTTTTTTTGTTAGGAAGATATAAGGCTTAAAAGTTGACCAGCGATTTCTCATTTTTCCAACAAAATTTGCAAAACCATTTTTTTAGGGACCACATCACATTTAAAGCCACTTTGACGGGTGTAAATGACAGAAAATACCCAAAAGTGACACCTTTCTAAAAAATGTACCCCTCAAGGTTCTCAAAACCACTTTCAAGAAGTTTATTAACCCTTTATGTGCTTCACATGAACTGAAACAATGTGGAAGGAAAAAATTAACATTTAACTTTTTTTTACCAACATTTTACTTCAGAACCATTTTTTTTTTATCTTCACAAGTGTAAAAAGAGAAAATGAATCACAAAATTTGCTGTGAAATTTCTTTTGCATGCGCTGATACCCCATATGTGGGGGTAAACCACTGTTTGGCCGCACGGCAGAGCTTGGAAGGGAAAGAGCGCCATTTGACTTTTTCAATGCAGAATTAGCTGGAATTGAGATAGGACGCCATGTCGCATTTGGAGAGCCCCTGATGTGCCTAAACAGTGGAAACCCCCCACAAGTGACACTATTTTGGAAACTAGACCCCTTAAGAAACTTATCTAGATGTGAGGTGAGCCAAGTGCTTCACAGAAGCTTATAACACAGAGCTGTGAAAATAAAAACTCCTTTTTTTTCCACAAAAATTATCTTTTCACCCCCAAATTTTTACTATCACAAGGATAACAGGAGAAATTGTACCCCAAAAGTTGTTGTCCAATTTGTCCTGAGTACGCTGATACACTATATATGGGGGGAAACCACTGTTTGGATGCATGGCACAGTTTGGAAAGGAAGGAGAGCCACTTTGGAATGTAGACATTGATGGAATGGTCTACGGGCATCATGTTGCATTTGCAGAGCCCTTGACATGCCTAAACAGTAGAAACCCCTCACAAGTGACCCCATTTTTGAAACTAGACCCCTAAAGGGGCTTATCTAGATGTGTGGTGAGCACTTTGAGCCCCTAAGTGCTTCACAGAAGTTTATAATGCAGAGCTGTGAAAATAAAAAATCATCTTTTTTCCACAAAAATGATTTTTTTAGCCCCCATTTTTTATTTTTCCAAGGTTACAAGGAGAAATTAGACCCAAAAGTTGTTGTACAATTTGTCCTGAGTACGCTGATGCCCCATATGTGGGGGTAAACCACTGTTTGTGCACACGGCAGAGCTCAGAAGGGAGGGAGCACCGTTTGACTTTTTGAACGCAAAATTGGCTGGAATCAATGGTGGCGCCATGTCGCATTTGGAGACCCCCTGATGTAACTAAACAGTGGAAACCCCTAATTCTAACTCCAACACACCCCTAACCCTAATCTCAACCACAACCCTAACACTAATCCCAACCCTAACCCTAATCCCAATCATAATCCCAATCCTAACCCTAACCCTTTAACCCAACTCACTTTAGCCTAACCCTAAAACTTTAGCCCAACTCACTTTAGCCTAACTAACCCTAACCCTAAAACTTTACCCCAACTCACTTTAGCCTAACTCTAATCCTAACCCTAAAACTTTAGCCCAACTAACTTTAGCCTAACCCTAACGGGAAAATGGGGGGGGTTATTTACTATTTTTTATATTTTGATCACTGTGATATAGAGGAGAGAGAAATTAAATAGCACATCGGATTATTTATTTTTTTTGGGGGGGGTCATCGTTATACGGTTAATAACAGCGATCACAACCCTGGGGTTGGTAAAAACCGACCTGAATGATGTTTCCTGGGGTCTCGGCTACCCCTGCAGCCGAGACCCTGGAGAAAAGCCGACTCTGGGGGGCGCTATAGGCTTTTTCCACAGCGCCGTTAATTAATGACGCTGTGGTTTAAGTACCCTTAACTACAGCCGTTAAAAGGCATATTGGCAGTCGTTAAGGGGTTAAAGCAGCACATGAGCTGCCATAGGTATCGCTACTTCCCACCGTCATCATGGCGGCCCACCAGTGTTGGGCCAACAGGCTACGTGATATGCTATACATGTGCGCGTCACACTATAGATGACCGGATGGAGCGATAAGGTGATAGAGCACAGCGCGCATGAGCACCTTGGCGGTCATGTTTAAGGGGTCGCTCTCTCTCTCGCCTTGACGGATCCGTCAAAAAACTGATCTGTCGCATCAGTTTTTTACAAGCTTTGACGGATTGCGACTGATTGTAAAAAACTGATGTGTGAAAGAGGCCAGCTTGCAGTGCTGGCCATTTGTGTGGCCATGAAAGGTCAACAAGGGAGAATCATACAAAGGAGAGGAAAATACAGGGTGGGAAGAGGGCTAGTGGAAGAGGGGAAATGACAAGGAATCTGGGATATGTAAAAAATATTTTATCCATAATTAATGTTAGTGAGGTGATAAAGTGCAAAAATGCAAGAAAATTATAAAGAGAAAGTGACAAGTGCGTAATTGAAAACAGTGGTAGCCTAAAGACAATATATTAAATTGTTCAAGGAAGACAGTCTACATCAAAGGAAGTGTCCAATACATATTAGGAATTGCATAGGTTAAAGGGTATGCCACACTAAGCGAGATCGCAAGCGAGATCGCTAACGAGATCACTACTGCGTCACCATTTATGATGCAGTAGCGATCTCGTTAGCGACTTAGCTGTGTGTGACATGTAGCAGCGATGTGGCCCCTGCTGAGATGTCACTGATCGCTTACGAACGTCCTGAGCTGTTTTTTGGTCGTTGGTGTCCTGCTGGTGAGCCTGAATCGCTGAGTGTGACACCCTTTATGAACGACTTCACCAGCGTCACAGGTGGGACTAGGTTTTCCCAACGACCGCAGAGGTCGTTATACAGATCGCTGATGAGTTGTGTTTGGAATCACAGATCGCTGATGAGTTGTGTTTGGAATTTAACTAGCGATCACATAGCGATCGCACTAGCGATCTCGCCAGGTTAAGTCATTGTCGTGATCGCTAGTGCGATCGCTAAGTGTGGCAGTGCCTAGAAAAGATCACTCAGACAATGGGTAATACAAAGTGAAGGTGTCAAGCACACACCTTGTGAGAGCACAAAGGATAAACCAATGCATCCACACTGTCACACATCATATCATAAGGGTATAATCCCCAGTTGGGACTTCCGGCCACTGTACCCGAATCCCAAGGCACCGTGGCAAGGCCACGAACTGCGCCTCCACAAGTGACATTCACGTCACCGCTATTCCCGCGCATGCGCATTAACAGCCACAACTGTGTGTTCTACCCGCGCAAGAGCGGTAGTGACGCCGCTGTTACTGCGTCTGCGTGGGGAATAGCGGTAACGTCTAATTTCACCCCAATCCCGATGCGATAGCATCGGGCCTATTTCTAATAGAACTATAATAGAAAAAAACAACAGGTCCCAGCAGGCCCTGGAAATAGATGACTGTCTCATTTTTTTATAGCCTTCAGTTATAGATGATTTGCATGATATTGTGGAGAATATTCCAAAAACAAGAAAAGGAAGACTATTCACTATAGATGAAGTGACAAACATGGATTATTAAGGAGTATAGTGGTAATACTAAAAAAAAGGCAAAACACACAAAGAATAAAAATTAAAAAAAATTAAAATGGCAAGAGATAATACAAATTATTGAACCAAAATATTGGTCTTTATAGAGACAGAGTCGCGCAAAACATTCTATGGAAAGGAGGCGAAGCTAATCTTCTCGTTGAGACCTGCTGGTGCTATCGTATTCAGTAGGGAAATCCAGGGGCATTCTCGTTGGGCAAGTATCTGTTTTGCATTACCCCTGCTAATGCCACAATTGACCCTGTCAATGCCCCGTACCCTAAGGCCTCTTCCACACTTCAGTCGTGCGACGTCAGTCAAAATCTGCCAAAGTGTGAGAAAAATGGATCCACCATTTTTTGGGGGCGGATCCGCTTTTTTCCCATTGACTTGCATTAGTGACGGATTTTGACGGATGCTTGTCCGTTTGATCCGTTTTTTGACGGATCTGTCATAAATTTGGCGTCCGCCTTTTTTTTTTAAAACGTCCAATGCAACGTTTTTTGTGTGCGTCAAAATGGCGGACTATGGCGGATCCGCCGCGTCAGCCGTTTTGTATAATGGGCGCCTATGGGTGGCGGATCCGATGCCATCCGTTTATCCGTTTTTGATGGAACTCTCTCTCTCTCCTCCGTGCCAGACATGTGTACATACATTTTCCGGGTTCATGACGGATCCGTTTGCATCCGTTTTTACACTTTTGTGGCGGATCCGCTTTTTTCACACTTTGGTGGATTTTAACTGACGCCAAACGACTGAAGTGTGAAAGAGGCCTAAGTCACCAATGATGCACATCACAATACATATTACAACAATACGCGTGTCCAGCGTCGGACTGGAACACCTTGGGCCCACCAGAGAAAATCATTCTTGGGGCCCACTATGTAGCTACATAGAAATAAATACAAGACCACAAATTGTGCAGTAAAACACATTAATATCAGGGTATAATATAAGGTAGTACATGTCTTAATTATGTAGCAGGAGTTGGGGTAGCCTCCCTCATAGATTATAAAGCAGCCCCCCTCATAGGGGATAATGCTGCCCCCCTCATAGAGGATAATGCTGCCCCCCCTCATAGGGTATAATGCTACATATATATATATAGATAGATGATGGATACCATATATACTCGAGTATAAGCCGACCCCCCTAATTTTGCCACAAAAAACTGGGAAAACTTATCGACTCAAGTATAAGCCTAAGGTGGAAAATGAGATTATGCCCCATATGCTGCCCCATGTATTATGCCCCACAAGATGCTCCATAGATTGTGCCCCATATGCTGCCCATGTATTATGCCCCCATAGATAATCCATAGATTGTGCCCTCATAGATGCTCCATAGATTATGCCCCCATAGATGCTCCATATATTATGCCCCCATAGATTATGCCCCCATAGATGCTCCATAGATTATTCCCCCATAGATGCTCCTTAGATTATGCCCCCATAGAAGCTCCATAGATTGTGCCCCCCATAGATTATGCCCCTATAGATGCTCCATAGATTATGCCCCCATAGATTATGCCCCTATAGATGCTCCATAGATTATGCCCCCATAAATGCTCCTTAGATTATGCCCCCATAGATGCTCCTTAGATTATGCCCCCATAGAAGCTCCATAGATTGTGCCCCCATAGATTATGCCCCTATAGATGCTCCATAGATTATGCCCCCATAAATGCTCCTTAGATTATGCCCCCATAGATGCTCCTTAGATTATGCCCCCATAGATGCTCCTTAGATTATGCCCCCATAGATTATGCCCCCATAAATGCTCCTTAGATTATGCCCCCATAGATTATGCCCCCATAGAAGCTCCATAGATTATGCCCCCATAGATGCTCCATAGATTATGCCCCCATAGAAGCTCCATAGATTATGCCCCAGAGATGCTCCATAGATTATGCCCCCATAGATGCTCCATAGATTATGCCCCCATAAGTGCTCCTTAGATTATGCCCCCATAGATGCTCCATAGATTATGCCCCCATAAATGCTCCTTAGATTATTCCCCCATAAATGCTCCACAGATTATGCCCCTATAAATGCTCCACAGATTATGCCCCCATAGATTATGCCCCCATAAATGCTCCACAGATTATGCCCCCATAGATTATGCCCCCATAAATGCTCCACAGATTATGCCCCCATAAATGCTCCACAGATTATGCCCCCATAGATTATGCCCCCATAAATGCTCCAGATTATGCCCCCATAGATTATGCCCCCATAAATGCTCCAGATTATGCCCCCATAGATTATGCCCCCATAAATGCTCCACAGATTATGCCCCCATAGATTATGCCCCCATAAATGCTCCACAGATTATGCCCCCATAAATGCTCCAGATTATGCCCCCATAGATTATGCCCCATAAATGCTCCACAGATTATGCCCCCATAAATGCTCCACAGATTATGCCCCCATAGATTATGCCCCCATAAATGCTCCAGATTATGCCCCCATAGATTATGCCCCCATAAGTGCTACACAGATTATGCCCCCATAGATTATGCCCCCATAAATGCTCCAGATTATGCCCCCATAGATTATGCCCCCATAAATGCTACACAGATTATGCCCCCATAGATTATGCCCCATAGATGCTCCACTGTGCCCCCATAGATGCTGCAAAAAAAAAAGACATACCTCTCGTCGCTGGGGGCCAGGTGCTGGTGTCCTGGGCACCTGCGATATTTACCTGTCAGTGTCACCGGGTCCACTGCTGAGCGCCGCTGTCTTCGGTCCTCCGGCAGTGAATGTTCAGGCAGGGGGCGCGGCGCTCACTAATGACGTCATCGCGCCCTCTGCCTGAACATTGCAGCAAGAGAGGACGCGATGACACAGCGACGCTCAGCGGTGGAGCGGGTGACAGGTAAGTAATGATATTCACTGCTTCCCACGCCCCTGTGGGCGTGGGAAGCAGTGAATATTCATTTCTCTTTAGCAGCGGGGACAGGGGCTCCTGCCTCCTGTCACCCGCTGCTGCTCCGCTGGCACGGGGCCCCCATGGCAGCTGCGTGGTGTGCCGCTATTAGCGACACGCCACCGGCTGGGGGCCCCTGGAGCAGCGGGGGCCCTAGGCAACTGGCCCCTGTATGCCAGCAGGTGCCAGGGCCCCCCAGATGCCAGGGCCCACCGGAGAATCCTCCGGTTCTCCGGTGGGCCAGTCCGACCCTGCGCATGTCTTCAACGGGGAACACGAGCAGTATGTCCATCTCCTTACAAAATAACCTCACATAAAGGTTACAGCCGACACGAGGTTCCCCGTCCCCGAACATACACTACCGGTCACCTGCACGCCCCTGACACTACATGTTCTCTCATTAGAATGCTCCCAAAAGTTTTGAGAATGACACAAATATTAATTTTTACAAAGTCTACTGCTTCACTTTTTCTAATGGCAATTTGCATATACTCCAGAATGTTATAAAGAGTGATCAGCTAAACAGCAATTACTTGCAAAGTCAATATTTGGCTAGAAAATGAACTTTATCCCCCAAAACACATTTCAACATCATTGCAGCCCTGCCTTAAAAGGACCAGCTAACCTCTTTTCAGTGATTGCTCCATTAACACAGGGTGTGGTGTTGATGAGGACATGGCTGGAGATCAATCTGTCATGATTAAGTAAGAATGACACCACTGGACACTTTAAAAGGAGGCTGGTGCTTGGCATCATTGTTTCTCTTCTGCTAACCATGGTTATCTCTAAAGAAACACGTGCAGTCATATCATTGCAATGCACAAAAATGGCCTAACAGGAAGAGTATCGCAGCTAGAAAGATTGCACCTCAGTCAACAATCTATCGCATCATCAAGAACTTCAAGGAGAGAGGTTCCATTGTTGCCAAAAAGGCTTCAGGGCGCCCAAGAAAGACCAGCAAGCGCCAGGACCGTCTCTTAAAAGTGTTTCAGCTGCGGGATTGGGCTACCAGCAGTGCAGAGCTTGCTCAGGAATGGCAGCAGGCAGGTGTGAGTGCATCTGCACGCACTGTGAGGCGGAGACTCTTGGAGCAAGGCCTGGTCTCAAGGAGGGCAGCAAAGAAGCCACTTCTCTCCAGAAAAAAACATCATGGACAGACTGATATTCTGCAAAAGGCACAGGCAGTGGACTGCTGAGGACTGGGGTAAAGTTATTTTCTCTGATGAATCCCCTTTTCGATTGTTTGGGACATCAGGAAAACGCCTCATTCGGAGAAGACAAGGTGAGCGCTACCACCAGTCTTGTCTCATGCCAACTGTTAAGCATCCTGAAACCATTCATGTGTGGGGTTGCTTCTCAGCCAAGGAAATCGGCTCTCTCACAGTCTTGCCTAAAAACACAGCCATGAATAAAGAATGGTACCAGAATGTCCTCCAAGAGCAGCTTCTCCCAACCCTCCAAGAGCAGTTTTGCGATCAACAATGCCTTTTCCAGCATGATGGAGCACCTTGCCATAAAGCAAAGGTGATAACTAAATGGCTCAGGGAACAAAACATAGAGATTTTGGGTCCATGGCCTGGAAACTCCCCAGATCTTAATCCCATTGAGAACTTGTGGTCAATCATCAAGAGACGGATGGACAAACAAAAACCTAAAAATTCTGACAAAATGAAAGCATTGATTGTGCAAGAATGGACTGCTATCAGTCAGGATTTGGTCCAGAAGTTGATTGAGAGCATGCCAGGGAGAATTGCAGAGGTCCTGAAGAAGAAGGGTCAACACTGCAAATATTGACTTGCTGCATTAACTCATTCTAACTGTCAATATAAGCTTTTGTTACTCATATGTTTGCAATTATATTTCTGTCTGTGATAAAAACATCTGTCAAACACACATAAAAACCAGAGGGCAGCAGATCATGTGAAAATATAATATTTGTGTCATTCTCAAAACTTTTGGCCATGACTGTACCTCAGGAGATATCATGCTCTCTACAACTAACCTGCACCCTCTCTTATTAGACTGCTCCCAGCCTGTCTCTTATGGGACAGCATGCTCTAATTGCATTTTCTGTTCTCTCTAATTCTATTGCACTTTCTCTTACTAGTCTGTTCCTGTCCTCTCTTATAAGATTACAGTTTAATAGAAAGACTTTGGACGTCTCTCATTAGACTGCTCCCAGCTTCTCTCTAATTACACTGCACTCTCTCTTATTAAACTGCTCCCAACTTCAGTTATGAGACTGCCCCCCAGCTTCTCTCTCTCATTAGACTTTGTCCTATATGACTGCTGCTGTGTGACCTCAGTCCTGTCACACTTGTGTCACTGTCCTGCTCGTGACTCTCTGGAGCTGACACTCCCCATGTGACGGTTGGCAGCCGCCCTCTCATTAGACTGCTCCTCCTCCCCCTCACGCGTCTTCCTGATCTCAGCAAGCACAAGTTTTCTTTTCTTATTTTTATGTTTTTCCAGTCCCAGAGTCACTGGAGCTGAGAGCCGTGCCCCCTTGTATGCCAGGAGCCCACCCGACCTTCATCTGACAGGTGCCAGTTATTCTGTTGGGTGGAGAGGGGGCCTGCAGCAGATGCCTGACCAGTCTGCACCTTGTGCTCCACCCTGAGGCTTACTTTCCTGCAGCCCTTACACCTTTCTCTATGTTCTTTGCTAACACCAGTACCCTAATCCTCTGCAGCCCCCAGCACTCCGCTGCTGCTATTGTCTGTGGTGCCTCTCTGCTTGTACAGAGCGCACACACCTTTCCCCTGCATTCCTGCCCCACCTGCCTGCAGATCTCCATCTCTCCTCCTAACTGTACAAGCCTTTACTGCCTGCTCCTACTCTACCGCCTCCAGGCCATACACTTGCACCTTACTACCCCTTCTCCTGTGGGTTCAGGTCCCAGGATGGATCTGTTGTGGGTATTTTTGTACACCATGGTCATCCTCGTCCCCTTCCTACTAATGCAGATAAGCAGCACCTTTAAATTGCACTTTAAGATCGTCTCCTATTGCATCTTCTGTCTTATACTGTCTGCTCTGGCAGTGCCCGTGTGCCTGCTGAAAAATGGAGGCCGAACAGTGGACAATATGAGGTGAGCCAGTAGAAGTAATGTGTTGAGGTTTTTTTTTTTGCATGAGGAAAATAAGTTAGTTTGCTCATGTGTAGAAGAAGGTGTAGGGTTTTACATACAGTGCTATGGAGGTAAACGTAAGAATAGGATAAATATCAGTGGATAGTTGAGCAAATGATGCCTTTGGTTTGTCATCTCAATGAACATTAATGTTTCATGATGTGGACACTATTTAGTTTATTGCTATGGTTAAACAGGTCAGCAAATTTTGGTGATAACTTGTTGACCAGTAGGTGGTCTGAATGCTGGGACCTCCACTGTTCCTATGAACGGAGCTCTGAAATGCCCCCCTCGGATGGAGCGCTGTATCCTGTTATACTTGGCAGTCCCACTGTCAATACAGTGGGTACGGAAAGTATTCAGACCCCTTTAAATTTTTCACTCTTTATTTCATTGCAGCCATTTAGTAAATTCAAAAAAGTTCATTTTTTTCTCATTAATGTACAGTCTGCACCCCATCCTGACTAAAAAAAAAAAACAAATGTAGAAATTTTTGCAAATTTATTAAAAAAGAAAAACTGAAATATCACATGGTCATAAATATTCAGACCCTTTGCTCATTATTGAGTAGAAGCACCTTTTGAGCTAGTACAGCTGAGTCTTCTTGGGAATGATGCAACACGTTTTTCACAACTGGATTTGGGGATCCTCCAGTTCCGTCAGGTCAGATGATGAACGTTGGTGGACAGCCATTTTTAGGTTTCTCCAGAGATGCTCAATTGGGTTTAGGTCAGGGCTCTGGCTGGGCCAGGCAAGAATGGTCACAGAGTTGTTCTGAAGCCACTCCTTTGTTATTTTAGCTGTGTGCTTAGGGTCATTGTCTTGTTGGAAGGTGAATCTTCGGCCAAGTCTGAGATCCAAAGTACTCTGGAAGAGGTTTTCATCCAGGATATCTTTGTACTTGGCCGTATTCATGTTTCCTTCAATTGCAACCAGTTGTCTTGTCCCTGCAGCTGAAAACCACCCCAATAGCATGATGCTGCCACCACCATGTTTCACTGTTGGGATTGTATTGGGCAGGTGATGAGCAGTGCCTGGTTTTCTCCACACATACCTCTTAGAATTATCACCAAAAATTCTAGCTTCATCTCATCAGACCAGGGAATCTTATTTCTCATGGTCTGGGAGGCAACTCTATGTGGGCTTTCATATGTCTTGCACTGAGGAGAGGCTTCCGTTGGGCCACTCTGCCATAAAGGCCCGACTGGTGGAGGGCTGCAGTGATAGTCAACTTTATGGAACTTTCTCCCATCTCCCTACTACATCTGTGGAGCTCAGCCTCAGTGATCTTGGGGTTCTTCTTTACCTCTCTCACCAAGACTCTTCTTCAACGATTGCTCAGTTTGGCTGGACGATCAGGTCTAGGATGATTTCTGGTGGTCCCAAACTTCTTCCATTTAAGGATTATGGAGGCCACTGTGCTCTTAGGAACCTTGAGTACTGCAGAAATTCTTTTGTAACCTTGGCCAGATCTGTACCTTGCCACAATTCTGTCTTTGAGCTCCTTGGTCAGTTCCTCTGACCTCATGATTCTCATTTGGGCTGACATGCACTGTGAGCTGTGAGGTCTTATATAGACAGGTGTGTGCCTTTCCAAATCAAGTGCTATCAGTTTAATTAAACACAGCTGGACTCCAATAAAGGAGTAGAACCATCTCAAGGAGGATCACAAGGAAATGGACAGCATGTGACTTAAATATGAGTGTCTGAGCAAAGGGTCTGAATACTTATGACCATGTGATGTTTCAGTTTTTCTTTTTTAATACATTTTCAAAAATTTCTACATTTCTGTTTTTTCCGGTCAAGATGGGGTGCAGAGTGTACATTAATGAGAAAAAAATGAACTTTTTTGAATTTACCAAATGGCTGCAATGAAACAAAGAGTCAAAAATGTAAAGGGGTCTGAATACTTTCCGTACCCACTGTAAATGAATGGTGAACTGCATTATGATAGGGCATTTCAGAGTCCCATTCTTTCTGTCTGCAGGGGTACCATTGGTTGGACTTCACAAGCTATTACCTATCCAGTGAACAGATGATAAGTTTAAAAGCTGCACATAGGACGTTTTCTTTCTAGATATTACAGCAGTGATGATGACTATATGTTTTGTCCCTTTTTCTTTTTTTTTTAGTTTTTTTGTAGAATGGGAAATTTTGTTTTTAATTTAATTTGGTATTTCCCTTACCATGTCCCATTTCCCCCCTTCCCAGTTGTTCTTAATTTTCTGTGTTTACCCTAAACGGGTTAGTGTAAAAATTGTTGGAAAACTTCAATAAAGATACTAAAAAAAAAGCTCCAAATAGCCCTTTTACAAACCCTTCTCCAGGTACAGATGTATGGCACAGGCTCAGGAACTGTTATACAGCCAACATCTGTATGTAATCTCTGATCACTGCCATCAACCCCTTCAGTGCTGCTATCAGTCCCTGACAATAGCATTTAAGGTATGCAGTCTAGGGGACATGCCATTCCAGGAGCCCACTGACACTCTCTTGATGCAATTGAGGGTTGCTGATGGGTTACCATGGCAGGTGAGGGCCTTCTGAAACCATCATGACTGTTATGACAGTACTTTTACCTGTGTACTGCAGTACAAAGCTCACTGAAATTTTGCTTGGTCTTCCAGACCTTATCTTGACCTCCACTGTTCCTGGTAACTGCCATTTCTTAATTACATTTTGAACTGAGGAAAGGGCAACTTGAAAACGCTTTGCCATCTTCCTATAGCTTTCTCCTGCTTTGTGGGCCTCTACCATTTTCAGAGTGTTAGGCAGCTACTGTTTTTTTTGGCACAAGGTTAGAGAACGCTGGGTTTTTATTAAGCAGGGAAATTTGCATCACCTGGCCTTTCCTAATGATGATAGTGAACAAGCCATAACCTTAAGGCCAGGATCACACATGCGACGAAAACGTCCGACACTCGCATGTGAATTCCCAGCTCTGGCGCCGACACTCGGGAGTGGAGCGAGTGGCTGCATATAAATACATGCAGCCGCTCGCTCCACTCCCGAGTGCCAGCGCCAGAGCTGCGATTTCACATGCGAGCGACTGACGTTTTCGTCGCATGTGTGATCCCGGCCTAACAGGCTAATTAGGGTCTGAAACCTTGGTCAAAGTTATCTGAGCACACAAATCTCTAAGGGTGCCCAAACTTTTCCATCACCTCATTTTCCTTTCTGTAATTTTTAAAATGTAAAACATGACTATATATATTTTTTTGCATACAATGCAAAAGAAATGTGCATTCTTAAACTTTAGCACTTTTAGAGGTCAGTTCATCTTCAGAAAGAGACACAGGAATTCTGTCTCTTTAAATTTTCCACTGGTTTTTTGATGTACAGCATAAACCAGGGCAGGGTTTGCAACGTAACACTGCCCTTCTGGCCTAACGGGAATACAAAAACAAATGGCTCAGTCCATGTTGCTGCAGGGATCTGCCCGCTCAGGAAACAAAGAGAAAAAAAGGTTCAACTTTCTTTATTCTCAAACACAGCTCTGCAGCTCCCATCTCCAGGCACACTCACCACCGAATGAGCCAGTAGGCTGTGTATTTATCCTCCTAAGGTGAACAGCCTCTCACCCACTCTTCAGAAGTTCACCAAACCAAGCACTTAAACATGACCGATTAAGCCCTCTCAGCACTTAGTTTGCTGGAGCATTTTTCTAGGTTCATATCACTGAAGCTAATAACCTCAGTGATACATATCTCCCTTCTAGTACGTTGCCAGTGACTTTGTGACAATATATACAACAAATATAAAAAGATATGAATCACCAATCCTTAAAAGTATGAATATTAAAATATTTAAAAAAATTTACATTTCTGTTATCACGTCCGTATAAATCCGATCTATCTAAATATTCATGCTTACATGGACGGACAGTGAGCGTTATGCAGTTTTCCTATTCTGCTGAATAGGATAGATATGTGCTCTTTGCTGATCTGAGACCAAAACAAGCGAGTGAGTAGCCATTGTGAAAGTTGCATGTTTTTTCAGATCTCCAAGGTGGACCTAAATACGAGATTGTGGCACAGTAATAACACAATCAGCAGCAGGTGTCATCCCTACCATACAGCTGCCTTCTTGCCGTAACAGCCGCTATGCCTCTTAGGCCGGCGTCACACTGGCGAGTTTGATGCGAGTAAGTCGCACGACTTTCTCGCATCAACACCCGGCACGGCCGCCCGCTCTCGGACCCGAGTGTGCGACTGCATGTATTTCTATGCAGCCGTGCACTCGGGTCCGAGAGCGGGCGGCCGTGCCGGGTGTTGATGTGAGAAAGTCGTGCGACTTACTCGCATCAAACTCGCCAGTGTGACGCCGGCCTTAGGCTATGTGCCCACGATCAGGATATAGTAGCGTTTTGGATGCAGTGTATTTTCGCTGCATTCAAAACGCTGCGTTATAATCAGGCAGGTAAATCCGCATGTGTTCATTGAACCATGCGAATTTACTGCATCTAATGAAAGGCTATGGGTGCGACTATGCAGCTGAGACTATTTTCTCCGCTGCAGATAATTGACATTCTTCGGCTCGTAAATCCACACCGTGGGTGACTTTCCGGCCGCAGCGTCCAATAGAAGTACAGTGGGCATGGTATTCCTATAAACCCAATCCACTGTGCTTGTAATTTAGAACGCAGCGCAGGTGAGCTGTGTCCAAAACGCTGCTATTCCGGATCGTGGGCACTTACCGTTTGTCTGCAGCATGTAAGTATTGCATAAGTATTGAATGCATTATAACACAACCAGGAGATCAGATGTTTAAGTTTCCTCATAAGACTGAAAAATATAAAGGACAAAGCTAGTTAAAAATCTGAGGGGATAGAGCCTGGAAAAGGGTGGTTTGGAGTCATAGAATAAAATAAAAAGGATTATCAATAGAAAGAAAACAGAAGGTTTTTCACCTTCATCATGTTTCAACTTCATCACTGAGTGCAGGAATGAATGTGTCACATGGATTTATGTCTTTTTACATCAATTAAGGAATTTGCTCTTCAGACCTTCTGGGGGCATCACAACACAGAACCAGACCCCAATCAGAGGGCAATAAAACATGCACACTCATTATCTATGAACTGTTCCAATATTTATGTTCATCTCTATCTCCCATAATGACAGTTCTGCTTCACATCACTTGTCTTACCTATTGCATTGTTTCTGTGCTGTGTTGTGTATAAATATGTGATTCTTTAGATTTTGTATTAGTCTTTGCCTGATGAAGAGACCTGAGTAGTCTCAAAAGCTTGCAACTTGTTACCATCTTTTCAGTTAGCCATTATATCAACCACTGAGGACTCTCAATTCTAAATATGTTTTACGCCTCTCTCGTCATTTCTACGCCTCTCTCGTCATGTCTCTCATATACGTTTGGTTTCATTTCCTGACTATTCTCAGTGACTACAAAAAACCTACTTCACCTCATAATGCTGTCCTGACCAGGTCCTGCTCTCACAGCTGAGGGCATGTTACATCGTATCGGTGCGGTGAATCCTGTCTGAGCCTAAGCGCAGAACAAAGGTCTTCTGTTCTGTTTTCCTTATTTAAAGGGATATTCCTAACTGTGCAATTTATCATCTATCCACGTGATCTTAGGATTGCTGGGTGTTGGCCTGCAGGGATGCCACGATCTCGGAATTAGAGTGGTGACACTGTGTCAGGATCGGTGGGGATAGCTGACAAATATTTAAAGGGAACCTGACAGGTGATACATGTTGCCCAAACCGTAGGCTGCGGCGTTTTAGAGAAAAAATACCTTTTAATAGCTGCACTGTGTCGTAACGGTGGGATCCTGGTAGCTTCTCCCTGCCCGCTGACAATAACTGACAAGTCTCTGCCTATACATACGCACAGCCAGAGAAGAGACTTGTCAGTCACTGTCAGCCGGTGGGGAGAAGCCGCCGGAGACCCGCCTGTACCACTAATGCACAGTGCAGATGGCCCCCGGCAGCTGCTAAAAGTATATTTTTCCTCTGAACTCCTGTGATCTACGGTGCCCACGGTTTGCGCAGCATGTATCAGCTCAGCTGACAGGTCTCGTTCACAGCTTTTCCCTACACTGACACATTGTAACATTGCTGTTGAAGGTTTACTTCATGCGTATGCCTGATGTCAGCTCTGACTTTCCCACAGAACGAGCAGACAGAATCAATGGAGCTCACAATCTGAACGTTGACAGGAAATCGGCATAATTTTGAATGCAGCTCTGGATGTGTCTGGAGTATAAGATGTGATTTTTTTTCTTTTTTTAGGACTGAGTCATATCATTGGCAAATAGACACTATTTCATTTTGACAGTGTTCACATGACGAGCAGGTATTTGATACAGCTATGTGGGTGGACCAAGGGGGCGAATAAGTGCATCTGCCCATCCTGTGTGAATACTTCCCATCCCAGCAAGTCTGATGGAGATGACTCACAACATCAACCTCCCTGATGTCTCCTCATAACTCCAAGGCCTCATGCACATGAAAACCCTGTGGGTAGTCACACAGTATGGTGCTGCTGTGCGGAGCTGCCAGGATGTTATTTTTCCTTAGATTCTTTATGAATCCTACACTAAGTGATGTTAGATATAGTGGGATCCATGTCATGTATTGCATCCATAAGCTCTGTCCATTGTGGTGCACCCCTACTTAAAGGGATTGTTGAATTTGCTTCCTGTTCGCTGAGGGTCTGTGCGCTCATGATGATTGACAGCTGATGCCAGCAACATGGCAACATATCTAGGCAATAAGCAGAAACTTATAGAAGTAAAAGGGGTCTTTGTACATTACGCAGCCTCCCCGGGTCCAGTGCTGGGCCCTCCACCTCTGCTCTCAGTGTCTGACATTGTCTGCAGTGCTGGTTGACAGCTCTGCAGGGAGTAACAACTCAGCAGCTCTGCATGAGTCAAAGACACCAGCCTCTCAGAGCTGCTGAGCTCCATTATTGCCTGGAGAACTCTCTGTGTGATAGCAGAGCTGCAGGCCATGACAGTCAGCGGTAGCAGCAGCAGAGGCTCAGCGTTGGACCTATGTAGAGTAAGGAAAACATAGTTTTCTTAGAACAAACTACAGCTGGGGACCAAGGTTTTCTGAGACTGAAAAACCCCTTTTAAAAATCCAACCTTTCTTGCGAAAGGAGAGAATTTTAAATAGGCGAAAAATTACAAAGTTGTTTGTTTTTACAAGCATTTTGCAATTTTACCTGCTTAAGAAGATGAGACCACCCCTTTTAACCTCCTAAAATAATGAAATACAAGTGCTTCTCACGAAATTAGAATATCATCAAAAAGTTAATTTATTTCAGTTCTTCAATACAAAAAGTGAAACTTATATATTCTATAGAGTCATTACACACAGATTGATCTATTTCAAGTGTTTATTTCTGTTATTGTTGATGATTATGGCTTACAGCCAATGAAAACCCAAAGTCATTATCTCAGTAAATTACAATAATTAACAAAAACTATAAAGGCTTCCTAAGCGTTTAAAAAGGTCCTTTAGTCTGTTTCAGTAGGCTCCACAATGACAATCATGGGGAAGACTGCTGACTTGACAGATGTCCAGAAGGCAGTCACTGACACAGTCCACAAGGAGCGTAAGCCACAAAAGGTCATTGCTAAAGAAGATGGCTGATCACAGAGTGCTGTATCCAAGCATATTAATGGAAAGTTGAGTGGAAGGAAAAGGTGTGGTAGAAAAAGGAGCACAAGCAACTGGAATAACCGCAGCCTTGAAAGAATTGTTAACCCCTTCCCGACCCATGACGCCTACGTTGGCGTCATGAAAACCTGTGCCATCCCGACCCATGACGCCAACGTAGGCGTCATGCTATAAATCATGTTCCGGCAGGTCGGGTGACCGAAATCACTGAAAGGTCACTCGACCCGCAGGCACAGGACCCCTTGCGCATCACCACAGTGGGGGTGGCTTAACCCCCACGTGGTTACGATCGCTCTGATTGGCTGTTAAAAGTGAAACAGCCAATCAGAGTGATTAGTAATATTTCACCACTGGAAAGTGGTGAATATATTACAATCCAGCCATGGCCGATGCTGCAATAGCATCGGCCATGGCTGGACACTGTGTTCCCACCCTCCCCACACCGAGTAACGGTGGTGATCGGCCGCCGCCGCGATTCATGGCGGCGAACGGTCACCGCCGTTACTATCATCTGCTGGCCGGTCCTATCGTCTCCCCTCCGGTGTGCTCCGCTCCCCCCCGCCCTCCGATCACCCCCCCCCCACGAATATACTCACCTCCTCCGGTCTTCTGCGGCCTCTTGATCCGTCCCGGCGTCCGCCCGGGACTCTTCATGGGCGCCGCCATCTTGGAAAATGGCCGGCGCATGCGCAGTGCGCCTTTCAAAGTACAATTTATTTGATCACTGTGATAAACTCTCACAGTGATCAAAATAAAAGTAAATGAACCCCCCCCCCCCCCCGTCATAGGTAGGGACAACAAATAAAATAAAGAATTTTTTTTTTTTCCTTTTAGGCCCTGTCCACACATTGCGGATTTCGCTGCGGATCCGCAGCGGATTTCGCTGCTGATCCGCAGCTGATTTCGCTGCTGATCCACAGCTGATTTCGCTGCTGATCCGCAGCGGATTTCGCTGCTGATCCGCAGCGGATTTCGCTGCTGATCCGCAGCTGATTTCGCTGCTGATCAGCAGCGGATTTCTCTGCTGATCCGCAGCTGATTCGCTGCTGATTTCGCTGCTGATCCGCAGCGGATTTCGCTGCTGATCCGCAGCTGATTTCGCTGCTGATCCGCAGCGGATTTTGCTGCGTACCCGCAGCGGATTTCGCTGCTGATCCGCATCTGATATCGCTGCTGATTTCGCTGCTGATTCGCAGCTGATTTCACTGCTGATCCGCAGCGGATTTCGCTGCTGATTTCGCTGCTGATCCGCAGCTGATTTCGCTGCTGATCCGCAGCTGATTTCGCTGCTGATCCGTAGCTGATTTCGCTGCTGATCCGCAGCTGATTTCGCCAAATCCGCTGCAGATCCAGAAACCATGTACAGTACAATGCAAATAAATGGTAAAAAAAAACCACTGTGCACATGCGGATTTGCTGCGGTTTCAAAACCGCAGCATGTCAATTCTTTATGCGGATTCCGCAGCGGTTTTACACCTATTCCATTATAGTTGTAAAACCGCAGGGAAAATCCGCAGCAAATCCACACTAAATTCGCAGGTAAAAGGCAGGTCATTTTACCTGCGGATTTTAGAAAAATCAGCAAGTGAATCCGCAACGTGTGCACGGGGCCTCAGGGTTAGGCAGGGTTCATATTGCATTATGGCAGTCCGTTAAATGGACTGCGTTTCACCGCGGTATAACGCGGTGTAACGCAGTCCGTTAACGCTGCCATTCACCCCATTTGTGTGCGCATAGCAACGCATGCCGTAAAGCGGCATGCGTTCGCGACGTGCTGTCATTCAGTGACGGAGCCTCGGACGCGGGCTGCAGCGTCTGGGTTCCGTCACCGCTAGCGCAGATGAATCATCTGATGATTCATCTGCGCTAGCGGGTATAGCATAACGCGATCGCGTTATGCTATACCATTACCAGCCCGTCAACGCTACGTGTTGAACGGGCTGGTAAAACGCAGTATGAACCCAGCCTTAGGGTTAAAATTTGGGTTACGGTTAGAATTTGGGTTAGGGTTGGAATTTGGGTTAGGGTTGGAATTAGGGTTAGGGTTGGGATTAGGGTTAGGTTTGTGGTTAGAGTTAGGATAAGTGTTAGGGGTATTTTGGGGTTAGGGTTGGGATTAGGGTTAGGCTTGTGGTTAGGTTTATGGTTAGAGTTGGGATTAGGGTTAGGGGTGTGTTGGGGTTAGGGTTATGGTTAGGGTTTGTATTAGGGTTAGGGGTGTAGGGGTTAGGGTTGGGGTTAGGGGTGTGTTGGGGTTAGGGTTGGAGTTAGAATTGAGGGGTTTCCACTATTTAGGCACCTCAGGGGGTCTCCATACGCGACATGGCGCCACCATTGATTCCTGCAAATTTTGCGTTCAAAAAGTCAAACAGTGCTCCCTTTATTCCAAGCCCCGACGTATGCCCAAACAGTGGTTTACCCCCACATATGGGGTATCAGCGTACTCTGGAAAAATTGCACAACAACTTTGGGGGTCTAATTTCTCCTGTTAACATTGGGAAAATAAAAAATTGGGACTAAAGATCATGTTTGTGGAAAAAATATGATTTTTTTATTTTCATGCCCGGGCGTTATAAACTTCTGTGTAGCCCTTGGAGGTTCAAAGTGCTCACTACACATCTAGATAAGTTATTTGCGGGGTCTAGTTTCCAAAATGGGGTCACTTGTGGGGAGTTTCTACAGTTTAGGCACATCAGGGGCTCTGCAAACGTAACATGACGCCCGCAGACCATTCCATCAAGTGGGCATTTCAAAACGTCACTACTTCCCTTCCGAGCCCCGACGTGCTCCCATACAGTAGTTTTCTCCCACATATGGAGTATCAACGTACTCAGGACAAATTGGACAACAACTTTTGGGGTCTAATTTCTCCTGTTACCCTTGGGAAAATAAAAAAATTGGGGACTAAAAGATCCTGATTATGGAAGAAATATGATTTTTTTTATTTTCATGCCCGGGCGTTATAAACTGCTGTGTAGCCCTTGGGGGTCAAAGTGCTCACCACACATCTAGATAAGTTCTTTGCGGGGTCTAGTTTCCAAAATGGGGTCACTTGTGGGGATTTTCTACTGTTTAGGCACATCAGGGGCTCTGCAAACCTAACATGACGCCCGCAGACCATTCCATCAAGTCGGCATTTCAAAGCGTCACTACATCCCTTCCAAGCCCTGACGTGTGCCCAAACAGTGGCCCCCCCCCCCCACATATGGGGTACTAGCGTACTCAAGACAAACTGGACAACAACTTTTGGGGTCCAATTTCTCCTGTAACCATTCTGAAAATTAAAAATAGTGGGCTAAAAAATCATTTTTTGAGAAAAAAAAAGATTTCTTATTTTCACGGCTCTGCGATATAAACTTCTGTGAAGCACCTGGGGGTTCAAAGTGCTCACTTTGCATCTAGATAAGTTCCTTAGGGGGTCTAGTTTCCAAAATGGGGTCATTTGTGGGGGAGCTCTAAACTTTAGGCACACAGGGGCAATCCAAACACGACATGGTGTCCGCTAACGATTGGAGCTAATTTTCCATTCAAAAAGTCAAATGGCGCTCCTTCCCTTCTGAGCCCTGCCGTGTGCCCAAACAGTGGTTTATGACCACATATGAGGTAACTGTGTACTCAGGAGAAATTGCCCAACAAATTTTAGGATCCAATTTATACTGTTGCCCATGTGAAAATGAAAAAACTGAGGCTAAAAGAATTTTTTGTGAAAAAAAAGTACTTTCTTTTTTTTATGGATCAATTTGTGAAGCACCTGGGGGTTCAAAGTGCTCACTATGCATCTAGATAAGTTCCTTAGGGGGTCTAGTTTCCAAAATGGGGTCACTTGTGGGGGAGCTTTAATGTTTAGGCACACAGGAACTCATCAAATGCGACATGGCAACCGCTAAATATTCCAGCATATTTTCTATTTAAAAAGTCAAATGGCGCTCCTTCCCTTCTGAGCCCTGCCGTGCGCCCAAACAGTGGTTTATGACCACATATGAGGTATCTGTCTACTCAGGAGAAATTGCCCAACAAATTTTAGGATCCAATTTATACTGTTGCCCATGTGAAAATGAAAAAAACTGAGGCTAAAGGAAAATTTTTGTGAAAAAAAAGTACTTTCTTTTTTTTAAGGATCAATTTGTGAAGCACCTGGGGGTTCAAAGTGCCCACTATGCATCTAGATAAGTTCCTTAGGGGGTCTAGTTTCCAAAATGGGGTCACTTGTGGGGGAGCTCCAATGTTTAGGCACACAGGGACTCTCCAAATGCGACATGGCAACCGCTAAATATTCCAGCATATTTTCCATTCAAAAAGTCAAATGGCGCTCCTTCCCTTCTGAGCCCTGCCGTGCGCCCAAACAGTGGTTTATGACCACATATGAGGTATCTGTGTACTCAGGAGAAATTGCCCAACAAATTTTAGGATCCAATTTATACTGTTGCCCATGTGAAAATGAAAAAACTGAGGCTAAAATAAAATTTTTGTGAAAAAAAAAGTACTTTCTTTTTTTTACAGATCAATTTGTGAAGCACCTGGGGGTTCAAAGTGATCACTATGCATCTAGATAAGTTCCTTAGGGGGTCTAGTTTGCAAAATGGGGTCACTTGTGGGGGAGCTCCAATGTTTAGGCACACAGGAACTCTCCAAATGCAACATGGCAACCGCTAAATATTCCAGCATATTTTCCATTCAAAAAGTCAAATGGCGCTCCTTCCCTTCTGAGCCCTGCCGTGCGCCCATACAGTGGTTTATGACCACATATGAGGTATCTGTGTACTCAGGAGAAATTGCCCAACAAATTTTAGGATCCATTTTATCCTGTTGCCCATGTAAAAATGAAAAAATTGATGCTAAAAGAAAATTTTTGTTGGAAAAATTAAAATGTCCATTTTTTCCTTCCACGTTGCTTTAGTTCCTGTGAAGCACCTGAAGGGTTAATAATCTTCTTGAATGTAGTTTTGAGTAGCTTGAGGGGTGCAGTTTTTATAATGGTGTCACTTTTGGGCATTTTCTGCCATATAGACCCCTCAAAGTGACTTCAAATGTGAGGTGGTCCCAAAAAAAAATGGTTTTGTAAATTTTGCTGTAAAAATGAGAAATCGCTGGTCAACTTTTAACCCTTATAACTTCCTAACAAAAAAAAATGTTGTTCCCAAAATTGTGCTGATGTAAAGTAGACATGTGGGAAGTGTTATTTATTAACTATTTTGTGCCACATAACTCTCTGGTTTAACAGAATAAAAATAAAAAATTTGAAAATTACAAAATTTTCAAAATTTTCGCCAAATTTCCATTTTTTTCACAAATAAACGCAAAAATTATCGACCTAAATTTACCACTAACATGAAGCCCAATATGTCACGAAAAAACAGTCCCAGAATCGCTAGGATCCGTTGAAGCGTTCCTGAGTTATTACCTCATAAAGGGACACTGGTCAGAATTGCAAAAATGGCAAGGTCTTTAAGGTCAAAATAGGCTGGGTCATGAAGGGGTTAAGAAAAGACCATTCAAAAATTTGGGGGAGATTCACAAGGAGTGGACGACTGCTGGAGTCATTGCTTCAAGAGCACCACACTCAGACATATCCAGGACATGGGCTACAAGTGTCGCATTCCTTGTGTCAAGCCACTCATGAGCGATAGACAACGTCAGAAGCGTCTTACCTGGGCCAAGGAGAAAAAAAACTGGACTGTTGCTCAGTGGTCCAAGGTGTTGTTTTCAGATAAAAGTAAATTTTGCATTTCATTTGGAAATCAAGGTCCCAGAGTCTAGAGGAAAAGTGGAGAGGTCACAATCCAAGCTGCTTGAGGTCTAGTGTGAAATCTCCACAATCAGTGATGGTGTAGGGAGCCATGTCATCTGCTGGTGTAGGTCCACTGTGTTTTATCAAGACCAAAGTCAGCGCAGCCGTCTACCAGGAAATTTTAGAGCACTTCATGCTTCCCTCTGCCGACAAGCTTTTTGGAGATGGAAATGTCATTCTCCAGCAGGACTTGGCACCTGTCCACACTGCCAAAAGTACCAATACCTGGTTTACAAACAACAGTATCACTGTGCTTGATTGGCCAGCAAACTCGCCTGACCTTAACCCCATAGAGAATCTATGGGGTATTATCTAGAGGAAGATGAGACACCAGACCCAACAATGCAGACAAGCTGAAGGCTCCTATCAAAGCAACCTGGGCTTCCATAACACCTCAGCAGTGCCACAGGCTGATCACCTCCATGCCACGCCGCATTGATGCAGTAATTGATGCAAAAGGAGCCCTGACCAAGTATTGAGTGCATTTACTGAACATACTTTTCAGTAGGACATTTCGGATTTTAAAATCATTTTTCAAGCTGGTGTTATAAAGTATTCTAATTTACTGAGATAATGACTTTTGGGTTTTCATTGGCTGTAAGCCATAATCATCAACATTAACAGAAATAAACACGTGAAATAGATCACTCTGTGTGTAATGACTCAATATAATATGAGTTTCACTTTTTGTAATGATAAACTGAAATAAATTAACTTTTTGATGATATTCTAATTTAGTGAGAAGTACCTATATCTGTTTCTGGGAAAGAGGGTCACAACTAATATAGATTTTATTACACTAGGATGTCACTTCAAGGGGAAGTCTGCTGCCTTATAAACTTGTCAGGAATCAAATAAAAAAATAAAGAAATAACACTTACAACTAGAATAACCCCCCTCCATTGCTGCTGCTCTGGTGGTCTCTGATCTAACCACCGGCTACTCCTGCAACCAATTGCTCCTTAGCGTCCGGTGACTGGTTCCAGGATGTTTTCACTTCCAGTCCCGGCAGAATATCGGAGCGGCAGCACTGAAGCGATGGTGGATTCTAGTTGTATTAAATAATCAGTTCTATCTTTATCGTAACATGATTGCTATCTTATCTAAAGTTTTCAAAAGTAGTCGACAATCCTTTTTAACTATTTTTTTTTAACTCGTATCCCAGCTCTTAGGGTGCGTATTCACCTGCGTGCAATAGCCGGTAGTACGGTACTTTGCAGGCAGCGACCATGCACTGCGTCCAAGGCGCTGCTACTTCCGGATAGTGTGCATCCGGCCTAATACTGGCTTTCACACCATTTCTTTTAGAGGCCTGAGTGACAGATCTTGTTGCATTAGCTACTTGTGCTGCCATGTTGCTGCACTGTCATGTTGCTGCATGTGCCATCATCTTACTGCATGTGCCACCATGTTACTGCACAAAGTTGTTTCTCAGACCTGATTGACAAATATCCTTTTTTGCGCCCTTTTCAGTTTTCAGTCCTTTATTGTGATCGCCGGTTGGTTGCCCTAACAGTAACACTACCTTAATTGTTCTACTACCTCAGAGTCATGGACAATGGGGCAGTAGTTGTACCAGGCGGGCACAGACGGCCGGCAGGGAGAGAGATCTTACCGCTGCATTACAGCTTTGTTTCTTGAATTTGAACGTTTCTGTCCTGTTATCATGGTTGAGATTAGAAATGTATATATTTTTTAATCTGGCAGCATAAAGGTAGCGCAGGGCCACAGTGTCCCTTCACCTTACCAGTCAGTACATACCTAAGTATTCCCATCTGGTATTATGCCCACCTGGTTATCCCACTAATAAAGCTGGCCATCATACTATTGCTCCTATGGCTAAAACGTTGCCTACCTGTGGCTCGCTGATGACTGCACTGCGGCTGAAGCCCTGCATAGCAGTGGTTATCCAGTGGGTGCATGAGTTTGAGCACGTGCCCAGTGTGCAAGGCACATATGTGTCATAGGTTGCTGACTCGTTCCCTATAGCTACACTCCTTGCTGTACCCAACTCTAGGAAGGTTTGCTCGTCCACTATAGCCACTATCACAACCAACACAGGATTTGTTTATCTGAAAAGCTTCTCAGATTTCATTGCCAGTCTGCAAGTTACATCCAAATGCTCTAAAAGTGACTGGATCTCATAGTGTTCAGCATACAGAAGTGATGCTTTTCTGGGGGATTTCTGCGCTGGCCATAAGTGATAGACATTATACAGCTGAGCTAAAAATGCAGGTTCATGACTGAGCGTGCCAGAAACTTGGACTGTCATAGATTATTGGAAGTCATCACTACAATTAAAGTCAGCCATACATGTGAGATTATAGCGGCTCCATGCCTTGTAGCAGTTCCATGCCTTATAGCGGCTCCATGCCTTGTAGCGGTTCCATGCCTTATAGCGGCTCCATGCCTTGTAGCGGTTCCATGCCTTATAGCGGCTCCATGCCTTGTAGCGGTTCCATGCCTTGTAGCGGTTCCATGCCTTGTAGCGGCTCCATTCCTTGTAGCGGCTCCATGCCTTGTAGCGGCTCCATGCCTTGTAGCGGCTCCATGCCTTGTAGCGGCTCCATGCCTTGTAGCGGCTCCATTCCTTGTAGCGGCTCCATTCCTTGTAGCGGCTCCATGCCTTGTAGCGGTTCCATGCCTTGTAGCGGCTCCATGCCTTGTAGCGGTTCCATGCCTTGTAGCGGCTCCATGCCTTGTAGCGGTTCCATGCCTTATAGCGGCTCCATGCCTTGTAGCGGCTCCATGCCTTGTAGCGGCTCCATTCCTTGTAGCGGCTCCATGCCTTGTAGCGTTCCATGCCTTGTAGCGGCTCCATGCCTTGTAGCGGTTCCATGCCTTGTAGCGGCTCCATGCCTTGTAGCGGTTCCATGCCTTGTAGCGGCTCCATGCCTTGTAGCGGCTCCATGCCTTGTAGCGGCTCCATGCCTTGTAGCGGCTCCATTCCTTGTAGCGGCTCCATTCCTTGTAGCGGCTCCATGCCTTGTAGCGGCTCCATGCCTTGTAGCGGCTCCATTCTTGTAGCGGCTCCATTCCTTGTAGCGGCTCCATGCCTTGTAGCGGTTCCATGCCTTGTAGCGGCTCCATGCCTTGTAGCGGTTCCATGCCTTATAGCGGCTCCATGCCTTGTAGCGGTTCCATGCCTTATAGCGGCTCCATGCCTTGTAGCGGCTCCATGCCTTGTAGCGGCTCCATTCCTTGTAGCGGCTCCATGCCTTGTAGCGGTTCCATGCCTTGTAGCGGCTCCATGCCTTGTAGCGGCTCCATGCCTTGTAGCGGCTCCATGCCTTGTAGCGGTTCCATGCCTTATCGCGGCTCCATGCCTTGTAGCGGTTCCATGCCTTGTAGCGGCTCCATGCCTTGTAGCGGCTCCATGCCTTGTAGCGGCTCCATGCCTTGTAGCGGCTCCATGCCTTGTAGCGGCTCCATGCCTTGTAGCGGCTCCATGCCTTGTAGCGGCTCCATGCCTTGTAGCGGTTCCATGCCTTGTAGCGGCTCCATGCCTTATAGCGGCTCCATGCCTTATAGCGGTTCCATGCCTTGTAGCGGCTTGTCAGTCAATCATCTCTCCCCATTTCCTTCGCTCCTGCCATGGCTCTGCATCCTAATAGCCTACTGGGCCTTTTGAATATTTACCGCATCAATGTGGGCGTCCATAGATTAAACTCCACCTGAAGGTGAGAGGAAACAATCAGTAGTTACAAAGGTCTAAAGTGAAGGCCAGGAATAGTCGGGGCTGGAGATAAGCAGCAGAGTATTAATGATCTCCGCACATCTATGCCGCGGCACTTTACAATTAGTGGAGCTGATCACGTGGGCGCGCACTGTCTGCTGACTTCACAACTTGTGAAATAATAATAAATATTCGCACTAAAAAGACCAGAGCTATATAAAAAGTTAGGAAATAAGATATGAACACATCTTCATGTTCATATCTTTTTCCTAACTTTTTATATAGCTCTGGTCTTTTTAGTGCGAATATTTATTATTATTTCACATTTCATTTATCATTGGACAATAGGAGTGGGATTGTCCTATTATTTGCAGCTAGAGATTCAGACTTGTGTTTTGCACCCGTGGTTATTTTTATATATTTTTATTTATCTTATCTGACCACAACTT
Source organism: Oophaga sylvatica (assembly GCA_033576555.1). Taxonomy (NCBI): domain Eukaryota; kingdom Metazoa; phylum Chordata; class Amphibia; order Anura; family Dendrobatidae; genus Oophaga; species Oophaga sylvatica. Next base: position 106,204,536 of record JARQOD010000008.1, on the reverse strand, counting down.
CTCCGCACACTCTGCTACATTTATCGAATGTATGCATTTTATAGGTTTTGCTAGAGCTCTGGAGCTGGATGAGATAAGACACCAGGATGATGGGAGTTATCGTCAGTGAAATTGGAGCATTCAATCTGAAATTGGTTCCTGTTCTTGTTCAGTCACCCAGCTTTCCCAGAAACAGATTGAAATACTATCCAGCGGTTTCCTTGTTATATCTATTAAATGAGCACACATGCCAGACCACCTCGGTCTCAGGGTCGTTGGGGGTCTCCTTCGTGACTTCTCTGTGTGATTGGCATTTTGGTGGCAGCCCCTTTAAGTATTTCTGCCGAAACCACTTCCTCTGTCTGCTTCTTATCAGGCCCAGTGGCTTTATATTGAGTTTCTGAGCAGTGAACACACCACACTTATCTGCCTTTGTCAGCCATTTGCTGTGTACTCTCTGCATTGCTGTTTCGGTGCAGTGATCGAACTGCAAGAAAGCAAATTTGCATCCAATGTAAGTGGTCTGCCGTGATTTTTTAATAATAAGATTGTGACCTGTGCCCCAAGTGTTAACACTGGACAATAAAAAGTTCAGCATATTGTCCTGACGGTTTCTAAGATCTCTGCTTCATGTCAATGAATGTTTGTTTCTAAACCTGCCCTGTGTACATCATGTTTATCCAGCACCCTAACAAATCTCTGAGGCGACCACTAATACCCCCTCCTACATTTAAGGGGGTTGGCCAGCCCTTTATAGAGGACACCTCTTGCTTACTATGTAGAATAATAGAACTTGGCACTCAACTTTGGGTATCTTAGTTGAAAATTTTTTATTATGCAGTCCTTAAGAAACGTTTCGGTCCAACATGGACCTTCATCAGTCTGCTGCATAAAGAAAAATAGAACAAAAATAAAAAAAAAAATTCAAGTCCCTGTATTATACAACATACAGTAGAACAAATGAAAAAGAGATAACATTGTCACCAATACATATAGAATAGTTCAGAATATATGATGATATCATGATGATAACCCAAAGTTGAGTGCCAAGTTCTGTTATTCTACATATTGGTTTGGGTAACCTACTTGCGCACCTTCACAGTAGTGCCACGGAATATTCCACCTCTTGCTCACTGTCCAGAGAGATGTGGAATGGTACACATTGGCTTTATAGGCATTGCTTAAATGCAGCAAGTGAGAAAATCCCAAGGCTTCTTTTTCTCGTTAGGGTAAAGCTCAGGAAAAATCTACTATAAAGTCATCAACTTATAGGTGATTATCCAAGGATCCGTATAGTATCGGGTCAAGTCTGGTTGCTGTTCACCCATTGTTTGCTAAGCTCTCCACCTGGCAATGTGCTCCTTTGTGAGTGAGATATTTTCCTGGAATAATCTGAAGAGGTAACAGAAAATGTCCCGTCAAATGACAAATTGCTGGAAAAATACAACTTTCTCACATCCTCATCTCCAGAAATCAATTCACAGTTCGAGAAGAGAAAAAGATGAAATATTTAATGGTCATTTACTGAAAGTAATTGGGCAAACATTCTTCTGCCGAGTGTCTGCAAATTTACACAGCGTGAAGGAAATTATTTGAAAGGCAATTAACGTTCCAGGCTTTATGCAGTTCTGTAAGAGCTCTGCTCAGTTCTTCAGGGATCTGAGTATGACATGAAACACGTTGAGAAGTCACCAGTGGGAGTGAGCCGTCACCGAACTGGTGGTCAGGGGCAGGTAGGTGGCCCAACATACTGTCCTGATAGCTGGGTGCCACTAAACTTTTCAATTAAAGACAAAAATTAATTGAGATTTCTGTTTTCTGCAAATTAAGTTGATTCATAATATAATGAAAAGATTTCAAAGTCATAAACATAATTGTCATGTGCCTCAAATATCATCCTACTCCAAGAGCCAAGTGTCTATGTTATCATCCTACCCTAGAAGCCAAATGTCTGATACTAATCTACTTCAAGATCTAAGGGTCTGATACCGTCCTACCCCCAGAGCCAACTGTCTGATACCGTCCTACCCCCATGAGCCAACTGTCTGATACCATCCTACCCGAGAGCCAAGTGTCTGATACATCCTACCCGAGAGCCAAGTGTCTGATACCATTGTACCCGAGACCAAGTGTCTGATACCATCCTAAACAAGAGCCAAATGTCTGATACCATCCTACTTGAGAGCCAATTGTCTGCTACCATTGTACCCGAGAGCCAAGTGTCTGATACCATCCTACCTCCAGATCCAAGTGTCTGATACCCCCGAGTCAAGTGCCTGACACCGTCCTTCCCACAGAGCCAACTGTCTGATACCGTCCTACCCCCAGAACCAACTGTCTGATACCGTCCTACCCCCAGAGCCAACTGTCTGACACCGTCCTACCCCCAGAGCCAAGTGTCTGACACCGTCCTATCCCCAGAGCCAACTGTCTGACACCGTCCTACCCCCAGAGCCAAGTGTCTGACACCGTCCTATCCCCAGAGCCAATAGTCTGATACCGTCCTACCCCCAGAGCCAAGTGTCTGATACCATCCTACCCCCAGAGCCAAGTGTCTGATACCGTCCTTCCCCAGAGGCAAGTGTCTGACACCGTCCTACCACCAGAGCCAAGTGTCTGATACCATCCTTCCCCCAGAGCCAAGTGTCTGATACCATCCTTCCCCCAGAGCCAAGTGTCTGATACCGTCCTTCCCCCAGAGCCAAGTGCCTGACACCGTCCTTCCCCCAGAGCCAAGTGTCTGATACCGTCCTTCCCCCAGAGCCAAGTGTCTGATACCGTCCTACCCCCAGAGCCAAGTGTCTGATACCATCCTACCCCAGAGCCAAGTGTCTGATACCATCCTTCCCCCAGAGCCAAGTGTCTGACACCGTCCTTCCCCCAGAGCCAAGTGTCTGACCCCGTCCTACCACCAGAGCCAAGTGTCTGACACCGTCCTATCCCCAGAGCCGACTGTCTGATACCGTCCTACCCCGAGCCAAGTGTCTGATACCATCCTACCACCAGAGTCAACTGTGTGAAATCATCCTACCACCAGAGCCGAGTGTCTGATGCCATTGTATCCTAGGAGCCAAATATCACTTATTCTTAAAAGTGCCCTTGTTTTAGCAGGTTGCACATTGTGCATCCATGCCTGTATTGTGAAGGCAGCCCTGGATATATCTGCCTTACTATCCATATACACAGCATTCAGTCCTACCTGGGTCCGTAAAATGCCAGATACAAACATCTCTGATGATAATGTGTGTAAAACTGTAAAGTGCTGCGGAATATGTTAGCGTTATATAAAAATAAAGATTATTATTATCTCTGGGTCTTGAAGGTTTTCCTCATTACTCCTATGTAAGGTGACCAAAGTACCAAGGAAAAATAGTTGTATCAACGGTTACTTTTTATCCTTTAAGAGTGCAGAGAAGATGTGATGTCTGTTTTTACCTAAAGTATTCTAATGATGAGAATTATTATTTATTATTACACTGCGATATGTATGTACCACCCTGGACCACCAGGTGGCAGCAGAAATTACTTCTTTCTCATTGATGTCTTATGCTTATTATTGTACAGTGCGCACGAGTCCTGCGTACATTCATCACCGATGAGTCAGGACTTTCCTTTTGTGAATTCCAATATTCCTTTTGGGAATTATGTCTATGGAAGGAATAGCGCCTACTATAATAAGTGTATAACGTCTGATGATGAATTATTACTGAGAACTTATTCTGTTACATGACACACATGTAGATTTCTCTTCAGTAGATTGTTTAATTTGGGCAAGAAGCATCTGGTAAATGAGACGTACAACACTCGGATATAACTTGTCTCCTCCCCTAGGATAATACGGGAATTTGTCCGTACCATGAAGTATGCGTTTGGCGTGCGCTTTGAGGTGAAAGGTTTGGAGAATTTTCAGATTGATGGACCCTGCGTCATCATCTCCAATCACCAGAGCATCTTGGACATGATGGGTAAGATGGGAGAAACTGATATATCCTCCAGACATTACATCAGTATGCTTGATATCAGCCCCTCTTATAACGCTCCAGATACTTGATATATCCCTCTAACGAGTACAATTTCATTACATCATATATGATTGATATCAGCCCCTCTTATAACGCTCCAGTACTGATATATCCTCCAGACATTACATCATATATGATTGATATCAGCCCCTCTTATAACGCTCCAGTACTGATATATCCTCCAGACATTACATATATGATTGATATCAGCCCCTCTTATAACGCTCCAGTACTGATATATCCTCCAGACATTACATCATATATGATTGATATCATTCCCTCTTATAACGCTCCAGTACTGATATACGGTATCCTCCAGACATTACATCATATATGATTGATATCAGCCCCTCTTATAACGCTCCAGTACTGATATATTCTCCAGACATTACATATGTGACTGATATCAGCCCCTCTTATAACGCTCCAGTACTGATATATCCTCCAGACATTACATCATATATGATTGATATCAGCCCCTCTTATAACGCTCCAGTACTGATATATCCTCCAGACATTACATCATATATGATTGATATCAGCCCCTCTTATAACGCTCCAGTACTGATATATTCTCCAGACATTACATATGTGACTGATATCAGCCCCTCTTATAACGCTCCAGTACTGATATATCCTCCAGACATTACATATGTGACTGATATCAGCCCCTCTTATAACGCTCCAGTACTGATATATCCTCCAGACATTACATATGTGACTGATATCAGCCCCTCTTATATAACGCTCCAGTACATGTATATCCATACCTCCAGACATTACATATATGACTGATATCAGCCCCTCTTATAACGCTCCAGTACTGATATATCCTCCAGACATTACATATGTGACTGATATCAACCCCTCTTATAACGCTGGCGTGTTACAATATATTTGTAAGTAGCAGTACCGCTTATCACCGCTATCAGTAGGCATCACTTCCTATAAACAGTTATATAACAGAGTCTCCATCTCTACCTTATGATTAGTTATTTTGTGTGCTTAGGAGCACACATTTATGGAATTAAGGCTCTTATGTGTCCATATAACAAGTCATAAAAAACCCTTTCCATTCCACATCACTGCACATTTCCCATAATCCTGCAGGACGAGCAGAGCCAACTCACATCCATCTCTGGACACGAAGCGTTTTCTTTTCTCTGTACATCTGGAGTCTCCATTGTTCTTGTTTTCAGTTCAGCTTCAGAACCAAAAAAATGGTCTCCTATTCCCCAGTCTTATGATTGTGTCGCCTTCCCTGGTATTTAGTAGATACATTATGTGCCCCATCCCAATCATTCCTGCCCCTCCTCTCGCTCCATTTTATTAGATTGTGCTGATTTGTTCGGCCACAACCAACGTTTAAGATATTATCTGTCCAGGTGATTAAAATGAATGCGTCTCCGGGGGGCGCAGCCGATGTAATCGCACTTCTCTGCTAGGAAATTATTGACTTTATTTTCTGAGTTTTGAAGGGTATTTTGTTTTTAGCAAGAAGTAAAACAAAATCTACCTTGGCATCGTATGGGGATGACCTGAGGGAGAAGGCACCATTTTATTAGGTTCTGTGGAGGATGATACACTGGGGTTGAATCGGTTTCACAGCTGCATATGTTATGGTAGCAGTACTCTAATCCAAAACCGATAACGGGTAAAATATCCAAAAATAAATAAGAAAATAAAATGATGGCAGCGTCGGATCAGCTCATTGATTTTCCATTATGATATGCTGTAATTGCGACCTGAGAGATAAGGATGTGAATGTGTCTCCTGGAGGAGCTGACATTGTATCTTTATGTTTCATGTAGGTCTGATGGAAATCCTGCCTGATCGCTGTGTTCAGATCGCCAAGAGAGAGCTGTTATTATTCGGCTCGGTGGGGCTGGTCACCTACCTCGGAGGGGTCATTTACATCAACAGGAAGCAAACGCGTGATGCCAAGACCATCATGGCCGGCGTAGCGAAAGCCATGACAGATGACAATGTAAGAGAAAAGTTAATTTCTCTGTACAGCTGTATATACAAGACACTGTCTCTCCATCATGTGGGGAACGTGAACTGTGGCGGCACAAATCCTAACCTGTGTTCATGTGATCTCCACACACTGACTTCTGCCTCTCCGCTTTCTGACTTCTGCCTCCGCTTTCTGACTTCTGCCTCTCTGCGCTCTGGCTTCTGCCTCTCCACACAGGCTTCTGCCACTCCGCGCTGTGACTTCTGCCTCTCTGCTTTCTGACTTCTGCCTCTCTGCGCTCTGACTTCTGCCTCTCTGCGCTCTGGCTTCTGCCTCTCCACACAGGCTTCTGCCACTCCGCGCTGTGACTTCTGCCTCTCTGCTTTCTGACTTCTGCCTCTCTGACTTCTGCCTTTCCACGCTCTGGCTTCTGCCTCTCCACACACTGACTTCTGCCTTTCCACACTCTGACTTCTGCCTCTCCGCACTCTGACTTCTGCCTCTCCGCACTCTGACTTCTGCCTTTCTGCATCATCTCCGCACTTACACTTCTGTATGTCCTGCAGCTGAAGGTCTGGGTGTATCCTGAGGGGACCCGGAATAACAGTGGAGATCTGCTGCCATTCAAGAAAGGAGCTTTTCATCTCGCTCTTCAGGCGAAGGTAAGAACCTGGTGATAATTACCATGGACACTTTATAGGATTCAGTATGGAGACAGTTTGTGATCAAACCTATGGATGGGGTGTGGAAAATATCATGTATTATGGAAGGCAACACAGGGACAGAGAAGACAAGGTCGGTCTCTGACCATAATCATGTTCTGGAGCCACACCTCGGTCATCGTAGACAACAGTACTGTATTATTTACTGTTCAGTGAGTGATAGTGGAAGCCATATTGATTGCAAATCTGCTTTCCTTTCAAAACATAGGTTTATTGGTTCTGTTATAAAATTAATTTACATTTCATGATTGGGAATGTAGAACTATGTGATTCTCCACAACTGTATCTCACATGGTTGGATTAAATACACGGCTCAGCAGACAGTATCACACAGTAGGATTAGATTCAGAATTTCATCAATATTGTATCACACACTTTCTTGTTTTAGATTTCCATTCTCTTTAATTCTTCCTGGTTCCTTGTGTTTTTCTAGGCTCCCATCATCCCAGTGGTTTATTCCTCCTTCACCAGCTTCTATGACAGGAAGAAGAGTTTATTCACGGGCGGTATGTGACGAGACGCTAAGATTGTGTGTAACAAGATGCTGAGATTGTGTGTGACCAGATTGCATGTGATTAGATGCTGAGATTGTGACCAGATTGGACGTGAGGAGACGCTGAGATTGTGTGTGACCAGATTGCATGTGGTTAGATGCTGAGATTGTGACCAGATTGCACGTGATTAGATGCTGAGATTGTGACCAGATTGCACGTGATTAGATGCTGAGATTGTGACCAGATTGCACGTGAGGAGACGCTGAGATTGTGTGTGACCAGATTGCATGTGGTTAGATGCTGAGATTGTGACCAGATTGCACGTTAGGAGATTCTGAGATTGTGTGTGACCAGATTGCACGTTAGGAGATTCTGAGATGTGTGTGACCAGATTGCACGTGAGGAACGCTGAGATTGTGTGTGACCAGATTGCACGTGAGGAGACGCTGAGATTGTGTGTGACAGATTTCACTGAGGAGACGCTGAGATTGTGTGTGACCAGATTGTATGTGACAAAATGCCAAGATTGTATGTTACCAGATTTTATGTGAAGAGACGCCAAGATTGTGTGACCAAATTGTGTGTGACGAGACGCCGCTATTGTGTGTTACCAGATTGTATGCGAGGAGATGCCGAGATTGTGAGTGTTTGTATTGGATGATACTCTGAGATTTAGCTCCTCAGCCTGTTTTGTGGGTGGCATCTGATCTCTCTAGTTCTTCATCTTCCCTGAGGAGGTGTGGGGGAATTATCTGCTCTCTGCGGCTTGTGGGGACATGATCACTGGAGGGACCTGCAGAGATTTATCTCACACTCCGATACAGAATAATCCTGGGCTGTAGAGCTGTGAGGGATGAGCGGAGGATGATGGCTGCCCCCTGCTGGATCCTCAGACATATCACACATCCATGTTTTCTTACTTGCATAAGAGCTGCCCGGAATCTTTAACCCCTTCCTGACCTGTGACACAGCGTATGTGTCATGAAAGGATCGCGTTCCTGCGGGTCGGGTGACCAGGGTCACTGAAAGGTCACCCGACCCGCAGGCACAAGACTCTTTGTGCTTCACCACAGGGGGGTTGGCTTAACCCGCACATGGCTACGATCGCTCTGATTGGCTGTTAAAAGTGAAACAGTGCTCCCTTTATTCCGAGCCCCGACGTGTGCCCAAACAGTGGTTTACCCCCACATATGGGGTATCAGCGCACTCAGGAAAAATTGCACAACAACTTTGGGGGTCTAATTTCTCCTGTTACCCTTGGGAAAAAAAAAATTGGGGACTAAAAAAAATGATTTTTGTGGAAAAAAAATGATTTTTTATTTTCACAGCTCTGCGTTATAAACTTCTGTGAAGAACTTGGAGATTCAAAGTGCTCACCACACATCTAAAGGAGTTTCTTGGGGGATCTAGTTTCCAAAATGGAGTCACTTAGGGGGGTTTCTACTGTTTAGGCACATCATGGGCTCTGCAAACATAACATGACGCCCGCAGACCATTCCATCAAGTCGGCATTTCAAAACGTCACTACTTCCCTTCCGAGCCCCGATGTGTACCCATACAGTAGTTTTCTCCCACATATGGGATATCAGCGTACTCAGGACAAATTGGACAACAACTTTTGGGGTCTAATTTCTCCTGTTACCCTTGGGAAAATAAAAAAATTGGGGACAAAAAGATCATGTTTGTGGAAAAAATATGATTTTTTTTTTCATGCCCGGGCGTTATAAACTTCTGTGTAGCGCTTGGGGTTCAAAGTGCTCACCGCACATCTAGATAAGTTCCGTGCGGTGTCTAGTTTCCAAAATGGGGTCACTTGTTGGGAGTTTCTACTGTTTAGGCACATCAGGGGCTCTGCAAACGTAACATGATGCCCGCAGACCATTCCATCAAAGTCAGCATTTCAAAACGTCACTTCTTCCCTTCCGAGCCCCAACGTGTGCCCAAACAGTGGTTCCCCCCAACATATGGGGTACCAGTGTACTCAGGACAAACTGTACAACAACTTTTGGGGTCCAATTTCTCCTGTTACCCTTGGGAAAATAAAAAATAGCTGGCTAAAAATGATTTTTGAGAAACAAAAATTATTTTTTTATTTTCACTGCTCTGCGTTTATAAACTTCTGTGAAGCACTTTGGGGTTCAAAGTGCTCACTACACATCTAGATAAGCTCATTGGGGGGTCTAGTTTCCAAAATGGGGTCACTTGTGGGGGGTTTCTACTGTTTAGGCACATCAGGGGCTCTGCAAACGCAACATGATGCCCACAGAACATTCCATCAAGTCTGCATTCCAAAATGGCGCTCCTTCCCTTCTGAGCCCTGCCGTGCACCCAAACAGTGGTTTATGACCACATATGAGGTATCTGTGTACTCAGAAGAAATTGCCCAACAAATTTTAGGATCCATTTTATCCTGTTGCCCATGCAAAAATGAAAAAATAGATGCTAAAATAAAACTTTTGTTGGAAAAATTAAAATGTCCATTTTTTCCTTCCACGTTGCTTTAGTTCCTGTGAAGCACCTGAAGGGTTAATCATCTTCTTGAATGTAGTTTTGAGTAGCTTGAGGGGTGCAGTTTTTATAATGGTGTCACTTTTGGGTATTTTCTACCATATAGACCCCTCAAAGTGACTTCAAATGTGAGGTGGTCCCAAAAAAAAATGGTTTTGTAAATTTTGCTGTAAAAATGAGAAATCGCTGGTCAACTTTTAACCCTTATAACTTCCTAACAAAAAAAAATTTTGTTTCCAAAATTGTGCTGATGTAAAGTAGACATGTGGAAAATGTTATTTATTAACTATTTTGTGTCACATAACTCTCTGGTTTAACAGAATAAAAATTAAAAATTTGAAAATTGTGAAATTTTCAACATTTTCGCCAAATTTCCATTTTTTTCACAAATAAACGCAAAAATTATCGACCTAAATTTAACACTAACATGAAGCCCAATATGTCACGAAAAAACAGTCTCAGAATCGCTAGGATCCGTTGAAGCGTTCCTGAGTTATTACCTCATAAAGGGACAATGGTCAGAATTGCAAAAAATGGCAAGGTCATGAAGGGGTTAACATTAATATGAGATTTCATTTCTGAAATATTATTTGTTTGAGGTGCTGGTCACATAAAGTTTGGGCTGTTAACGGGAGCGCTATCCTGATAATGGCTGTAGACGGGGAACACATGACTGTGCGGCTCACTATTCGTTTTGCTTATAACATTATATATGTCTTCATCCTGCACAGAGAGATCATCAGATGTAAACTCCAATCATCCGTAGACCTGTGTGATCTAAGGGCCATTACGGTCTGATAGTACCCTGATGTATGAGTAGATGTCACTAGATATGTAGGTGGTACAAACTCAGGTCTGTATATAACTAGAGTTGAGCGAATATCTTTCGGTTCCCCGATTTTTCGGCAAGCTATAGCGGGAACCCGGCTTGCGGCGGATCGCGGCGGCGGATCAGCTGATTACCACCGCAGCTGCATGTGTCACGGCTGTGTCAGTCGCCCCACATACGTGGACAGCCTGTGTGTTGGGCTCTCCATGCATGTGCTGTGACCGTGACACAGCCGCGACACATGCAGCTGCGGCGGCGACCAGCTGCTGTGATCCAGGAAGCCGGGTTCCCGCTGTAGCTTTTTCGACAAGCGCTATAGCTTGCCAAATAAGCGGGGAACTGAGGGTATTCGTTCAACTCTATGTATAACTAGAAAGATCTCAGTGTGTCCTGCTTCTCTGTCAATGTGGCGACTTCGCTGTGCAGTCCCTATTATTATTAAACGGCCTTCGGCTCAAACTCGAGCCATGGCAATTGATGGATGAACAATCTGTAGGAAGATCGATCTTATGCAAACCTAGACAGGTCTAGAAGGGTCTTCTACAATAGTATCATGCCATCAGGTTTATGGTCTTTCACTTCGCCTCGTTCCTTCTATTCTTCCGACCATGATTGCTCTCTTCGTATGATGTGTCAAGATAGGCAAGTTGTAGCTTGGTGATCCTGGTTTTGAGTCTGGCTTGATTCGTTCCAAGATTGATTTGTTTGTCCTTCTTGCCATCCAAGGTATTGATAACATCCTTCTCCATCACCACATTTCGTAGGCAATGATTCTTCTTCTTTATTGTTTTTTATCGTTCAGCTTTTGCATCCATGTGTTACTACAAAAAAGACCAAATTATGTACGAGCCATGTCTTTGTCGTCCGTGAAATGTTTCTCGATTTGAAGATCTTGTCCAGTGACTTCATTGTTGATTTGCCCATTGCTATTCTCCTATTGATTGACTTCCACTGCATTTTGGGTGATCATTGATCTAAATAGGTTGAAGTTCTTTACAACCTCCAGTTCATCACCGTCCTTCTGAAATGTGTCCCGGCCATACCTGGCAGTAGTCAAATTCTTTGAGTAGCTGTTCCATGTTCAAACTTTCTATTTTGACACTCCATTATAAGTCCATCTACACTTGTTGTTACAGGAAAGATGTACCAGAAGATAGAAAAATATTCAGAATTGAGAGTCCTCAGTGGTTGATACCTTTTAATGGCTAACTGAAAAGATGGTAACAAATTGCAAGGTTTCAAGACTACTCAGGTCTCTTCATCAGGCATTGACATCTTTTCAGTTAACCATTAAAAGTTATCAACCACTGAGGACTCTCAATTCTGAATATTTTTACTTGTTGGTATTAATGTTATATCATCTGTGTTTTTAACAATGTTGATGATTCGTTACTTCTTTTTTTACAAATCCAGCCTTCCTGAAAATAGCTTCTGCATATAGATTGAAGAGAAATGATGACAGGGTGCAGCCTTGTCTGACTCCTCGCTCTACTTTGAACCATGTCGTGTCGCCATGTTCCGTTCGAACTGTTGCTTCTTAGTTGATGTGAAGGTTGCTAGTGAGGCTGATCAGATGGTTCGGCAAACACCCATATCTTTCAAGGTATTCCAACGTTTCTGGTGATCAATGCAGTGGAAGGCTTTGCTGTAGAGAATGAAGCAAAAATAGATCTTTGTTGTATTTTTTGGCCTTTTCCATTATCGATCTGTTAGTAATTATGTCTCTTGTTCTTTTGGCTTTTCAAGGCGTCTGTGTATCCCCCTCCAGTGAAAATGATGCACGACAGTCCACACGTTAGCTCTGCCAACACCATTCGTCTATGGCCCCGTCTGCACATACTTCCAAATCGCCTTTTGCATTGGAATTCGGACACAAGCCCTGACGGGACCCACAAAGGTGGAGAAAAGTGCAATGTGAAAGCACCGTAAGGCTGTAACCATCTTTGTAGGCTCTTCAGTACTGTTTTGCTGCCATGATGTATAAGTTCAATAGTCCGATAGTTTCCACAGTCGGTAGCATCCCCCTTCTTCGGAGTAGGAATAAACACAGATCTTGTCCAGTCCTTGGGCCATTTAACAGTTGTCTATATCTGTTGACACAGGTGTGTGTTGACATCCACTGCTGTTTCATAATTATTAGCTCTGTTGGAGAATTTAATCTACCGTAATAAATTTAATAAATCTAAGAATTTATTAGTTCTATTGGAATATTGTCACATCCAGGCGTTTTGACAGAAGCTTTATTGCAGCAACGACTTCGGCTCTCTATCATTTCCAGTCTCAGTTTCTTCTCGTAGTCGTTCTTGTAGAGGTACTCTGTGTATTCTTTCCATCTTTCCTTGATCAGTTCTTGCTCAGTTACTTTATTCTGGTTGGGGTCTTTCAACATGCCCACTCTTGGGTGAAACTTTGTAGTATCTCTCTTTGATCGTTAGGTTAGCTTTTCTGGTCTTGCCCCTCCGATGTTCGCTTTCTGTCTTCCTACATATATTTTGGTAATAAAGTTCTTTGACTGCTCAAATGTCTGTCTCTAGTCTTTTACTGGTGTTGTCTGCTAGTTACCTTTTGCTTTTGACATTTGTCTTTCTCTGATGATCTTTAGGGTTTCTTCTGTTATCCGTGGCTGCGGGGGTCTCTTCTGCCTGTTGTTTATTGTCTAACTGGCTTTCTTCAGCAATGATAAAGTCTTTATAGTCCATAATTCCACACGCTTTCTTTCATCCATACCCAGTGATGGAAATCTGTTGTGCAGACCATTCCAAAAAACTTCAGGCATGTTAGTCAAATCAAAGTTGGAAACAGCCTGTTGTCTAGTTTATTTGCACAGTTTGACTCTAATCTTTGCTGTTAAAAGTTCATGATCAGTTCCAGAGTCAGATCCTGGCCATGTTTTCACAGCAATGTTCGGCAACCTCTCTCTTTGGTGAATTCATGTACTCAATCTGATTCTTATAGGCCCCATTCAGTGATGTCCATGTGCACAGTCTCTGTAATTTTGGAAGAAGGTGTTCACGATGGACAGTTGATTTGTAGTACATAAGTCAATAAATCTTCCTCCAGCCTCGTTTCGTTCACCAAGTCCAAAGTTTCCAACAATGGTTCCATGTTTGCTGTGGCCCTCTTTGGCATTCAAGTCTCCCATGATAATGAGTAAGTCTTGTTTTGGCGTCTAGTTAATTTCTTTTTTAACTTGATTGTAGAATAGTTCAACATCCTCCTCGGCATCTGTTGTTGGTGAGTAGACTTGTATAACTGTGGACTTGGATTGGCGCTCTTTGTAGTCGAGATAACTCTATCACTGACTTCATTGTACAGCAGGACTGTGCCAGACAATCTTCTGCTGAGAATAAAAGCAACACAGTTTCTTCTTCAGCTATCATAGCCAGAATAGTAGACCCAATGTTTGTTTGACAAGAAATGTTCGAATTGAGTCTATTTTAGTTTGCTAACTCCAAGTAAGTAGAGGCCTGTTCTGCCGATCTCGACTTGGACAAAGTCAAGTTTGCCTTGGTTCATGGTTTCGTACATTCCAAGTTCCGAACTATGATATCTCTGCAGCTTTTGGTATTCCCTTTCAACCAAGCGATATTGGCACCAAGACGTCTTTGATCCTGGCCTGTCATGAGCATTGCTTATACTCAGGTTGACCATCGACTCTTCACTAGTTGCTCATTGAGGGCCTTCTGACCTGAGGGTGCATCGTCCAGCACTATATCAAACTCCTTTAGTTGGACTCTCCATCAAATCTTCTTGGCATAATAAAGAAGTAGATTTTCAGGCCTTTCTTCTGTGCAGTAATGTGGCACCCGTGAAGGAGCCACACTGAACCAGCGTTGTATTTTGTCAATACAAACTGCCTCATCGCACAATGTCCAGCTGCTGACGCTGAGCAGTATGCTTGGCTTGGCACCTCAGTTTAAACTTGTCCGCCTGGGCATGTCCCTGATGGCAAAAAAGTCATATATATGCAGTCTCTATAGAGGGCGCAATTCCTTTTCCATGGTCTGCAGACTTTGTTATTCCCCTTATATTCCTGCATCCAATCATGCCAGACACAGGGATACCAGCCTGGGGCCTTGACCAAACCCATCTCTATCTTCTAGCATCTGCCTGTTCTATTGCGACTTAAGTAGTCCAGTGCCCTGGAGACTTTAGTTTCTATAGTTATTTACCCCATGACATGCTTTTTTAACTTTAGTTGCCTTTTATTTTCAGGAATAATCAAGGTAGAAATCCTTCCGAAAATAGACATTTCAGGAGTGAAGGAAGAGGACATTGGAGACTTAACGGAGCGATGCTTCCATGAGATGAGGCAGGTCTTCTTCAGACTCTCGGGTAAACCTTATACCCCCATCAAACATGGCATTTCAAGCCAATAGATACAGTGATAACAGACTGAGTCCCAGCCAACCTAGGACTAAGAATCAGAGGTGTCACCAAGGGCTTATGTACTATGGAAGGTACAAAACAATCCAAGCTGCTTCATTGCTTTGTGAGGAAGAAACTTTGAAGACTTCACAATCTCACAATTTTACTGACATGTGGTTATCGATCTTGGACCTGTTCCTTTCCTGCAGTTAAAATATTTCCCTGGGACTTGACTGTACTTCTGTATCTGTTGTATCAGCCACGGGAAAGGTTAGTACTGGTCCCATTATTCTGAAGTATTTTAGAGACTGAAACAATTTTCTGCACAAGTGGCCAAAAATCACATTTCACCAGATGTGAAGACCTGCCAAACAATGTGGATGCCTAAAGATTGAGACCTCTGTGATGCCAGATTTGCACTGGATGAAAGCAGAGTTAGCCCGTACACTTTCAAATGTACATTTAGGGGCATGATTACGAGCACTGAGCGTTGTGGGGGGATCTCCAGGCACCAACTACATATATATGTTTTATTGTTTATTTAATAGACTATGTCATGGGGGACATAAACTTACTGAATAAGGAGCCTATTGGCGTGTATGCCACTTCAATCATAGTCACAAGTACTGAATCATACTTGTCTTATTGGGGTTAGGGTTAGAGGTCTAAATCTGTGGCTCTCTGCGGCGGCCACAGATTTAGACCTCTAACCCTAACCCCAATAAGACAAGTATGATTCAGTACTTGGGCCTATGATTGAAGTGGCATATACGCCAATAGATATCCATTTTCATAAATTTGCAAGTATTTATAAAGGATGAATGTTTATTACAAAAGTTTGTTACCCATAGGACCATTCATTACTGATCATTGCCTCGTGTGGGCACCTAGAGTGGCTGCCGTACAGGCTGAGCCCTTCCCAGTGCAGAGGCATCCATGCTTTATTTTACAGTGAACCTGTGGCCCTAATGACAAAGTCTTAAGAGTAATCGTTTCTAATTACAGAATGAAGCTGTATTCATGATATTAATTGATTCCAAGTTATTAAGCTGTCTGCACTGCTCGTGCCAGTTCTTCTATACTTTGTATATATAGAGGATGCCAAGGATTTGTTATAGTAATCCGACCTTAAAGGGGAAATCCACACACAGAGGACCATTCACATGTCAGACCGTACGAGTGGCCATGTAAAAGGACTTTATTTTTTATGGTTATGGTCACATGAAGACAGTTTTGTTGGAAAATAGTCTGCAACCGATATCCATCCCATACATGGAAGCAGGAGTGTTACGCCAGGGAAGAGCGATGCCCGGTGTCCAACGCAAAGGGAGAGGTGGGTAAACAGGTAAAAGGGAGCCCCGATGATAAGGAGAAGATGGTAACCCCCTCAACACTCATCTAATGGTGAACCCTGCACTCTCTATAGCCCTAGAGGGGTCCTTTTTCTCGTGCACTGTCACGTGCCTAAGCGCTGGCTGGTGCAGGGCTTAGCCCTGAATAGCGAAATAGACAGAAAGATACTTTTCTTAGTACTATGATAAGACAACACTGGGAAAGAGACAGACAGGGGAAAACACACAAACAAATGGAACTCCACAGGTATCAACAGGAACACCGCAGCTTCTCCAGAGAAGTAAGGCACAGGATAGAAACTCTATAGCTGGCATGGGAGGAAGCTAGAAGAGGGTTTAATAATGAAGGGGAGTGGTCACCATACCCTGCAACTGGAACCAATGGAAAACTCAGCAAGTTAAACAATGATTTCTTAATCCCTTCAATACCACAAGAAACCATAAAGCTGTTTAATTCATGAATGGTCGCGTAGATACCATAGAGGACCTGTGATCAGCTAACCGCTACGATTTTTTAATCCCAGCCACATCATAGGTCTTAGCGTGCTGCTGCCCATTCATGACAAGGAAAATCTGGAATCTTCTGCAGAAATCCCATTAATTGTATTAAATATTCACAGAAAATTTGTGATAATTATATGTAGTGATGTCCTCACAGGACTGACAAAGCAGCAGCAAAAACTGCATAATATCAACCAAATTTTTTTTTCTATGGATTTTATGGCAGAAAAGTTTTTGATTTCCCATATATTTCACCCTGTGCACATGTGTAAATTGAAACTCTGCATAAATGGTCATTTTACTCTGCAGATCCTTTACGCATCGTATTGATAATTTGGTAAAATCTCAGCCACGTGAATGTAAGAATCCACAGTGTATCCACCTCCTGTGAACATAAAGGGATCCTACAGTCTGCCCACCTCATCCTCGCAGCCAAAACAGATTACCCGACCATCAGCAGGAGCCAAACATTAAAACTTCACCTTTGTGTACGATGCAAGGACAGAGGTGCCCAGAAGTGCAGGCTTCCTTAACCCCTTCGCACGTATGGATGTTCGGCGCTGGCTCCCCAACATGCAGTGGATGCCGGCTAACAGCAAGGCTAGAGCGGAGCTCTGACTGCTGAGCCTAACCATTTACATGTCTCTGTCATAGACATTTATATGATGCACTGGTTCCACATTCACCCGGCAGTTTTAGTCTTTTTTCACTATTTCATCCCATTTGCAGTTTTTTTTTCTCCTTTTTCATACATTATATGAAAAAGTTAATGCAATGTCAGTAGGAAAATCAAAAGTTACAACTCTTGGAAGAAAGGGAGGAAAAAACTAAAGCACAAAAATGTGCCTGGTCCTGAAGAGTTTAATGGTTGCACGGTCTGCAGTGACATTACTAGTGGGGTCCTGTGGAATTGGGATCCTCCACAATGGTTTCTGATAATTTAGTTGAGTTAGTGACTTGTTTTTTTGTAGGAAATGTTCATAAAACCAAAAGTGCCTTCATTAAAGCAAACCAAATGCTGTTCTGTACTTTGTGTCCGCCTCGGTACATTGTCTCCGCCTCAGTACCGTCTCTAAGAGCATGTGCACATGGCGCCTTTTTCCGAGCCGCTCCATAATCTGCCTGAAATAATGCTAAAGAAACATTACAAAGAATGACCATAGGCATTATAATATGAGGATGACTTGCTGGGCACACGATCAAGCGTTGAGAAGCTTCTTTGAACAGATTCACATTTCCAAATATGCAAAGTGGTAAAAGGAAGTGACCTGACTGTTGCTCAGCACTATCATTATTTTATATATAAAATGTAAAAAAAAAAAACCTTTCTGTGGTGCAAAAATCATCTGCAAAAACGCTTAATAAAAAAACAACTCTGAAGTTTTCTTAAAGTGTCATCTGCTTGCAAAAGTTAGTGAGTACACAAGTGTCTACAAGATGTCATGTGCACATGCCCTAAAGGGTAAACCCACAGAACCTGCAGTGAACCCTCGCTTCACTGACTCTTATATTCTTTGTAAATATTCTGCTGTCGCTGGACAGAAACTTGTGAAACATCTCTTAGCTGCTGGACTCCCCGACACCTCTTCTGAATGGTATAATTTATTATGTTATGACACACACATGACATAGTGCCAGCCCTACTAATCACAAGAGTCTGTTCACAGGGCTCTAGCCCAGCTTCCGTGGATTGCTGACATGGCCGTCAGACCAAGGTTCTGTGAATCGATTTGTTCATCCCTACTTGTAACCATTCTCCGCTCGTTGCTTGGTACTAAAGAGCCACATCCATGGGTGCAGATTATTATTTATTATTGAAACAAATTCTTCATAAAATATTTTTATTTTACAAAAATGAATCTAGTACCATGAAAAAATAGAGATTAGGAAACTGAGTGTGACCCCCTCTAATGATCACAGTTCTGTCCTTCATGGATTCGGTTGTGATGTGTTTGCGGTCGGCATTGCTCACTTTTCCTTTTTCTGCTGTGTCATTCTGAGTCAATCCAAGTAACATTTTGCTGACTTCAGGTTTTTTGTTGTTGCTTGTAATTTAAAAAAAGCTAATTATGCCATTTCCAGCGGCAGGACCCACCCATAGTGCAGGACCCCGGAGCAATGTATGAGGGGTCTGGAGGCAGTGTAGGATGTAGCACTGCTAGTAACCTTATGACCATCAGCTTATTGGTGTATCATAGAAAAATATTTAGACTTGAGAGTCCTCAGTGGTGTATCATATACATCTATAACACAACATCACATGGTACCAGCACAGAAGCGTGAACCAGCCACATTTGTTCCTCTGCGCAGTAAGTGTCCGATATTCTTATTCAAAGGTTGCTCGTTGGGGTTCATGCTGAGCCAGACTGTAAATCATGTACGTAAGTGTTTGGTGAGACAGAACGCTCATCCACGTTCTTGGCGTTTCCAATTTTTGTGGACATCACAGGTCATTCTTGCAGGAGCCTAAATAATAAACAAGCTAAATGTTAATACAGCAAGAATTTCAGAAAATAAAGGGGTGCTGGAACTGTACAGCCTCAGAGACCCCATAATGAATGCTGATGAGTCTATCACCCCCAAAATGCATATTAAAGCAGCTGCACAGTGATATAGGGGTCGGGCGACTAAACTGTACAGTACTGGCATGATTCATAGGGCCCGATATCACTGTACAGCTAATGGATGATGCATTTTGGGGGTGACAGAATCCCTTTATTTTCATATTATTTCATTATGGGGTTGTATGGTTTGTTCTTCAGATCCCTTAATTCTCTTGACATACACCATAACATTTTGGCTCCCTACATATGGATTTTCCATAGCCCCCAGTCAGCTCAGGCAAACAGGGACTGAAAACTAAAAAAAGTTGTGCCAGTCTCATAGGTGAGGAGTCTCGTAATCGCTCTGTAAGAGATCCGATTGCTTTTTCTGTATGGCAGGTAATTACCAGTGAGCCTGCACTCAGCCGCTCTCCCAGGAGGGGAGAATCTATTGTGGATGTGATGTATTCCAGGAGTTTATGGTTCCAGCCCCGTGGAGATCACTGTTGGGAAAATATTCAATAATTGTCACGTCTAATGGGATATTTAAACTTGTGCTATGCGCAGCCCTTACATCCTCTCAGACGGCGAGAGTCAGATGCTTCATTAACCGTGACGAGATTTGGATTAAGATCAAGGGCAGATTGTGATTTCCCATTATTGGACGGCGTCCTAATAAGCACAGAAACCTCACCGTAATGTTCGGCCAGAAGCAGAGTGTAAAACTGGATGTGAGGCTGAAATAAACACGGGATGTGACGAGAAGATTGTAAAAGCGAAACGTAATTACTAAGCAAACGAACATTGCGGCCGTACCCGCCACTGTGTATAGCGATCCCCACACCAGGACAGATGGGCGACTTTATATTAGTCGCTCATGAGCCACAAAACAGGAGATTTTATAGTTTTCACTCATTAAAGCGCAATAATAAAGTGGCCAGAAAAAATAAACTGAAGTGACCCGACCCACTAACGTAAGAAGTACTTACCCCACAGCACAGGGGAGGAACTAGCACAATACTGATTCCAGCAATAAGCTGTCAGCACCACAGAAGTGGCCGATATAAGGACTCTGAGGATATTACTAAAATGCTTTATTTTGCTTTAATTACTGTATTGTTAACGTTGTTACTTATGACTTGTGTTTTGAAACTGTTAAACTGTAAAGCGCTGCGGAATATGATGGCGCTATATAAATAAAGATTATTATTATTATTTTAAAATGCCTCTAAGAATAAGGAGTAGTTGAACGTTCCTCCGGTATAACCTCCTCCAAACTTAGGATGGTGGAGAAGGGTTGACTGACCACAGTGTATAATTTTTATGGCTATTAACAAATTAAGGTAATTAGTAGGAGGATCCCACTATGGTCGCTGTGACCATGCACTTCCCACTATGGAAAATATTGATGACTGAAACGTAAGTTTACCCTTGACGGAATGTAAATATTAATTTTGCAGCAGTTGTAAAGTGAGGTCGCAGCTTTGCTTTGTCGTAGAATATATGGAAAAAATGCTTGAATGACAATATTCTCTGGGTTTTTGAGAGGCATTCCAATGCTAGACTATTGGACAATTCCCACCTTTCCTGCTGTGTGTATACATGATGTTCTTGGGGGGCATGCAGGTAGGTGAGACCACCACATGTGAGCAGGGCAGTCTCTGAACCTTTGTGTTTGCAGATCACAGGGCTGACACTCAGCGAGTCGTACTTACACGTCTCCAGACGCTCTTCTAGGAATGAGATCTGCTCGCTGAGTGAGTCTATCCTGTCAAGCTGCTGGAAGGAATGCGTCAGGAACGTGACGGGGCCCAAGCCGTCCTCAGGGGACACGGTCAATAGACTATGAAATGGAGCCAAAACCAACTGCAGTTTCTGTACAGGGAGAACACAGGGAATTATTCAGAGCGATAAGTCTGTCTGTCCTTCCATCATTTACCTTTGTATATTGGATTACAGGTACGTCAGCTGTTCATCACTTAGGATACAAGCAACTATGATACTCAAATGATCGGCCCCTCACCTGAGCCCCAGTCCTGTCTCTCTAGTGGTGAAATGGTCACACTAGTACCTGTACTTCTCCATCCAGATCAGAAACAGCGCCCTCTACTGTTTATACTGATATAATACGTCTAATGATGTGTAAAGTGTGATGGAGTTTTCTGCAGCGTGCTCACACGAATATAAGGAATTTAAGCCACCAAAGTTATACAGTGATCAGACTGCTGAGGGTACGTTGTACTCTCACAATGCATGGCTTTAAAAGCTAAAACACATGGTGTGTTGTCCCCGTGGCATGTGATGGTACAAGTGATGTGGGGGACGTAGACTGTATGAATGACAAGTATGTCATCTTCAATCATGAAAAGACAGCATTTGTCACAATGTCAGGCACATATTGCTTCCTTTTCTAGAAGACCCACAAACAATAAGGACAGTAAGAATGAATTCACGTGGAGCACAGATACTGTGGATTTGCTGCGGAAAACCCCTGGCCAGAAAGTTTACTCTCCTACACAGGGTCTTTGTGATCGGCAGCCATGGAGGCCGGGCAGCACAGGGCTCTTGGCTCTTACCTGCTCCAGAACCTCAATCTTGCTCCTAAGTTCTTGCATTTCTTGCCTCATGATTTCTGTTTCCACTGAAAGACAAAGAAAAGTGGTGAATAAAGATCATCCATTAATAATGAGCTTTTTAGGCAAGGTGAGAGAAACCAGCAATATGGCTGCCATTAGAGCAGTTGTCACCCAGCTTTCCCTGATGTCTGCAGGGCATATTAGCCCAGTTATGAAGTGCTTAATTACATTGCTCATATATGGCCTCACAACCCAGCAGATTTACTGTCACCAGAAAGGTTGGGTGAGGTACTCTGTGGATGGTCTATTCCTTTTCTAAAATTGTCAACATAAACCAAATACTGATATCAGTTGCTATGTGCAATCAAACCAGTAAAATCTATACAACCATATCCTTCTCTGGGAAAGCTTAGTGACAACCAGTACGGCCGACTTTACTGTGTATTACAGAGGGATCTGCTGCCATTGATATTATCGGTGATTGCTGCCACAGAAACTTCCTTTAAATCGTGGATGGTTGCGCCAGCAGCCGCGCATTATTACTCACGGTACGAGTTTGATGTGTCACAGCGCGTACCAAAAGTAATAATGTGCGGCCACCAACCTGACGACTCTCCGGCATCTTGTGCTGTAACTATGCACAGCTCTGGCGGTAGTACAACTCCCATCATCTCCTCTCACTCAGGTGGGAAGCTGTAACCCAGAAAAATCAAGTATCACATTTTACTCCAGTTCTGAGACATTATGCATTGAGTCTGCGGTAAAAATAGACTTATGTGAGGATTCTGTGAATATCGGCCTAATAATCCGCAACCAGCATCAAAATCAAACGCACCAAAAACGCAAAATACAAAAATCCCAGCTGGATTTGTAATGAAGAAGTGCTGTTTTCTGATCACAGCTCGCGTGCATGAGGCCTATTACAGATTTGTCCATCTACAAGGTGGCACTATACTGACCTGTCCCGTTTGCTGATGACTGTGGAGGTGGCGGGGGAGCAGTCGTCACCATTTCCACTTTATGACAAGATTTCCCATTGCTGGATAGGCTGAATCCTTCATGGCAGCCGCAGCGGAAGCTCCCATGGGTGTTGGTGCAGGTTTGTGAGCACCGCTGCTGTCCACTCTCGCACTCAACCACATCTGGAGAAAAAAAACTGAATTATTCTTCTAATTCTTGATGGTATCTCAAGAAGGATTTACAATTATAAAAGAAACTCCGTCATATGTGCCACAGCGTCTTGTGTGTGGAGAGGTGTCAGATCCAGTATACATGTGTAAATGTCGGGTTCTCACCCGCAGAACATGTGATGTGACGTTCAGCTGTCACCGTGGCCCTATAATCCGGCTCAGACACCCATGTCCTACCTGTCTGGCAGTGATTTCCACTCCAGCCCTCAGTGCACTGACACCTGTTGTAGCCGACACATGTTCCTCCATTCTGGCATAGAAGCCGACAAGACACTAAGGGAGAAAGGCAAGTGGAGATTGAGTGATACAGAAGTCACCAGCAGCCCCTTCTCACCACAGACCCCGATGGCCAGTATTTCTACTTTAATGCTCATTGTTATCACACAGGTTTTGCTCAATAAATGGCCTCTAGGTGTCGCTATTACTGCCGTAATCTGAGGCAGATGATCAGGACGGTACTTCTCAACAAACACAGCAACTGTACAAACTACATTCAACTGCTGCAGAAGCTCTTGCCGACACCTGTCAGTGAATGTGAGTGATGTCACGGCTGTCATTATTATACACAGATTATTTTTCATTTTCACACCATGCACTGAAGACCTTGAAAGCCGAATATTCCCCCCAGCCCTCCCTAGCCTCCCTGGGAAGCTCCTGCCAGTTCAGCCCCTTCCCTCCCAGGTCGGATGGAGAGCTGCGTTACTGCCGACTCTACGCTATAATCATCCACTCTTGTCGGCTAAACATCAAACACTTTTAAGACCGAGACACTTTGTAGCCATTTCCGAGGGGCTGAATCGAATTGGCCGTGACACAATAGGACACATCGTGGACCCTCGTGGCCTGCGGCAAAAATATAAACCCAGGAATATGCAAATAATCAGCAACAGATGAACTGACAGTCTGCACAATGAGAGAGATCAGTGCAATCCCCATACTATACAAACAGATGTGCCGGATTACCAGCCGATATCACCGCCACAGAATGAGCGGGACATACAGCAACAGCTCCCCCGTATACAGTGGCAGGACTGTGGTTACCATTATCACAGCTGTGAACACTCATCCTCCTCCAACCCGGGCAGCATGTGTACAGCGGCAGCAATGTTCTCTTAGATACTTGTCTGTAGGAAATCTTGTACGTTGTTCTACCAATGGGAAAAAATGGCGCATTGGATCAATGGTGCGACACAGAAACCCTATGATATCTTCATAAGCTGTTTTCAGCATAAAATCAGGCGTTCAGGTGCTGCGTACAGTAAACGGTCACTGACCTGTATGTACTGCAGACTCTGTGCCCCTCACACATGGTGATTACCGGTTTGTGAACCGGCTGCACGTACGACTGCGTCACCGACACAAGACCAGTATGGCTGCCGGAAGAACAAATCCTCCTCCTGGAAAAGATCAGATGGAAATTTAACAGTAGCCAAAAATTATTATATTCACCATTAAGTACAACACAGGATGGCGCCGTAAGAAATGTAGAACAACAAATATCAGGGTTATCTGGTGATACATAGGACTGCAGGTGACATCATCTACTACATTATCTGTACTCAGTTATCACTTTGTGGTGTTACATAGGACTGCAGGTGACATCATCTACTACATTATCTGTACTCAGTTATCACTTTGTGGTGTTACATAGGACTGCAGGTGACATCATCTACTACATTATCTGTACTCAGTTATCACTTTGTGGTGTTACATAGGACTGCAGGTGACATCATCTACTACATTATCTGTACTCAGTTATCACTTTGTGGTGTTACATAGGACTGCAGGTGACATCATCTACTACATTATCTGTACTCAGTTATCACTTTGTGGTGATACATAGGACTGCAGGTGACATCATCTACTACATTATCTGTACTCAGTTATCACTTTGTGGTGATACATAGGACTGCAGGTGACATCATCTACTACATTATCTGTACTCAGTTATCACTTTGTGGTGTTACATAGGACTGCAGGTGACATCATCTACTACATTATCTGTACTCAGTTATCACTTTGTGGTGTTACATAGGACTGCAGGTGACAGTACTACTACATTATCTGCACTCAGTTATCACTTTGTAGTGTTACATAGGACTGCAGGTGACATCATCTACTACATTATCTGTACTCAGTTATCACTTTGTGGTGTTACATAGGACTGCAGGTGACAGCTACTACTACATTATCTGCACTCAGTTATCACTTTGTAGTTTACATAGGACTGCAGGTGACACTCTACTACATTATCTTGCTCAGTTATCACTTTGTGTGTTACATAGGACTGCAGGTGACAGTCATCTACTCATTATCTGTACTCAGTTATCACTTTGTGTGGTGTTACACAGGACTGCAGGTGACATCATCTACTACATTATCTGTACTCAGTTATCACTTTGTAGTGTTACATAGGACTGCAGGTGACATCATACTACTCATTATCTGTACTCAGTTATCACTTTGTGTGTTACATAGGACTGCAGGTGACATCTTACTACATTATCTGTACTCAGTTATCACTTTGGTGGTGTTACACAGGACTGCAGGTGACATCTACTACTACATTATCTGCACTCAGTTATACTTTGTAGTGTTACATAGGACTGCAGGTGACATCATACTACTCATTATCTGTACTCAGTTATCACTTTGTGGTGTTACATAGGACTGCAGGTGACATCTACTACTACATTATCTGTACTCAGTTATCACTTTGTGTGTTTACATAGGACTGCAGGTAACAGCTACTACTACATTATCTGCACTCAGTTATCACTTTGTAGTGTTACATAGGACTGCAGGTGACAGCTACAACTGCATTATCTGTACTCAGTTATCACTTTGCTTGTGGTGTTACACAGGACTGCAGGTGACAGCTACTACTACATTATCTGCACTCAGTTATCACTTTGTAGTGTTACATAGGACTGCAGGTGACAGCTACTACTGCATTATCTGTACTCAGTTATCACTTTGCTTGTGGTGTTACACAGGACTGCAGTTCCACAGCATTATCTTTTTTCATCAATAATTAAGTGTGACCAAAGCTCAAGGGCAACACTTGTGACCTGCTGAGAGAGGCCTAAAGGGCCCCTGCCAGGGACACAGATGGTGGGGGATTTTTTTTGTTTGTTTTCTAGTTTCTCACAAAAATGTTATTTATTCTGAAATATATATTTTTTTCTAAATTAATATGTACTCCAACTCCTAACTTGGCATCCTGGGAGTTGTAGTGTCAGTACAGCAGGTCTATGATCTGATTCATGGGGCGGCTCAAAAAGAATAATTCCCAGTAACTAATAGCAGCGTTGTGGAATTCGAGAGAACCTGAGCGATCGCGCAGACGATGTGAAGCCGCAGGTCACTGCTCTGTGAGCTTTGTACCGCAGGGGCACACGGGATTTCACAGTACTTCGATGTTGGTGATCAGTAAAGCCCTGCAGCGCCTCTTTGTTACGATCGGTTGTGTCACCGTGAGAGCCTATGACGGAGGCGCTGTGGCGGAGTTTGGGGTTTATGTAGTATCACATACAATGTATTCTGTAGGTGTGTTTAATATTGGCTGAAAGCCGACACGACCGCAAATACTCTGAGCATGGCCGTGACCTCCTCCTCTGTGCAAGCCGCTGCAGACCTCGCGTATGGTTCCCCTTAGCGTCCTGTCCAATCACACGTTTATAAAAATTGAGATTTCCCATAAAGCCTCTTTTACAGCCCCCATCACTCCTGTCCCTCACTCCGGATTACATTCTGTGCCAGGAACAATCCCCCAATTGGAATGTGAACCCCCTCTCACTGCGCTCTGTATCTCAGCAAACCTGATACCCCCCTTAGCTTCTGTAGCAATAGGGGGTCCGCACTGCAATCACCGCAGATTTATATGGGCTATAAAAATTAAATTGTGAGACTATTAATTTTAAGGAAGAAGGTGCTGACACACAGCGAAGGTTAACCCCTCACCTCCCAGCAGGGCATCCGAGGTGACAGATCTATACGGATTTCATGTAATGGAAACCACATGTCACCCCTGAACCGAGGGAAGAAACAAGAAAAGACTCTGGGAGAAGATGGCAACAACCGACTGGGGAAAAACAAGTACTTCATGAGTCTGATCAATTAATGTAGCCACACCACTAGAGGGCGGAGCGAGTCTGGAGTGTCCGGCTTGTCCAGATTTTTGGGATCCTGACAACACAGAGGGGGCAGGTTGTGCGCATGTTACACCTCATACCGTCTGATCTCGCTCCACCACTAACTGCGATTTACAATCGGGTATTAATTGGGAGTTAATTACACCAAACCCTTTAAATCTGTCTTCATTATCCACCAATATCAGATAAGCAAGAACTGGAGGCAGTAAGTAGTATCATTGTGAGATAACACAACAATGCCAGTGTCTGGAGTACTACAACCCCCAGCAATTCAACCAAAGATGTGGAGGAGAGATGGCAGGGTTTATAGACTCCAGAGATAATTACTGCATGGAGAAAGTAAGAGCTGGTCCTTGGGGCGGCCATAGACGGGCAGATGTCACCTCCCACCACTGCACTGTCTTCTGTCCCAGGAGTTGCTGAGCTTTCGGAAAAGCATCATGGTCCTGACTTTCCAGTCACCAGTGGTTGGATGTTGGGGATGGAGCAGTCCCTGTGTGAAGAGGGAAGCCCCTGATAATAATGCAGTATGAGGGTCTTACCCTGAGTGGTACAGGAGATCTGCAGCCGTGACTTCTAGGACTAGGAGGCAGCCCATGATCGTGCAGCCGACTCCCCACATCCTTCTCCTGTGTCCTGCTGAGCGTTATCGTGGAGAGGTTGAGGGTCCTCGATGCTCGGCTGCTCCCAACTCTGAAGGAAATTCTGAAACGTAAAGTGCACGAGACCTCAGTACAATCACATTCACCTCAGAGACAAGCGCAGGAAAGCCAGCTGATCCCCCTGTGTCTGCGGATCACACATGTAAATGGAGGGACCCTGTAAAGTGAGAGCAGATCTGTATCACCACTGCAAGACCACCCAGCTATAACCCCACACAGGATTAGATACACAGCTTAGCAGACAGTATCACACATGATAAGATTAGACATACTTGTCAGGATCCCTGGTGTGTTGCTACATGATCGCTGGTGAGCTGCCAAACAGGCAGATCTCAGCAGCGATCAGGACAGCGACACTGCGGGTAACGTCGCTTAGTTACCAGCAGTGTACATTGGATACCAGCCCGCTGGTGCAGCGCGCTAGTATCCAACGTACACATCGGGTTTCCAGGCGCCAGGTGGCGATGTGTACCTTGGTTACCAGCTGATCGCTGGTCTGCCTGCCACTCGCAGCGATACGTGCTGGCCAGCAGGAGACCAACGATCAAAAAAATGTCCTGGCCTTTGGACAACGATCAGCGATACCCGGATGGGGGGCCGGTCGCTGATCAGTGTCACACACAGCGATATTGCAGGGGAGATCGCTGTTGCGTCACAAAACTAGTGACTCAGCAGCGATCGCACACAGAATAGGATTAGATACAGTTCAGCAGACAGTGGATGGGATTAGACATAGCCAAGCAGTGAGGATCACACAGGATGAGATTAGATACACAGCTGAGTGTGTGATACTGCAGATATGTTTCTCAGCACTGGTACTGGAGCTGTGGATGATAGATGAGACGTTATGGGCCTGTGTGGGTCCGGCCTTATTGTAGAGGTGTAATGAGTTCTGCCAATCAGTCAGCAAATGTCATATATAACCAACAGAGGACATGAGGAGACAGTGCCCCCCATGGGATCCCTGTACCACATGAATGATGTAGCCCACCCAATACCGGGGATGATGGATGAGAAGAGGGAGCCGCTCGCTTTCTGTGTTGGGGCCGGGCAGAGAGAAGTTTATTAACAGCAGAATTTAGATATGGAAATAATTGAGAAGAACTAACCCCTTGCTGCCTGAAGATGTAATCCTCCTAGCAGCCAGCAGGTGGCATTGGATTCTCAGGAGCTGCGCTCTGTTTCGCTGGGGGCAGCACATTCCTCTCACACAATCCCCCTCCATAATGTAATGATACAATGTATCCAATAATCGCAGCACACAATGAACCATGTACACACATATATGCAATATAGCCATTTCTTTTGTATTATTGCACAGGGCCTGGACACTGCAGGTTTGGGGGAACTTCCTTCCCCTCCAGCTTCTGGCTGCTTTCTATTACATCTTCATCCTGACAATGGCAATACTTAACCTCTTCATTCCCAGACGACTTGGTCAAGTACAACCCAGCAGTGAATCAATCATCTCCTTACCAGGACATGAGAGGACTGACACTTTTGTTACTTTTCTATGAATCAGCACGTGGCCTCGCTATTAATGTAAGACCCCGGGGCGATATATTAGGGTGGGGGGTGTATATATTATCAGAGGTCAGGACAGCGCAGTGAGAGAGTTCAGCTCTGGGGAATGAACTAGAAGTAATGTCACATAATATGTGTGAAATTATAGTGTAATGATCTGACTGCTATATGGGGGGGGATCCAGTGGGTCTGTAATCACTGAGGGACCACAGGTCCCAGCATTACTCCTGTCTGACTGTTTGATCTATTATGGGACTACACATCCCACTGTACACTAGTGAATGCTGGGTCTTGTAGTTTGGGAGTCCGTACATGTGTCATGACAAGCTGTTTAACTCTTGCACTGCTGGGTTACATGGAGATATATAGGGGGAAGATTGTACTCACTGTTACTCCCGGGGTCAGGAAGGGGTGCAGCTCTGACACCCACAACACGAAACTTTCCTCTCTGGACCCAACACAATCAATAATCCATGGGGCTTAGGTACAGGTGGGTATTTTTCCTGCAGATGGTAAATCTGTGGGTTGCTGGTTGTATTGAGCTCATGGAGAGAACTATACATTGATGTGTAGTGAGAAAGTGACAGGGAGTTCTGGGGGCCCCCTCCCCCACGTGCTGAGGGAATGCCCCCTTCTCCTCCCCTTTTTCCCATTGGATGGGGGCCCAGCACTTGCCTGACATCACACAGATGCGATCACCTGGGCTCCCTCCTCCGACACTTCCAAGGATACAGAGCAGCCTGGACCCGGAACCTGAGACAGCGCATAGGATGGCAAGAGGGAGAACAGGAGACCTGGAGCCCCCGACCTGCAGGTGTCCCCAGCTATGGAGGATAATGACCACCAAGGGGCACATACATGATAGCAGGGTATGTACCACTGCGTAGTACTGAACCAAGATATTGTCTGCAGAGGTCAGTGGTGTAATGATCTGCAGATATATCACAGGGGTTAGGAGATGGAGCAATGGTCTGCAGAGGTCAGTGGTGTAATGATCTGCAGGATATATCACAGGGGTTAGAGGAGATGGAGCAATGGTCTGCAGAGGTCAGTGGTGTAATGATCTGCAGGATATATCACAGGGGTTAGAGGAGATGGAGCAATGGTCTGCAGAGGTCAGTGGTGTAATGATCTGCAGGATATATCACAGGGGTTAGAGGAGATGGAGCAATGGTCTGCAGAGGTCAGTGGTGTAATAATCTGCAGGATATAAATATATCATGGTCAGTGGTTTGAGAGGACAGAGCAGAAGTATTATTTAGATTGCTAGCTCTTAGTGGCAGGGTCTCGTCACTTTCCCCAGTGCACGTCCATCGCTGCAGAACACGCTGGTGCTGTATAAATAAAGGGTATAATAACTAGGAGGCGGCTGAGATACTTCCAGTGGAGCGACCACCGACGACCCTGCATGCTGAACCTCAGTTTAGATGCAGGGTGCATAATATCTCTAGAAGGGAGAGCTACATGGCTCGGTACTTCTAGACATACTCTGCATGGAAGCTGATGCTGGGACTTCTAGTTTCCACTTCGCTAAAGGTACTGTCACACTAAGCGAGATCGCTAACGAGATCGCTAATGAGTCACCATTTATGACGCAGTAGCGATCTCGTTAGCGACTCAGCTGTGTGTGACATGTAGCAGCGATGTGGCCCCTGCTGAGATGTCGTTGATCGCTTGAAACGTTCTGAGCCTTTTTTTGGTCGTTGTGTCCCGCTGGAGAGCCTGAATCGCTGAGTGTGACACCCTTTATGAACGACTTCACCAGCGTCACAGGTGGAACTAGGTTTTCCCAACGACCGCAGAGGTCGTTATACAGATCGCTGATGAGTTGTGTTTGGAATCTAACTAGCGATCACATAGCGATCGCAACAGCAATCTCGCCAGGTCGTGTCGTTATCGTGATCGCTAGTGCGATCGCTAAGTGTGACAGTGCCTTTAGTGTCAGAAATAAAAGGTAACTACCTGAAGTACACAGTGCTGCTCAGGCCCAGACTAGGTGATGGCAGCCGGGGAGCTCTTATATCCACAGTAACCAAAATGTCAGCATCATTTACGGACGGGTACCAGGACTTGGACGCTGGGCTCTGTGGTGCGGCAGGAGCAGAGGATTCTTGGCATGAACTTGCTTACAAAATTATCTGCCCCTTCACACCCCAGGATTCACTGGTCCCTGTAAAGGAAGCAACACTTTCTCCATAAAGTAAGAAGCCATGAATGGATCTGTTGGTCTGTGGGATAAAGGAGGGCTCGGCCACACATCTAATAAGAATCTGTAAGCAGGTATTTTACCAAAGGAGAGGATCCTCCGAGGAAAGTAGTGCAGACGTCCATGTGGGGCGGCCGTGATGCATGCAGCGTTGATGTGCGCCTCTCCTGGTGGTGAGGACAGGAGACGGATCCATAATCTCGGCCATCACGCACATCACATGCGTTTCTCGGTCTGCACCTCACACATCTGCCACTCATCCCATTCATACCCAGCCGGCCCCGGGTCTGTAATAAACTTGCACTCACCTCGTACTTTCCCAGGAATTTTCTGCTCATGGCGCCAGGTCCTTCTCATGTGACTGCAGGGGAGGAATGGAGAAAACGTTACTAATGTTCGGAGCCTGGGAAAATATCACTTCATGCACAATCCTATTTATAGAGAGAGTCGAAGGGTTAACATCCACGTGTGGGGTCTCACATGGGGCCGGTAACTAATGTGTGCTATATGTGACCTGCTGACAGTTTAATAGCTCCATAGAAGTCAATGGAGATGTTCATGGGAAACTTCTATGTAGATAACTAATTGCAGAAAAGCTTCACCACCTCAAGGCCAGTCTGTAGCTCAACATCAGACAAGTCATTGCCTACCGAACAATTTTATAGCAAAGAAATTAGATTTTAAAGGAACCACCTTCTACCAGAACCAGTGCCCCCTTGTCTACAGGCTGTGTCAGGTATTGCATCTCAGCCTTATTTGATGGCATGCAAGACATGACCCATGGGCAGGAATGGTGCAGTTTCTGAGAGCAGTCAATTATTACCGTCATACACCAACATAGACGACACTGTAACGACATCACTAGTACCGATAATGTCATCGTTTGATTTGGGGCAGTTTGTGATTTTTTGACCTTCATCCCTCTGGTTCTATGACCGGAGCCGGCTATACAGAGTAAAACATGATCGTTCTCCCTCAGAAGCCCCACGGCAGCGCAGTTAACCCCATAAACCCGCAGAGAATTTCATCAGGTGGAAAGTAAATGGAGAATTCTACCTACAAACATTCATTAGGGGTCCCACACAGCGGTGGGCGAAGCGGCCGCAGACATGGAATCAATTAGGGGAGGCTTTGCCTATATAATCCCACAAGAGAGCCAGATCTACTCTCCTGGGATGTGGCGGGAATGCCGAAAGGAGACAAACAAAAATATTCTGGATTTACACATAATAAAGGGGAATTATTAAGAAAAAGCCGAGGAGAAACAAGACAGTAGATCCTGAGATAATAACTGACTGTAGCGAGGTAAGATCTCTGCTGACTACTTCTACCATGGAGCCAGTGCTCAGAGATACTATCTCACCACGCTGTACTATAAAAGCTCAGCATATCACATCACTGAGGTGAGATAATAACTCTGCTCTGTGATAAAATATCATTTTGTGCCACTTTCCTTGGTACAATGGAGGGCTGATAGTAGCCAATCAGAAGGGAGCGTCCATTATGTCGCACTGCGTACATTTAGGGAAGCTGATTTCTGATTGGCTGGGCTGCGGTTGGTTGCAGAGCTCTAGGGTCCTGTTTGTTATGATATATAGGAGGATATGTTCACGTGCCGTGTTTTTTTTTTTTATGTGAAAATTGCAGCATTTTACTGTGTCAGATTTCTGAAATCTGATGCACATGTTGCTTAGAAAATCCTTGCAGACTTGAAGCTGTTTTATATCTGCATCATGTCAATTCTGCCAGTGTTTTTTTAACCCAATTTAATAAATGGGGAAAAAAAGCATAAAAAATGAGTGCATTTTACGCAGTGTTTTTTTGCCAACTTATCAGTATTTACAGCAGATTTTTCTGAACTTGTGCATATATCCACGTAATGTAATGTCTACAAAAATTCACAATTTAAATCAATAACAAATAGAATTATTCTAAATGTTGATCGTTGTCACCCAACCCAATCACACGATAATAAATTATATAAACCAGTAAAGAGGGACAGAAATGTCCTAAGAGTTTCCGAGGGGCCGGCCTGTGTGATATATGAAGTTTCACTTTTTTCTTAGCAAAAAAAAATCCCTGTATGAGAATGAGACAATTACATAAAAGCCATCACATTGTTCCCTGCAGAGAGAGAGACTTTTAATTAAATGTTGTGCAGTAATTGAATTAGAGCCGTCATCTGTAGACTCCGGTGGAAATGTTGCTTTAAAGTCTCCTCAGGCATGTTAGGAAACAAGTCAGGGCTGCGGAGAAGGCGCAGAAAGCGGCAATGATTGAGAAATGTAACATTACCTGCTGGGTGAGGAGAACGAGGGCCGGGACCCAGAAGTGGTGGTCCCCGAGACTTTGGAGGCTCCTTGGACCTGCTCATCTTGGAAGGAGAAGATGCTTCTTTGGAGATCCTCGAGGTCTACTCTTATCCCGCCCTAGAACTGTTTTAAAGCCTAAGTCGTGTTACTTTAAATGTCCAAAAGGGATCTTTTTATGCCCCTCTTCCTGTATAAATCAGGACTGGGCTGGACACTTGGGAGAGGAAATCCTGTGTGTGTTTGGGGCTGATAAAGCTTTTCTGGTAGAACAAACACTTTGGTGGATGAGGTCCTGATGAGATTGGAATGAGCGCCATGGATCTGGGTTGTTTATAGAGAATGAGATTTCAAGGAAGTGTCGGCCATACAGAACAGCCACCATGTTGGCTTGTCACATAGATGAGAGGTGTCAATCACCTTTCTAGGATTACAGGAAAAGCCCAAACCTCAGCTGCTGCTATAACGGGATGGATATCCTAAGGTCACCAGCCCAGCCCTGCAGTGACAGATGTACAATGACTGGTCCTGTAAATTCAGCCTGGGATCTCTAGCCCAAAACACATGGGGCATTACTGCGATGACAAACCCTTGTACGTCTGAGAGATAAAAGTTTTTTCCCCAAAACATAACATACTAGTAATATGATATAAAGGCTGCCCAGTGCAGATAAAAATAAAGACAGATGAAACAATAAAAGAAAAAAACCTCTGGCT
This sequence comes from Oophaga sylvatica, assembly GCA_033576555.1. Classification (NCBI taxonomy): domain Eukaryota; kingdom Metazoa; phylum Chordata; class Amphibia; order Anura; family Dendrobatidae; genus Oophaga; species Oophaga sylvatica. Next base: position 106,169,924 of record JARQOD010000008.1, on the reverse strand, counting down.
GGATCCAGTCTGGAGTCTGAGCCCCGTGCAGAAATCCAGCACTTCCAGCTTCGGCTGCTATCACTGAGGTTATTAATGGTCGTCTGAGGAAGGTTCTGCTGCTGAGGTCACTTGGGTAAATCATCAGGATCCGCTGCTGGCAGCTCCTGTGTAATCACCGACCAATGACGTCCCCAATGGAGACAACTCCGGAGATGCTATAGCCATGGAAGCAGGCTGCTCACAGTGGTACGAGGAACATACGGCCTGGGGTTGTCATATAGAAAAACCTCTCCTGGGACACTTTGGATACATGGCTGCAGCACTGGATCCACCAAATCAATGCACCGCCGAGTAGTAAGGGCACGTGAAGAATAGAGGAGTCTGGTTACTGTACATTTTCCATAATCCCGGGACAGGATCGGTGTGACATTCCCTCTTAAAGTCTCTTTATGGCGTTGCCCACATGGTCTTCAGATCAGTCTTTGGCTATCATTGTGTCTAAAGACAAAAACCGGACTCATCACTGAAGAGAACAGACCTCCATTCCAGCCAACATTACTCCATTCCAGCCTCCATCACAGTCTTGCCTTCACCATAATGACCTTTAAGGGCACTGACGTGAGGTCAGTTTAGTGGAATATCATCCTAATTCTCCTCCCGGGAATATGGTGTGGGGTATAATGTCCAGTAGTCGGACCCCTCTAGTCTTCATTCCAGGTGCACCGACAGCTCAGCATTACATTAATAGGGTGGTAGAACCAGCAGTGCGGCCATTTCTCCAAAGTGACCCACGCATCGTGCCAACAGAGCAACACCATGCGGCATGTTGCTGGTGCTGCTATCAGCAGCCTACGGAATATAAATGAGCTCCCATGGCTGCAGAGTCTCCGGACCGCAGAGGATAAGCACAAGGCGGTATACCGTACCTGCAGCAGGCAGTGCACCACTGTAAACCGTATCTGCTGCAGAAAGCAGATGGCTGTATTCTGTACCTGCAGCAGACAGCGCACGGCCATATACGGTACCTGCAGCAGACAGCGCGCGGCCATATACGGTACCTGCAGCAGACAGCGCGCGGCCATATACGGTACCTGCAGCAGACAGCGCGCGGCCATATACGTTACCTGCAGCAGACAGCGCGCGGCCATATACGTTACCTGCAGCAGACAGCGCGCGGCCATATACCGTACCTGCAGCAGACAGCGCGCGGCCATATACCGTACCTGCAGCAGACAGCGCGCGGCCATATACTGTATCTACAGCAGACAGCGCACGGCCATATACTGTACCTGCAGCAGACAGCGCACGGCCATATATCGTACCTGCAGCAGACAGCTCACGGCCATATACTGTACCTGCAGCAAACAGCCGATGACTGTATACCGTACCTGCAGCAGACAGCGCGCGGCCATATACCGTACCTGCAGCAAACAGCCGATGGCTGTATACCGTACCTGCAGCAGACAGCTCACGGCCATATATCGTACCTGCAGCAGACAGCGCGCGGCCATATACCGTACCTGCAGCAGACAGCGCGCGGCCATATACCGTACCTGCAGCAGACAGAGCGCGGCCATATACCGTACCTGCAGCAGACAGCGCCGGCCATATACCGTACCTGCAGCAGACAGCGCGCGGCCATATACCGTACCTGCAGCAGACAGCGCGCGGCCATATACCGTACCTGCAGCAGACAGCGCGCGGCCATATACGTACCTGCAGCAGACAGCGCGCGGCCATATACCGTACCTGCAGCAGACAGCGCGCGGCCATATACCGTTACCTGCAGCAGACAGCGCGCGGCCATATACCGTACCTGCAGCAGACAGTGTGCGTCATATACGGTACCTGCAGCACACAGCGCGGACCATATACTGTATCTCAGCAGACAGCGCACGGCCATATACTGTACCTGCAGCAGACAGCGCACGGCCATATATCGTACTGCAGCAGACAGCGCACGGCCATATACCGTACCTGCAGCAAACAGCCGATGGCTTATACCGTACCTGCAGCAGACAGCTCACGGCCATATACCGTACCTGCAGCAGACAGCGCGCGGCCATATACCGTACCTGCAGCAGACAGCGCGCGGCATATACCGTACCTGCAGCAGACAGCGCGCGGCCATATACGGTACCTGCACCAGACAGCGCGCGACCATATACCGTACCTGCAGCAGACAGCGCGCGGCCATATACCGTACCTGCAGCAGACAGCGCGCGGCCATATACCGTACCTGCAGCAGACAGCGCGCGGCCATATACCGTACCTGCAGCAGACAGCGCGCGGCCATATACCGTACCTGCAGCAGACAGTGGCGGCCATATACCGTACCTGCAGCAGACAGTGTGCGGCCATATACGGTACCTGCAGCACACAGCGCGCGGACCATATACCGTACCTGCAGCAGACAGCGCGCGGCCATATACCGTACCTGCAGCACACAGCGCGCGGCCATATACGTACTGCAGCAGACAGCGCACGGCCATATACTGTACCTGCAGCAGACAGCCAGCATTACGTCTGAACAGCCCGGCATATATCTCGCAGCACGCCGGCTATACGTACCTGCAGCACCGCGTTACGTACTCACAGACCGCATATCTACCCGAACCGGCATACCTACTGCGCAGACACCCGCAATACGCCGCACACAGGCCGCAAACTACTCCACAGGCGGCATAACGACTGCAGCAGCGCAAACGCGCAAACCGGCCATACGACTCGCAACGCATATACTACCACACACGCCGCAATACACGCAGCAACACGGCTACGTACCTCAGAACAGCCGGCCATATACGTACTCACAACGCATTACGACACAAAGAGCGATACGTCCTGCAGCAACAGCGCCGCCATATACCGAAAGCGACATATACTGGCGACGCGGCTATAGTACCAGCAACAGGCGGCTAACGTACCAGCAGACAGCCCGCTATCGACCTGCCACAGCCAAACGTACGCACAGACGGCGCCTAACGCCTGCACGACAGCGCGGCATATACGACAAACCTCACAGACACGCAGCATCGACTCGCACGCGCCGCCTACGACCTCGCAGACAGCGCCTAACACTCACACAGCGCGGCTATCCGTACCGCACAGACGCCGCATACCGTACCGCACGACGCGCCATATCGTACCTGCACAGCCGCATATACGACCAGACAGCGGCCATATACGACTGCCAACACGCCGCCTACTACTCAGCAGACGCCGGCATATACAGCAAGCGTAACTCTCAAAAGCCCGCCTAACCGTACCTGCAGCAACACGCCGCATAACCGACCGCAGCACAGCGCGCAATACGTACACGAGCGCATAGTAGAACAGCGCAACGACTGCACAACGCCCATACGTACTCGCAACAGCGGCGTACCGTACCTGCACGACGCGCCGCATTACCGTACGCAGCAACACGGCTACCGACCTGCACGAAGCGGCCATATACTACTCGCAACACGGCATACGACTGCAGCACGCGGCGCATAACCGTACCGCAGCACAGCCGGCTATACCGACGCAGAACAGCCCGCATACGTACACAGAGCGCCGGCATTACGATGCAGCAGCAGCGCGCCATATCGTACCTCCACAGCGGCCATATACGTACCTGCGCAACAGCGGGCCTAACACTCAGCACAGCGCGGCTAACCACTGACAAAGGCCGGCCATATACGTACTCACAGCCGCTACCGACCTGACAGACAGCCCGCATAACCTACCTCACACAGCCCGCCTAACGTATGCAAACACGCCGCCATACGTACCTCAGCAACAGCCGCCATACGACTGCAGCAGACAGCCGCGCCAATCCACCAGCACGCATCGTACGCAGCACAGCCACGGCAACGTACCTCAGCAAAGCCGCAATACTACCTCACACAGGGCTATCACCTGCAGCAGCCGCTAACTACTCACAGCACCGGTAACCTCTGCCAGACAGCGCGCCAAACGTACTGCACAGACAGCGCGGCCTATCGCTGCAGAAAGCGGGCCTATCGTACCTGCAGCAACAGCGCCGGCCAATAGGTACCTGCAGCAGACAGCGCGCGCATATACCGACCTGCAGCAGACAGCGGCGCCATATACGTACCTGCACAACAGCGCGCGCCATATACTTACTCAGCAGACAGCCCCGCCATATACGTACCTGCAGCAGACAGCGCCGCCATAACGTACTCAGCAGACAGGCCGGCCATATACCGTACCTGCAGCAACAGCGCCGTATACCGTACTCAGCAGACACCACGCATATACGTACCTGCAGCAACAGCGCCGGCATATACGTACCTGCAGCAACACCCGGCCATATACGTACTGCAGCAACAGCCGGCATACGTACTCACAAAGCCCGCATAACGTACCGCAGCAACAGCCGGCATACTACTGAGCAACACCCGAATACCGTACCTGCAGCAACAGCCCGGCATAACCGACCTGCAGCAACAGCCGGGCAACCTACCTGCGCAGACAGGCGCATATACCACTGCGCAGACAGGCGCATATACTGAGCAACAGCCGGCGATACCGACCTGCAGCAGACAGCGCCGCCATATACCGACCTGCAGCAACAGCGCCGCCAATACTACTCACAGACAGCGCACGCATATACGACCTGCAGCAGACAGCGACGCATAACGTACCTGCACAACAGCGCCGCCAATCGTACCTGCAGCAGACAGCGCCGCCATAACCGTACCTGCAGCAACGCGGCTAACGTACTGCAGCAGACAGGCGCCATATACCTACCTGCAGCACACCGCGGCCAAGCGGCCAACCGTACTCGCAACAGCCCGCCATAACTACTCACAGACACCCGCAACGTACCTGCAGCACACCCGCCATAACGTATCAGCAGACAGCGGCATATACCTACCGCAGCAACGCATACGACCTGCAGCAGACAGACGCTATACGTACCTGCAGCAAGCGCCATATCGTCGCAACACGCCTTCACCTGCAGCACACCCGCCATATACGTACCTCAGCACGGACGTGCCATATACCTACTGCAGCAGACCAGCGCACCGGCCATATACCGTACCTGCAGCAGACAGCGCACGGCCATATACGTACCTGCAGCAGACAGCGCCGGCCATATACGTACCTGCAGCAACCCGATGGCGTATACCGTACCTGCAGCAGACAGCCGCCATATACGTACCTGCAGCAACAGCGCCGGCCATATACCGTCCTCAGCAGACAGCGCGCGGCCATATACGTACCTGCAGCAGACAGCCGGCCATATACCGTACCTGCAGCAGACAGCGCCGGCCTATACCGTACCTGCAGCAGACAGCGCCGTCCGACCTCAACGTACCGCGCAGAAGCGCGCGGCCATATACCGTACCTGCAGCAGACAGCGCGCGGCCATATACGTACCTGCAGCAACAGCGCGGGCCATATACGTACCTGCAGCAGACAGCGCCGGCCATATACGTACCTGCAGCAGACAGGCGCGGCCATAACTACCTGCACAACAGCGGGCTTATACACCTGCAGACAGCGCCGCATACGACTACAGCAGACAGCGCAGGCTATACCGACTGCAGCAGCAGCGCCACGACTACGACCGCAGCAAACCCAACAGCCATGCAAACGCCTGCAGACGCACGCAGCCGCGGCCAATACGCCGCAAACCGACGCGCAACGGCCTAACGACCTGCACGACAGCGCCGGCCATAAGTACCTGACCAGACAGCGCGCGCCATAACGTCCTGAACAGCGCGGCCTATCCGTCCTGCAGAGACAGCGCGCCACCTACCAGCGACGCAGCGCCGCGGCCAATCCGTACCGACGCAGCACGCGGCCATATACCGACCTGCAGAACAGCTGCGGCCATCCGACGCAGCAAACGGCCTTCAGCACCCGCCCCGCAATACCTCCCAGCAGACAGCCGCCATCGCCAACACGGCGCCGCCTAAGACAGGCAGCGAGCCTATACGTACCGCAGACAGCGCACGGCCATACGTACCTCAGCAGACCGCACGGCCATATCGTACTGCAGCACAGCCGCGGCCTATACGTACTCACAACAGCGAGGCAACCCACCAGACAGGCAGGCCATACCGCCGGCAACGCCTAGCGAACACGCCACACTCAGCAGCCACGCAATCGCAAATCGATGCGAACCGACGGCCAACGCGCGCAAACCGTACGAGCAGCAGCGCCGGCCATATACCGTACCTGCAGCAGACCCATATAGTACTGCAGCAGACAGCGACGGCCAATACGTACCTGCAGCAGACAGCGCGGGCCATATCCCTACCTGCAGCAGCAGCGCACGCATATACGTACCTGCAGCGACAGCCGGCCATAACGTACCGCAGCAAACGCCGGCATATACGACGAGCAGAACGCGCAAACGCATGCGATACCGCGCAACGCGCGCATACCCTCAGCAGACA
>JARQOD010000008.1:106144859-106163426 GCA_033576555.1 Oophaga sylvatica | reverse complement strand
GGAGAGGAATCTGTCTGTGTGAGGGTCAGGAATGGAGATGTTCACCCAGAAAGCATCAGCTCTCTTCTAAATACAAAGAGATAAAGACAAGGAAGATTATTATGTAATGGAAATGTTTACAGGAAAAGCAGGGGCAGATAGCACACCTGAAAAAACGGCAAAGGAACAAACCCAAGGCTGTGTTTTCGTTCAATTTGTAACATTGGTCTGCGCCTCAGTGGAGAAGATGTGGGGCGATGACACCAGGTGGCCATTTCATCCTACGACAGGGAGTTGACAGATGACCGAGGGCCACTTGTGGCAGTGGTCTATAGGGGCCCAGCTCATGGACCTCACAGATCTAGATGTCTGACAGGTCTTCATGACATGCCAGGAGTCTAGAAATCTAATAGATGTATGCAGTGATGGCTCAGGTTGTGGCTAGCTGCAGACTGTGTTTTTGCTTACTGTTGGGTGTATACAGTGGCCACAGTTTGGATGGAAGCCATGACATAAGGACCTGCTGCATAAAACAGGCCTAGTGAAGTGGGTCTATGGGAACACTAGCTAATACGGTGTGTACACGACTATATATATGCTGCTCAGATCATGGATGCAGCGTGCACTTCACCTCATCTGCCAAGGGAACTTCATGGGTCATGTATGGTTTTCTTGAGGTCAGATCACACAGCTGAAAAGCAACAGATCAAGGATAAGTTCAGCTCTGCTACATCTGTAAATGTAGTGTGGTCAGGATATGTTACATAGTGTCGACTAGATTATTACCATGTTACATGGGACTGCAGGTGGCACTATCACTGGGCACACTCTGCTACATATAGCTGCTCTCACTCATTATATGATCATCTCATTCCCAGCGTTCTCCTTGCTGGTCTATAGGCAATGGTGCACATGATAATGTAATCTCATCGACCCCTACTGGAGAACAATGTAATTACACAGTGTTCAAATTATAAGCCAATACTAATTTTATGTCAAATCCTTGGTTTACTGCTCTGAGCGACTCCCATCATCCTATACAGTAATAGAGTACTGTATATAAGATGTAAGACTTATCTGCATCCAGCCATTAGCCACCTCACCAGGGCAGGCCATCTCATCAGGGCAAAGTCACATCTGAGGCTACCATGTCAGGGCAGGGTCACTCGCGAAGCCACCACATCAGGCCAGGGTCACTCCTGAGGCCTCCACATCAGGGCAAAGTCCTCTGAGGCCACCAAGTCAGGGCATCGTCACTCCTGCGGCCTCCACATCAGGGCAGGGTCACTAATGAGGCCACCACGTCAGGGCAGAGTCATTTCTGAGGCCACCAGGTCAGGGCAGAGTCACTCCCAAGGCCACCACATCAGGGCAGGGTCACTTCCAAGGTCACCACATCAGGCAGGGTCACTCATGCAGCCTCAACGTCAGGGCAGGGTCACTACTGCGGCCTCCACGTCACGGCAGGGTCACTATTACGGCCACCATGTCAGGGCAAAGACCTCTGAGGCCTCCACGTCAGGGTAAGGTCACTCAAGGCTGCCACGTCACGGCAGGGTCACTCCAGAGGCCACCACGTCAGGGCAGAGTCACCTCTGAGGCCACCAAGACAGGGCAGGGTCATTCCTGAGGAAGAGGAGGGATGCCCTTTTTTATGACACTTCCACCATATGCAATGACAATGAGGATACAGCGAGCTCCCTCTGTACAGTACATAACTTGGCGCAATCACCACAAGTGTCTGTAACACCTTCTGTATATAGGGACAATGCTCTTGTATGTAGCCTCATAAGTAGAGGCCATGCTATGATTTCACCTCCTATATATACAGCTCCACAGATCTCTGCACAGCATGCACCAATATATCAGCACACACACTTCTGTAAGTAAAAAATGGATTACACTATATACTGAGAGGTGCATTCACACAGGAGGTTCTGAAAACTAGAGATGACTGGGGTAGTAGTTCTGGAAGCACAAAATATTATAAGATTAAAAAAGGGATAGAAATTCCAAAATATTCCACCCGACATCAAACAAATCGACTTGTTCCTCCCCTTGTATCGTCTGTGTTAACCTCCAGTGTCCTCCTGACAGAAAGTCATCTGGAAATCATCACCAATGAAGGGATACCATTCTCCAATTCAGTGACCAGAAAGGGAGGATCCGACCACAAATCAATCACAAAACCACGAATTTACCGAGTACAACACCCAGCATTCACCACCCAGAAAATCAATGAGTGCAGCTCTAGAGTATAATACAGGAGGTAACTCAGGATCAGTAATGTAATGTATGTACACAGTGACTGCACCAGCAGAATAGTGAGTGCAGCTCTGGGGTATAATACAGGATGTAACTCAGAATCAGTACAGGATCAGTAATGTAATGTACAGTATGTACACAGTGACATAGTGAGTGGAGCTCTGGAGTATAATACAGGATGTAACTCAGAATCAGTACAGGATAAGTAATGTAATTTATGTACACAGTGACTGCACCAGCAGAATAGTGAGTGCAGCTCTGGGGTATAATACAGGATGTAACTCAGGATCAGTAATGTATGTACACAGTGACTGCACCAGCAGAATAGTGAATGCAGCTCTGGAGTATGATACAGGATGTAACTCAGGATCAGCACAGAATAAGTAATGTAATTTATGTACACAATGACTGCAGCAGAAGAATAATGAGTGCAGCTCTGGGGTATGATACAGGATGTAACTCAGAATTCAGTAATGTAATGTATGTACACAGTGACAGTACCAGCAGAATAGTGAGTGCATCTCTGGAGTATAATACAGGATGTAACTCAGGATCAGTACAGAATAAGTAATGTAATGTATGTACATCGAGACTGCACCAGCAGAATAGTGAATGCATCTCTGGGGTATAATACAGGATGTAACTCAGGATCAGTACAGGATAAGTAATGTATATACACAGTGACTGCACCAGCAGAATAATGAGTGCAGCTCTGGGGTATAATACAGAATGTAACTCAGGATCAGTACAGAATAAGTAATGTAATGTATGTACACAGTGACTGCACTAGCAGAATAGTGAGTGCAGCTCTGGAGTATAATACAGAATGTAACTCAGGATCAGTACAGAATAAGTAATGTAATGTATGTACACAGTGACTGCACTAGCAGAATAGTGAGTGCAGCTCTGGAGTATAATACAGAATGTGACTCAGGACCAGTACAGGATCAGTAATGTAATGTATGTACACAGTGACTACACTAACAGAATAGTGAGTGCAGCTCTGGAGTATAATACAGGATGTAACTCAGGATCAGTAATGTAATGTATGTACACAGTGACTGCACCAGCAGAATAGTGAGTGCAGCTCTGTAGTATAATACAGGATGTAACTCAGGATCAGTACAGGATCAGTAATGTAATGTGTGTACACAGTGACTACACTAACAGAATAGTGAGTGCAGCTCTGGAGTATAATACAGGATGTAACTCAGGATCAGTAATATAATTTATGTACACAGTGACTGCACCAGCAGAATAGTGAGTGCAGCTCTGGGATATAATACAGGATGTAACTCAGGATCAGTACAGGGTCAGTAATGTAATGTATGTACACAGTGACTGCACCAGCAGAATAGTGAGTGCAGCTCTGGGGTATAATACAGGATGTAACTCAGGACCAGTACAAGATAAGTAATGTAATTTATGTATACAATGACTGCAGCAGAAGAATAAAGAGTGCAGCTCTGGGGTATAATACAGGATGTAACTCAGGATCAGTAATGTATGTACACAGTGACTGTACCAGCAGAATACTGAGTGCAGCTCTGGAGTATAATACAGGATGTAACTCAGGATCAGTACAGGATAAGTAATGTACTGTATGTACACAGTGACTGCACCAGCAGAATAGTGAGTGCAGCTCTGGAGTATAATACAGGATGTAACTCAGGATCAGTAATGTAATGTATGTACACAGTGACTGCACCAGCAGAATAGTGAGTGCAGCTCTGGGGTATAATACAGGATGTAACTCCGGATCAGTACAGGATAAGTAATGTACTGTATGTATGTACACAGTGACTGCACTAACAGAATAGGATCAGTACAGGATAAGTAATGTATGTACCGTATTTTTCGGATTATATAAGACACACCGGACCATAACACGCATCCCAAATTTTCAGAAGGAAAATCGGGAAAAAAAAAATTATGTGTTAAATGGGGGTCCGTCTTACAGTCCGAATTCAGCTTACCAGCGAAGGTATCAGCACAGGTAGAGGAGTGGTCACTGGGGTCGTTCGGTGGTCCAGGCTGGTGCGGTGGTGGTGCTCTGTGGGGTGGCTGTGTTCTGTGGGGTGGCTGTGCTCTGTGGGGTGACAATATACTCACAAATCCGGTGGCGGTCCCAATGCAGCTTCCTGTGGTGCGGTGGTGGTGTCGGGGCAGCAGCGGGGCTCTGGGCTGCGTGGGGGGCTCCGCCGGCATTTCGTCCTAGCCCGAAAGCCCCCCGCAGCTCCAGGAGATCTCGTTGCAGAGATTTGAATGAGTATGCGGCGGCCATCTTTCCGGAGGCCCCTGGCGGCCATCCTTCAGGACGGCACCACGTCGCAGCTGCGGGGGGCTTTCGGGCTAGGACGAAATGCCGGCGGAGCCCCCCACACAGCACAGAGCCCCGCTGCTGCCCCGACACCACCACCGCACCACAGGCTGCATCGGGACCGCCACCGGAGGCCCCTGGCGTCCATCTTTCAGGACGGCACAGCGTCGCAGCAGCGGAGCTGCGGGGGGCTTTCGGGCTAGGACGAAATGCCGGCGGAGCCCCCCACGCAGCCCAGAGCCCCGCTGCTGCCCCGACACCACCACCGCACCACAGGGAAGCTGCATCGGGACCACCGCCGCCACCAGACTTTTAGGTATGTTGCGACAATAAGACGCACCCCCATTGTCCCCGAAAATTTTTGGGGAAAAAAAGTGCGTCTTATGGTCCGAAAAATACGGCATGTACACAGTGACTGCACCAAAAGAATAGTGAGTGTATCTCTGAAGTATAATACAGGATGTAACTCAGGATCAGTACAGGATCAGTAATGTAATGTATGTACACACTGCACTAGCAGAATAGTGAGTGCAGCTCTGGGGTATAATGCAGGATTTAACTCAGGATCAGTACAGGATAAGTAATGTAATGTATGTACACAGTGACTGCACCAGCAGAATAGTGAGTGCAGCTCTGTGGAGTATAATACAGGAGATATCTCAGGTTCAGTAAAGGATAAGTAATGTATGTACACAGTGACTGCACCATGACGGCAGAATGGTTTTATACTAATTTTATGGTGCTGATTAGGAACATGACTTTGGTTTTGCCAGATTCGCTCTAGTTTGAGATATTTAATAATTACAGTAGAATTCTGGCTTCAAAAATTCGCTTTTATAGCATTGTAAGCCTACAAATTGAAATACAAAATATTTACGGTATATCTGATATTTCATTACCTAAGATACTGTTATAAGAGTCAAAAGACAGAACAAAAGCTATTGCATTTGCTGTCACACACAAGTCGCATTGGGGAAATGCATTATTTCATGAATGAATTATCTCAAAAACTAGAACCAATTCAGAAGACGTAATGGGATCTTTTTTAATTCAGCACCCTCAAAATACCCTAAATCCATTCAAAAAAACTGAAAAATTGTTTTCTTGCAGACTTGTGTAATGTATGGACACTGTGACACCGCTATTTATCTTGGTTTAATAACTATGAGGTGTAACATGGTGCCAGCAGCTGAACACACACTTTAAAAATGGGGAAAGGATTAAGAAAACAGGAATATGACTTTTTCTCCACTAAAAGCTGCAGCTGGTAGATAATACCACAGCCTTTATGTTCATTATTAGGCTGCTTTATTACAAGTAGACAGCTCCTGCCACATCTGTATAAACTCTGTGTACATGACTTAAACGTGTGCAGCTTGTCTGGAAAGTGTAACCCTGACACGAGTCTTTGCGTGAAGCTCCTCAACTGCTGGGATTGGTGCATCCTCCAGTAAATCTATAGAGAAGGTTTGGACATATGTCTCGACCACGCACCACAATTGTGGGTTACCAGGGCAATGGGGTACTCAGAGCCGAGCCCGTAGAAGTCTATGGGGTTGTCACAGGTAGCGGTGGCTCGGTCTGTGGCCCTGGCGGTCAGGCGTATGTTGGGGGGTATATTTACAGGAATAGATTTATATACAGTTCGTGACGCCACCTGTAGTTCTCTGGTAATTTGTACCAGCGCTGCTGTAGATCTCTGAGGGGAGGTGAGGCAGCTAGATGTCGGGTCCCCTACAGGTGGGACTCTTCCCTCAGGTCGATAATTATGGTGGGGTTGTGCAGGGATATAATTGAATAACACAGTCTCACACATCAGCGTCTTTCCATACCTTTTACTTCAAGTTGTTCAGGCAGGTCCCAGGAGGCTGATGGGGTTGATGGAGGATGAGTTTTGAGGCAACGGCTGAGCAAGGTAGGGGCCTCCTTAACTTTCCAATGATGATGAGTCCAACCAGCATAAAGCGTAGTTCACTCCTGAAACTCCAGCTATTTCAAAGCTGTACTGCCCGGTCAGTTTTGTGGTCGGAGCCTTCTTTTGAGAGAGCTGAGTTCCTACTCTTGTCCTGCAGAGACTCAAGGTTCTCACTCCCCCTGACCCCAGTTACGTACCACACTCCAGGGGCTGCTTTCTGTTACCTAAGGTCAGTAAGCCTCTGGTTCTTTTATCACTATGCCTGGAGCTATAGTGACACTTCGGTCCCCAGTGACCGGTGACAATGTGCAGGACTTCTCCAATCCTAAAGCACTTCTAAGAATCCTTCCACTGTGCCCTTCGCCTTGTCCCGCTTTTAGCATAAGCACTCCACACTTCCTAAGGTCATATAGATCATTCCCTTCTTGCTTCTTTCCGGAGCTTGTTGCCAGAATCTCAGTATTCCTCTAGGCAGGAGCACGTCTCTGAACCTTCACTGTCCTTGGGACAGGAGACTGAAGTATCTGCAACTATCTCTTCCTTCTCAATAGATGTCTCAGTCCGTCTGCCAGTGGGGCACAGCTCTGACCAGGCTGAGGTGATCTGGCTCACCTTTACTGGCCTCCACTCACTGAACTGCACACAGGTGGAATGACTCAGTCCCTGAGCCACCCGAGCTAGACTCTGCTCCTTCCTCTCTCCAGGTCCAGGCTCGACTGACTGAATGAAAAAAACCCCAGAACACTCCCTGACGAGTGACTAAATACCCTAAGGGTGTGTCTAAGTGTATGGTGGAGTGAATGTTTATTGAGCATTGAACTGCTACTTCTCCACACATCCTCCAGGGTACTGCGTGTGCCTTCACACCAGGGCTACACATTCCCCCATGGTAAAAGACAGCACTCCCGGGCTGTGAAATACAAAAAGACATTTTGTTTATGCGTTAACAATAAACATTAACTCGTCCCATCCGGGAGGTAAGGATTTCTTGAACGTTGCAATCAAAACATTAAATATAGAAAAATACAAAATATTAAATAGACATTTTCATATACATAGATGACAATATTCTTGTGAAGGACCCGCACCAAACCTTCAACGTAGGTCCTGGGTGGGCTGCAGGACATCTGAATGCAGACCTCACTCAGTGCCACACCACACGGGTTTTTATGTTCAGAGGTAGTTGGGGTGGTTTCATGTAAAACAAGATGATGCACAAAGTGCAACTATATACAAGATCAGTTCTTGGGCTGGCTCAGTCCTCAGCCTCTGAGTCCATTATAAGACACAATAAGGAAAAGACACATATATATATACACATTTCAAATAGGCATCATTCTTCTTTAACTCTTACTTTACCCAACAGGGCATTTTATGTAAAACTATGCATTAAATTTTTAACTTTTTACTCTGGTACCCAGCCGGGCGTTCTACTCATTAAATAAATGGAACTATGTAAACATTATGCATAACCATAAAGTGCAAATCTGGCAAAAATTCTCAAACTTTCTACATTTTCTTTGTTGCGGTAAACCCTGTCTGGGTCCTACCGTTCTTCACATTTTCTTGCAGGCTTCCATTATACTTTCCATCCCGGGGGCTGGAACAATACGATGATCCTTAGATCCCATGACCAACAAGTCGTGACCTGCTATTAGAGTTTGGGTCGCTACAGTTCTTGTACGAACCTCTAGGGGCGCAACGGGTGCTTTCGCTTTATGAGACGCTGTTTGCGTTACTGTAATGGCCACTTGCTCTCGTGATGCAGAAATAGTCGCCGTGCGCGTCGTCGTGTAAACTGCTGATTGCGATGTGGAATGGGTCGCAGATTGCGATGTAGTAGGAGAAGGTAGTGAAGAGTATGCAGGCGGTGCTTCCATTTGCGAGGAGCCTGCAGGGGGCGTCACCGGGGCACGGTCTGATGCAGCTGAAGATTGGGACTGGGATGCGCTGGCAATGGTGACGTTACCTGCGTCAGGGACGGGGTCACGGACGATGGTGACATTAAGGGCATACCATCCCTTCATTCCCCAGTGCCGTGTATAGTTGACAATATCTCCATTAACTAGGTCCCTCCCGGGATGACCGATGGGCAGGTGGGATTCTACGTCCCTGCGACTGACAAAGACCCCTGGGTAGAGGCCCGGTTCTCTGATGAAGCCCCAGCCTTTCCGGAGCTGGAACTCTGTCACACACCCCTGCCGCCGCGGTTCCCTTAGAGTACCTTTTTCTCGGCGGACACTTTCTTTGTCTGCGATCAGCTGCTCGTACTGCCGCTGCCGGTTCCGCTGCGCTTCCCGCTCTTCTTCCTGCTGGCGTTGCTGTTTCTCTTCGCGACGCTGCCACTCACGTTCCCACTGGGCGGTGTAGGCGACGTCATCCAGGCGCGCCATCTCATCCCAGTCGACGTCTGGTAATGATGGACAGGACCCCTCCGGTGTCCCTGCCGGGGATCGATCATCTGCTGTGGCCTCCTGGCCGGGCGGGCGTTCCGGAACTGGCGGTACCTCCTCAACCTCCCTCGCTTCCACCGCTTCCTCGGTAGGTTCAGGGTCGGTCCTTTTGGGGGTAGCCTCCGGTTGCTCCTTTGCCTTGGGCAGCAGAAGTTTCGGTAACTCGAATCGTGGGGGGTCGTTGAGGGGAGAGAACACCGCGTCCCACAGCCGCCCTGCTCCTGGGTACGCCGGCGTCTCTCGATCTCCTCCTTGCCAGGTTGTTGCAAAACCATCTTTTTCAATCTGGCATTCTCCTCTTTAATCTCCCGCAATGCTTGCTGCAGGTGCAGGACCACGGATGGTTCCGGTTCTAGTGGCAGCTTGGCTGGGGAACGGGGCCTGCCTTCCTCCGCTTCCCTGCTCGGCTGCACACGTCCTGCTTCCATGATGTTCCAGAGCGTTCTTTCATCTTCTACCAGAACCGTCCGGTCTCTTCCATGGAGGCGGGGTTTGCGTCTCCTCCTCTTCGCAGGGAAGGTGAAGAGGAGGCGGACCTCTTTTGCTGTAGGGCAGGATCGCATATTGTAATAGCACTTTGAGAGGGCAGGCATTTTCTTCGCGCCACAGGGGGGTACACGCCCACGAAGGCACGCCCACCTTCTTCTCCAGCGCCTCAGGGCGCGAATTTGGCGGCAAAATGGCGGATTTTAGGCGCCAAAAGTGCAAACAGTCCTTTTCACAAAAACACCTCCACAGGCACACAGGGCTCGCAATTTTGCGAGTTTCGCATCCTGTTCGTGACGCCAAAGTTTGTCTCGACCACGCACCACAATTGTGGGTTACCAGGGCAATGGGGTACTCAGAGCCGAGCCCGTAGAAGTCTATGGGGTTGTCACAGGTAGCGGTGGCTCGGTCTGTGGCCCTGGCGGTCAGGCGTATGTTGGGGGGGTATATTTACAGGAATAGATTTAATACAGTTCGTGACGCCACCTGTAGTTCTCTGGTAATTTGTACCAGCGCTGCTGTAGATCTCTGAGGGGATGGTGAGGCAGCTAGATGTCGGGTCCCCTACAGGTGGGACTCTTCCCTCAGGTCGATAATTATGGTGGGGTTGTGCAGGGATATAATTGAATAACACAGTCTCACACATCAGCGTCTTTCCATACCTTTTACTTCAAGTTGTTCAGGCAGGTCCCAGGGAGGCTGATGGGGTTGATGGAGGATGAGTTTTGAGGCAACGGCTGAGCAAGGTAGGGGCCTCCTTAACTTTCCAATGATGATGAGTCCAACCAGCATAAAGCGTAGTTCACTCCTGAAACTCCAGCTATTTCAAAGCTGTACTGCCCGGTCAGTTTTGTGGTCGGAGCCTTCGTTTGAGAGAGCTGAGTTCCTACTCTTGTCCTGCAGAGACTCAAGGTTCTCACTCCCCCTGACCCCAGTTACGTACCGACACTCCAGGGGCTGCTTTCTGTTACCTAAGGTCCAGTAAGCCTCTGGTTCTTTTATCACTATGCCTGGAGCTATAGTGACACTTCGGTCCCCAGTGACGGTGACAATGTGCAGGACTTCTCCAATCCTAAAGCACTTCTAAGAATCCTTCCACTGTGCCCTTCGCCTTGTCCGCGCTTTTAGCATAAGCACTCCACACTTCCTAAGGTCATATAGATCATTCCCTTCTTGCTTCTTTCCGGAGCTTGTTGCCAGAATCTCAGTATTCCTCTAGGCAGGAGCACGTCTCTGAACCTTCACTGTCCTTGGGACAGGAGACTGAAGTATCTGCAACTATCTCTTCCTTCTCAATAGATGTCTCAGTCCGTCTGCCAGTGGGCACAGCTCTGACCAGGCTGAGGTGATCTGGCTCACCTTTACTGGCCTCCACTCACTGAACTGCACACAGGTGGAATGACTCAGTCCCTGAGCCACCCGAGCTAGACTCTGCTCCTTCCTCTCTCCAGGTCCAGGCTCGACTGACTGAATGAAAAAAAACCCCAGAACACTCCCTGACGAGTGACTAAATACCCTAAGGGTGTGTCTAAGTGTATGGTGGAGTGAATGTTTATTGAGCATTGAACTGCTACTTCTCCACACATCCTCCAGGGTACTGCGTGTGCCTTCACACCAGGGCTACACACATACGTTATATCCCGGGAATTAGCAGATAGGACTGATGTACGAGCAGTGTGTTGAGTTGATCCTTGTGGTGCTTGATTCTCTCCATTTCCAGGTGTCAGGAGGGCCTGAAAAGTACCCAAATTAGCATCTCAGACTGAAGATGACGCAACCCATGATCATCCAGCACTCGATGGGTTAATAAGCATGTTAACGTGCATCATGGCCCTCGATCCACTACTTAGACAGGCCAGAGAAGAGATGACAGCTGTGCTGGACACTCATCACAAGCCCTATGTGTACACCAACTTGTATAGCACCTTCTAGAATAGAGGTACCCACTGATGTCCAGCAGGTCTGACAAGAAGTCTCCTGCCCCTGTAATCACAGCTGGACAGTCCTCCATGGCCCACCCGCACCACCTGAGACCTCTGCCAACACACAGCACAGGCCCACAAAAGGAAAGATCTAATTTCCTGCTCCTTACAATAACATTCATGGATGACGCCCTGATTAGCCCCTGCACTACCAAAACTAATCTCCGCGCCCAAAATAAGAATGTAGCATACAATCTCTGCACCCAATGTTAATCCTATGTGATCCCATGTTAACTGCGGGCACCTCATCAATGAAGTCTGCTGCTCCTGCAGAGACACAAAGCAACTACTTATCTGTCCCAAGAACTTCCCAAGTGAGTGCAAATCATCAACTGCCTCATCAGACACCATCCCAGCCAAGAGCCACATCATGGGATTAGATACACAGCAGACAGTATCACACTACATGATTAGATACACAGCTCAGCAGATAGTATCACACAGGATAGGATTAGATACTGCAGCTCAGCATACAGCATTACATAGGATAAGATTAGATACACTGTTCAGCAAATTGTATGACACATGGCTGAATTTGGTACACAGCTCAGCAGACAGTATCAGATAATAGGATTAGATACACGCCTTCTCAGTACTCTGACCATACACAACCAAAATGCAAACTTAAAGCAATTCACAGTAGATGCATTTTGCTTTGCGGTGCAGTAATCGGCAGCACAGGTCACTTCTATCTCTTATCACAGCTCACTATAACGATGCAGCAATAATACAAGGTAACATACAATTATAATATCCAGGATTTACTAATAGCTAAAAATCCTAATTAATACATGAAATAACCCAGGTGACCAATACAGACCCTCAATATAACCCCCCATGCTGGGAAAGGACCTGTCAGATTGATGTCTCTGATCTCTAACTCTGTGGTAACATGTTCTCATTACAAGAGGAAAACCACTGAATGGATCCTAAATGCGACATAATCTGAGCCGGGCCCAGCATGAGCCTGTGTAATGTCAGCTTCACTGCTGGATGCCTTACTTTAGATAAAGCCATCAGTGAGGGGACACATGTAGCCACAGAGGCAATCTATCTATTGCTGATGTAACACAAGAGATATTTACAGTACTATGCAAAATGTGAGTCTGTATCATTACTTCCAGGACTCCTTGTTCTAAATTACATTGGCTGAATGTTGGATGTTATTGTGCGGCTGCAGAATAAATTTGGAGTCCATTAGACGCCTTCCTGATAGCATTACATGATAGATAAGTGTCTGCCTGGATTTCTCAGCATTGAGGACACCAATAATCTTGACTAAACCCAGACCTCCATTTACTGAAATGCAGCCACAAATTTGCTGGACCATCCACTGTGCGTTACTGCTCCAGCAGAGCCTCACTATATTATGTCACTCACCAACCTTCAGGAACAATCTATTGCTGAAGAATATTTCCCATTCTACTCCTCAGTCCACAAGCCTGCCACCACTTTTCTGCACACCACTGCCCATGTTTTCATGCATAGTTGAGTCATGACCTTGTTTCCATGTACAGTAGAAGATGTGGATTCTTCCATGGAGACTACTTCTGACCAAACTTGTTAGAACAGTAGATGGTTGTAGCTGGGACCCACTGGTTGCTGCCAGTCTTAAGCTGATGCCACTGCTGGACATCTAACTATTTCAAAGGAAATAATTGTGATGATTCCTTTATCTGCTGCACTTTCGTTGGCCGACCACTGCATCTATGGGTCCACAAAGTTTGCCATTTCTTGATGCTTCTTCAAAAAAGCTTGAACAGCATGTAATGAAACCCCAGTCTGCTGTGAACTAAGGCCTGGGAAATTCCTTGCTGATGCAGTATAACTACACTGTATCTTGTTACTGTAATCACTCTTGTCATAGTCTATGATTAGGGACATGAAACGTTTTCTACAGCCTGACATTTATATCAGATTTTTACTGTTTCTCATCCAGTTTTCAGCCTCCTACACAGCTGAATACATTAATGACTGTCTTTCAATGTATATATGAAAAGGATTACCATTTTCAACTGTTCGGTACAATTACTCTATTCATACACCCAACTACAGTACAGACCAAAAGTTTGGACACACCTTCTCATTCAAAGATTTTTCTGTATTTTCATGACTATGAAAATTGTACATTCACACTGAAAGCATCAAAACTATGAATTAACACATGTGGAATTATATACTTAACAAAAAAGTGTGAAACAACTGAAAATATGTCTTATATTCTAGGTTCTTCAAAGTAGCCACCTTTTGCTTTGATTACTGCTTTGCACACTCTTGGCATTCTCTTGAATATACTCGAGTATATACGGTAAGATGTTTTGGAATTCGCTCTCAATAACTGCACTTCTACTGGAATCTCGCCTTCTTTTGTTGTTGGGCTTTTCATCCAGTTTTTGGAAATTTTTGTACTTTGCAGTCTGTGGTCCCAGAGGACTAAATATATTTGTCTAGCTTGATTAAGGTATGGAGAGAAGTTTTAAAACGTCTTTTGATAACTTGCGATCGGACCAAGAGAACTGGGGACCGCAGACAAAGGAGGACCCATGTCTTTAAGGTGGGAGATTTTGTTTGGCTATCAAAAAATTTTTGTCTTAAAGTTCCATCAAGGAAATTTGCTCCTAAATTTGTTGGTCAGTATAAGTTAATTAAGTTCATTCATCCTTGACGGTAAAGATACAATTCACCGGCCACATAAAGAATTAATAATTCCTTCCATTCCTCTCTTCTTAAAAAGTTTCAGGAGATGCCGTGTCCTCAGGACATCATTGAGGTTGACTTGGAGAGGACATGGAGTATGAAATGGAATGAGTTTTTGGGTTCCAGACGTGTCAGACGTCGACTGCAATATCTTGTTAAATGGAAGGATTTCAGTCTGGAGGATAATCTCTGGGTTGATGCAGAAGATTTGCATGCGGATAGTCTAATGAGGGAGTTCTGTCAGCGGCATCAGTGATTGGGGATCTCAGTGGGTCCAGTAGCCCCTCATAAAAGGGGAGGTACTGTCATGTGTTGGTTCAAACCCTTGAGCCTGTGCTTTGCGGTCGGCTTCTCTGGGTGTATAGTTTCTGTTATCCTTGCTTCAGTCTTTTTAGGGTACAGTGGTGGCCAAAAGTATTGGCACCCCTGCAATTCTGTCAGATAATGCTCAGTTTCTTCCTGAAAATGATTGCAATCACAAATTATTTGCTATTTTTATCTTCATTTAATTTGCTTGCAAGGAAAAAAAACAAAAGAGAATGAAGCAAAAATCAAATCTTTGATCATTTCACACAAAACTCCAAAAATGGGCCAGACAAAAGTATTGGCACCCTCAGCCTAATACTTGGTTGCACAACCTTTAGCCAAAATAACTGCGAACAACCGCTTCCGGTAACCATCAATGAGTTTCTTACAATGCTCTGCTGGAATTGTAGACCATTCTTCTTTGGCAAACTGCTCCAGGTCCCTGATATTTGAAGGGTGCCTTCTCCAAACTGCCATTTTGAGATCTCTCCACAGGTGTTCTATGGGATTCAGGTCTGGACTCATTGCTGGCCGCCTTAGAAGTCTCCAGTGCTTTATCTCAAACCATTTTATAGTGCTTTTGGAAGTGTGTTTTGGGTCATTGTCCTGCTGGAAGACCCATGACCTCTGAGGGAGACCCAGCTTTCTCACACTGGACCCTACATTATGCTGCAAAATTTGTTGGTAGTCTTCAGACTTCATAATGCCATGCACACGGTCAAGCAGTCCAGTGTCAGAGGCAGCAAAGCAACCCAAAAACATCAGGGAACCTCCGCCATGTTTGACTGTAGGGACCGTGTTCTTTTCTTTGAATGCCTCTTTTTTTTCCTGTACACTCTATGTTGATGGTTTTTCCCAAAAAGCTCGACTTTTGTCTCATCTGACCAAAGAACATTCTTCCAAAACGTTTTAGGCTTTCTCAGGTAAGTTTTGGCAAACTCCAGCCTGGCTTTTTTATGTCTCGGGGTAAGAAGTGGGGTCTTCCTGGGTATCCTACCATACAGTCCCTTTTCATTTAGACGCCGACGGATAGTATGGGTTGACACTGTTGTACCCTCGGACTGCAGGGCAGCTTGAACTTGTTTGGATGTTAGGCGAGGTTCTTTATCCACCATCAGCACAATCTTGCGTTGAAATCTCTCATCAATTTTTCTTTTCCTTCCACATCTAGGGAGGTTAGCCACAGTGCACTGGCTTTAAACTTCTTGATGACACTGCGCACGGAAGACACAGGAACATTCAGGTCTTTGGAGATGGACTTGTAGCCTTGAGATTGCTCATGCTTCCTCACAATTTGGTTTCTCAAGTCCTCAGACAGTTCTTTGGTCTTCTTTCTTTTCTCCATGGTCAATGTGGTACACACAAGGACACAGGACAGAGGTTGAGTCAACTTTAATCCATGTTAACTGGCTGCAAGTGTCATTTAGTTATTGCCAACACCTGTTAGGTGCCACAGGTAAGTTACAGGTGCTGGTGATTACAAGAATTAGAGAAGCATCACATGATTTTTCAAGCAGTGCCAATACTTTTGTTCACCCCCTTTTTTAGGTTTGGTGTGGAATTATGTCCAATTTGGCTTTAGGTAAATTCTTTTTGTGTTTTTTCATTGAAGACAAATTAAATTAAGATAATAATACCAAAGAATTTGTGTTTGCAATCATTTTCAGGAAGAAACTGAGTATTATCTGACAGAATTGCAGGGGTGCCAATACTTTTGGCCACCACTGTAACAGGTGTATTAATTTACTCATTTTACTGCCCTATAACCTTTCGGGTGCAGCTTTATATACTTTCCCACTGCTGGTATTTAATGCTGGTGATAGTCTCACTTGGATGTCCAGCCATACTGCTGTAGTTTAAGCCAGGCAGTGAAAGACCAGCTAGGATTTATCTCCTGCTGTTTATGTTCTTTACCCTGCACCTATCTTCTGTTTATTTTTATGAAGTAGGCGGCATATTCTTTAGCATTACGTACTTAATCCTTTATTTTGTGGTTTATTTTACTCACTCTGGGATCTCTTTCCTTTTCAGCACACTTTCCCTTCTGTAAGTAATTTACAATCTGCTCTGCCCTCTAGTTCTTTAGGAGGAATTTGAAGTGCTCAACAGCTTTTAAGGCAGCATAGGTCTGAGTTGCCATCGTCTAGTCTGTGACTAGGCCTCTCTCAGCTCACGCAAGTAACCACTAGGGACTGCGGAGTCAGGATATCTAGTCTATACAGAAACCGACAGCGAGTTGCAGTTTTCAGTGTTACCTACCATGAGTAAAATAAGTATTTGATACACTGCTGATTTTGCAAGTTTTCCCACGTACGGGGAAGTCTGTAATTTTTATCGTAGGTACACTTCAACTGTGAGGCTAAGTGCACACTTTGAGGATTCTTAGCGTTTTTGCCGTGGTTTTTCGTGGCGAAAACGCGGCAAAAACGCTTACCCAACGCAACTCATTATATCCTATGGGATTCCGCAATGATGTGCACATGCTGCGATTTTTTCCGCGTGCAATCGCATTCGCGGAAAAAAAAGCAGCATGCTCATTCTTTTTCCGGAATCGCTGCGATTACGCCGCCATAGGAATGCATTAAACCGCTTACTTTCCGCATGTGGCTATGCCCACCATGCGCAAAGTAAGCGGTTCATGTGCGGATGGTACCCTGGGTCTGGCGGAGAGGAGACTCTCCTCCAGGCCCTGGGTACCATATCCCTGATAAAATAATAAATAAAATAAAAAATGATATTCTCACCTTCCAGCGGCCCCCGCAGCCTTCCCGCCTCTCAGCGACGCTCCCGGCCAATCCTGTTCCCAGTAATGTATTGCAAGAATCACCCAGATGACGTAGCGGTCTTGCGTGATGCTACGTCATCTGGGGTCATTGTCGCTATGCATCCTTGGGAACGGGGTTGGCCGGGAGTGTCGCTGAGGCCCAGGAAGGCTGCGGGGACGCCGGAAAGTGAGAATAGCATGATTTATTTTATTTTTTTATTAATTTTACATTAGATCTTTTTACTATTGATGCAGCATAGGCGCATCAATAGTAAAAAGTTGGTCACACTTGTCAAACGTTGTTTGACTCATGTGACCAACCTGTCAATCAGTTTTCCAAGCGAAGCTACAGATCGCTTGGAAAGCGCTAGCATTCTGCAAGCTAATTACGTTTGCAAAACGCTAGTTTTTAGCGGGAATACGCATACCAATAAAAATGCCTATTTCCTGTGGCAGAGGGTGTGGGATTGGCGCGGAAATTACCGTGGCAATTCCGAAACGTGTGCACTTAGCCTTAGAGACAGAATTTAAAAAAAAATCACATTATATATTTTTACATAATTAATTTTAATTTTATTGCATGAAATTATTATTTAATCACCTACAAACTATCAAGAATGCTGGCTCTCACAGACCTGTTAATTTTTCTTTAAAAGCCCGCCTACTCTGCACTCATTACCTGTATAAAAGACACCTGTCCACACACTCATACATACATACACACATTACAGTGTCAATAACATATCTGTGATGTTCTCCATAGATTCTTCCTCTATTTTCCCTACAGGCCGCAAATCTTTGATAACAAGTAGTATACAGAACTTAAACGAGGAAAAATTCATACTGCTGAATTATATAACTAATAATAGATATAACCGAAAATATTGCCTATCCATCACTAGAGATTACGGGTGACATCACCGAGAATGCCTCCTATCCATCACTAGAGATCAGCAGTGACATCACTGAGAATGCCACCTATCCATCACTAGAAATCAGCAGTGACATCACTGAGAATGCCACCTATCCATCACTAGAAATCAGCAGTGACATCACTGAGAATGCCTCCTATCCATCACTAGAAATCAGCAGTGACATCACTGAGAATGCCACCTATCCATCACTAGAGATCAGTGGTGACATCACTGAGAATGCCACCTATCCATCACTAGAAATCAGCAGTGACATCACTGAGAATGCTGCTATCCATCACTAGAAATCAGCAGTGACATCACTGAGAATGCCTCCTATCCATCACTAGAGATCAGTGGTGACATCACTGAGAATGCCTCCTATCCATCACTAGAGATCAGTGGTGACATCACTGAGAATGCCACCTATCCATCACTAGAGATCAGAGGTGACATCACTGAGAATACCTCCTATCCATCACTAGTGAT
>JARQOD010000008.1:106103007-106144759 GCA_033576555.1 Oophaga sylvatica | reverse complement strand
GATTGCTGCAACTCTTAGACGTCCACGTTCAGTCCGAATGAGAAGGGTTTTCCAAGTCGTGGATAACCTCTTTAATTTGGTGCCAAAAAACTGTCTTTCTTGCCTTGTACCACATTCATTATGAGCTTTAAATATGTTTAACATGTTACAGGAGTCATAATGTATCAGTCAGGGCGGAGAAAGGGATGTGACCTATGTCCCTATGGTGACCTATAGGTCACCTATGTAGCAATCTTGTATGCCGAAATTGTGCTACAATTTGAAGTAACTTTTTGGATCAAATTAAGCCAAGTAACAAATCTACCCCCCAACATAATAATGTGGGATGTGCAGACGTTAGGTCAACCTCATGGCGTTACTCTGTGTCCAGCCCCATTACGTGTCCAGTACCGTTAATGTGGATGAAAGTGTTTGGCGCTGTTGTAGTTTGTACTTTAAGAAGTTTTTGCAGGTCATGCTTCTGATGGCACAGTTATCACACCGAGTGTTCATTGCTCTGTACAGGGACAGGCGGCTGTACTATAACAGGCTTTTAATCTATTGCTGCTGATGTCATTGTGTCCAGTGGAGACCATGCGCTCGGGTCTGTATACACGCACCGATCAACGGACATTTAATAGCCTGTTTGCGTATTCAGACCGCAGTAGATGATGTACAGTGAGTGATCTGTAATGGTCGCTCAGTGCATAGGCTGCCATGGTTCTCCGCAGTCTGAGACCTGATCACTGCCAAGACTGATAATCTATTGTACAACGCAAAAGATCATGTCAGCTGATGAACAAGCGTGTTCTTATTCATCAGGTGATCGGCAGCAGGTTACACTGAAGAGTCTTTGTGTAATTAACATTTTTAATGACAGTATTGCGTTATAATCCTTCAGCGTAAATGATCCCTAAGTTACACATCTGTAAGGGTGAGTTTCCACGGTCAGGAAACGCTGCGTGTTTGGCGCTGTGCGCTGGCGCAGCGCCAAACACGCAGCGTCCAGATGTTACAGCATAGTGGAGGGGATTTCAAGAAATCCCGTCTCCACTATGCGTAACAATACGCAGGTGGCAAACCTGCGTAAACGGACATGCGGCGCGTCTTTTTAGACCGCAGCATGTCCTCGCGTATTGCGGCGACGGTGCGTCGCCGCAACATAATTAACACAGGGCTATGTAGCCCTGCGCTCTTTCCGGAGGTGTTCCGGAGGTGTCCTGAACACCTCCGGAAAGATCGCGCGTCAGAAAGGGGGCGGGGCTTAGACGGAGCGGAATTTCCGCTCCGTCCAAAGCGCTATGGTTCCGGACCGTGGAACCATAGCCTCAAAGTCAGGAACTGTACGCTGTCCCAAGCTAAGTTAATCGATCAACTGTAATGTCAGGTCGGCCTCATATACAATTGTATCACATGAACCTACAATTCCCAGCATGTCCCTAACAATGGTAAGGAGATACTGGGAGTTGTTGTTACCAGCCATTATCAGACTGCAGACCATACAGGAACCACAGTAGTCAGCATCACAAATAAACATTTACATCCAGGTGCCTTTATAGATGACATCTTCTGTGAATGAAGCAGTTCCCATCCCTTTTATCTCCATATAGTACAGATGCCATAATGAGACTTCACACCCAGAGCACTTTCTGATATGGTGACCTTAAAAATAAAAGTATCAATATACTGCTCCATAAATATAAATATTTCCCATGCTGTGCCCCTGGATAAATAATTGCCCCTCACTGTACTTCCTGCACAAAATATCCCCCACACTGCCCCTCTCCATAATGTGCCCTCGCACAGCCCGTCTCCATAGTATACCCCTCAAATAGACTCTCTCCATAATATTCTCCCCCCACACTGCCCCTCTAAATAATACTGCCCATAGACTGTCCTGTCCATAATATCCCCCCACATTGCCCTCTCTAATATCCCCAACACTGCCCCTCTCCATAATATCCCCTCACACTTCCCCTGTCTATGATGTCCCCCACACAGCCCTGTTAAGTAATATTTTCCATAGACTGCCCTTCTCCATAATATCCCCCACACTGTACCTCTCCATAAAAGCCCCTCTCTATAATGTCCCCTCCACACACTGACCCTCTCTATCATATCCCCCACTCTGCCCCTCTTTATAATATTCCTGCAAATTGTCAGTTTCCATATATTCCCTACACTGCCGCTCTGCATATTTTCCCCCACCCAACTGCCCATCGTTATATTATGCCACCTTTCGCAAACCCTTCTAATTGCCCCATAATATCTCCCATTGCCCAATAATATCCTACAGAGCCCCGTAACATCCCTCAGTGCCCCATAAAATCCCCCAGTACCCTATTATGTACCCTTGAAGTAACACAACCTTCCCCTCCCCCTTTATTTAAAATGATAGCACATTTCATCTTCAACTCCTCTATGGAGTGTTTACTGGCGCCTGACATGTCCAGTTCCTCTGCAGTGTCGGTGCTCACCACGCTGATGACGTTGGGGCTAGGACTGATGAGCGTTCCTCTGCCTCAGCCCTGGCGTCACCGTACTCAAATGTATTCACGTCTGAAAGACACAAATGCATTTGAACAGAGGAATGGGTGAAGGTCATCTACCAGACTGCTCCGGGGGCAGCAGCCGACCCTAAGGCTGGCCTTATGTAGTGTACAGTCATGGCCAAAAGTTTTGAGAATGGCACAAATATTATATTTTCACATGATCTGCTGCCCTCTGGTTTTTATGTGTGTTTGACAGATGTTTTTATAACAGACAGAAATATAATAACTGCAAACATATGAGTAACAAAAGCTTATATTGACAGTTAGAATGAGTTAATGCAGCAAGTCAATATTTGCAGTGTTGACCCTTCTTCTTCAGGACCTCTGCAATTCTCCCTGGCATGCTCTCAATCAACTTCTGGACCAAATCCTGACTGATAGCAGTCCATTCTTGCACAATCAATGCTTTCATTTTGTCAGAATTTTTTAGGTTTTTGTTTGTCCACCCGTCTCTTGATGATTGACCACAAGTTCTCAATGGGATTAAGATCTGGGGAGTTTCCAGGTCATGGACCCAAAATCTCTATGTTTTGTTCCCTGAGCCATTTAGTTATCACCTTTGCTTTATGGCAAGGTGCTCCATCATGCTGGAAAAGGCATTGTTGATCACCAAACTGCTCTTGGAGAGTTGGGAGAAGTTGCTCTTGGAGGACATTCTGGTACCATTCTTTATTCATGGCTGTGTTTTTAGGCAAGACTGTGAGAGAGCCGATTCCCTTGGCTGAGAAGCAACCCCACACATGAATGGTTTCAGGATGCTTAACAGTTGGCATGAGACAAGACTGGTGGTAGCGCTCACCTTGTCTTCTCCGAATGAGGCATTTTCCTGATGTCCCAAACAATCGAAAAGGGGATTCATCAGAGAAAATAACTTTACCCCAGTCCTCAGCAGTCCACTGCCTGTACCTTTTGCAGAATATCAGTCTGTCCATGATGTTTTTTCTGGAGTAAAGTGGCTTCTTTGCTGCCCTCCTTGAGACCAGGCCTTGCTCCAAGAGTCTCCGCCTCACAGTGCGTGCAGATGCACTCACACCTGCCTGCTGCCATTCCTGAGCAAGCTCTGCACTGCTGGTAGCCCGATCCCGCAGCTGAAACACTTTTAAGAGACGGTCCTGGCGCTTGCTGGTCTTTCTTGGGCGCCCTGGAGCCTTTTTGGCAACAATGGAACCTCTCTCCTTGAAGTTCTTGATGATGCAATAGATTGTTGACTGAGGTGCAATCTTTCTAGCTGCGATACTCTTCCCTGTTAGGCCATTTTTGTGCATTGCAATGATGACTGCACATGTTTCTTTAGAGATAACCATGGTTAACAGAAGAGAAACAATGATGCCAAGCACCAGCCTCCTTTTAAAGTGTCCAGTGGTGTCATTCTTACTTAATCATGACAGATTGATCTCCAGCCATGTCCTCATCAACACCCACACCTGTCTTAATGGAGCAATCACTGAAAAGAGGTTAGCTGGTCCTTTTAAGGCAGGGCTGCAATGATGTTGAAATGTGTTTTGGGGGATAAAGTTCATTTTCTAGCCAAATATTGACTTTGCAAGTAATTGCTGTTAAGCTGATCACTCTTTATAACATTCTGGAGTATATGCAAATTGCCATTAGAAAAAGTGAAGCAGTAGACTTTGTAAAAATTAATATTTGTGTCATTCTCAAAACTTTTGGCCATGACTGTAGGGCTGGTATAGACTAAGCACAAAGCCTTGTAGAGGATATCATCCCTGCAACAATCGCATCGTTAGGCTGGAGTCACACACAACGTCTAAAAAATCGGTCCGTTTTAGTCGGTCAATAATCGGATAAAAATTTCATGAACATTGATGCGACTGGCATCCGATTTTTTGTAGTTGATGCGATTTTGTAGCATGTACGCTTACGTTTCACATCCGATTACCCACCGACTACCGATTTTTAGTGGCATCATAGCAAAATGGACATTTAACGTTTTTGAGGCCTGCAAATAATTTGAATAATGAGCCAGACCCATATTTAAGCGTGGTTTGACTGTTATTACCCTCCCACTGTTGCCGTGGAGTGTTTTGCTTCTTAGTGCTTCCTGTTGTGTTGCTGCTAAGTTAAAAATATGAGTGACAGACTACGTTTTAATACAACTGAGCGTGTGCTGTACTATTGGCTGATATCCAGAACTTTTGGGGAGCCATACCCTGTAGTTGTTTCTCACAGAATCCGCAGAAGAATGTGGGTGCATCCCCTTGTGAAGCGAAGGATCAGCAAAGGACATTTTGAGCGCCTGTATTCGACACTGCGTAGGAATCCTGACAAGTTTTTTGCCTATTGTCGCATGAGTGTTGTCACCTTTGATATTTTGCTGGACATATTGCGCCCTGGAATCACCTTTCACAACACCAGGATGCGTCCTTCAATTTGTGCTGAGGAAAGACTTCTTCTTACATTAAGGTATGTGTGTCAACGATATGTTGATGATGTTTTTCATAATTTACCATCTTTCACATTCTTCTTACTTTGTTCATCTTAACATACTGAAGATCATGGCATTATGAAATTGTATTATTTTCCCTATATGCTTGTGTGTAGCAGTCTTAATGGTTATTAACTCATAACATTAAGAGAATGTGTGAGTATACAAATGTCCACTATTTACATTTGTTTAATGTTTTTTGAATATTTTGTTTGTCTGATGTGTACATGTTTGTTGTTGTTTCTGTATTAAAGGTTCCTTTCCACTGGGCTCTCATACGCTGCTCTGCATTTAGAGTTTTTAATTGGAAAATCCACCATTTCCGGAATAGTCAGCTCTACTTGTGGACAAATTTGGTCCAGACTAAATAAAGAAGTGATGCCAGAGCCCAAAATGGAAGATTGGTTGAGGATTTCACATGGATTTCAACAAAACAGTCATTTTCCACACTGTATTGGAGCCCTGGACGGGAAGCACATACGTGTGCGTAAGCCGCCAAACTCAGGGACCCAATTCTACAATTATAAGCAATATTTTTCTATAGTTTTGTTGGGCTTGGTCGACAGTAACTACCGCTTCATAATTGTAGACATTGGGGCCTATGGAAGGACTGGAGACTCCAGAGTCTTCAATTCTTCCATTATGGGTCGGCGGCTACGCAATAACCAATTGGACTTACCACCAGCATGTCAACTTCCACACTCCAATATGGATGCAGTGCCATATGTTGTAGTAGCGGATGAGGCCTTCCAATTAAGTTGTAATGTTATGAGGCCATATCCTCGGCGCAATCTGAACCATCAGAGACGCATCTTTAATTATCGCCTTTCTCGTGCACGACGCCTGGTGGAGTGCACATTTGGTATTCTTACAGCCAAATGGCGTGTCCTACAATCAGCCATTCAGCTAAGTGAATCAAATGTAAATCTTGTAGTGCAAGCATGTGTGGTACTACATAATTTTACAAGAATGCATGAATGCTCATCAGCTGATATGCCTGACCTTCAGTCTGATAATATGATGAGGCCTATGAGACCAGTCATCCATCCTCGTCGTCCCCTTCTGGTCTGAAAGTGCGTGAATTATTGACAAATTATTTTGTTTCCCCTGGTGGTTCTATTCCTTGGCAAGATGAGGCCATAGGTATGTAGTGTGTTTTATGTGATATCATAACATAAAGTTCCTTTTGATTATTCAATTCATGGTTGACTCTCTTTTTTTGGATAATACTTTCCCATACTTAAGACACTACATAACATATAACAATAAACACAGACAACCAATGTAACTTCACTAATTTTACTCATTAGTGTTTTCTTTTGAAGCCTTTTAAAGGCTGATATATTTTTTGGTAAACAGGACCAACATGTCCAAACAGAACAAAAAATATGTATAACATTATTAATCTGAAACTAGAAAAATATATAACTTAAAAAATAAAAAACAATTCTTACAGCTACAATTGATGGTAGCTTGGTGGTGGTGTTGGTGAGGATGGAGGGGCAGGTTGTGTATTCGGCCTTCCACAATCTGCAACCTGTGTTTGAGAAAGAGCTGCTGCAGATCCTACATTAGCAGCTGGGTTACTGGCTGCATCCTGAAGGGCTTGTGTGTAGGGGTACATAGGGAATTGATGCTCATAGTCATATTGATATGACGGAGCACTAGCAGAGTGACCCCAATATGCCCATGTCTAACATATCCATGTTGTGGCCAGCCAACAACATTGGGTATGTTAGAGTGGGCATATTGTGCATGGCCACTCTGTCCCATGGTTTGGAGCTGGGAAGCTCCATAGAAAGAATGAGCTGCAGTAGGATGAGGAGGAGGAGTTGGGTTTTGTTGGACACAAGGAGGAGGTGGAGGATGATGATGAGGAGGAGGAGGAGGATCAGAGGCTGAAGCAGATTGTGCTGGATTTGGTGCTAACAACCTCACTAAATTTTCAGGACCAACCACCCATCTATGAAGATAATCTAGTAGGTTGGTGGGATCATTAGGAGCTGATCCAGCTTCCAACACAATCTGCAGTCCACTTCTGATCCTCAGTCTGTGCTGTATTTGAGTAGCCCGGAGGTAAGGGGCCAGACTGCGGCAAAATCCCTCCTCACCATCATCTTTAGCTACACTGGACAAATAGTCCAGAACTCCTCGGTCCACCTGCCTCCTTGACACAGAACCCACTCCTTCTCGTCGCCGCCTACCTCGCCTTGTGAGTTGGGAAGGAGGAGGAGATACATCTTGAGCCCTATTAGGGCTGCTGATCAGAGGTAGGTCCTCATTTTCATGATGCTGTGATTGGGAATCCTCAGCTCCTGCAGCTGTTGTTGGTGCTGCTTGGGTGGACCCACATGCTGCTGAGGAAGGGCCTGCCTCCTGTGCTCCATCACCAACGGGGTCAATAAGCACTTCTGAGTCAGACCCCGTCTCCCTCTCAGTTGGGTTTGACTCAGTTCTAGGAATGAAAAAAATTATACAAATTAAAATCAATACAAATTGAAATTTTGCCATGAAAGTGCTTCAACACACATGCACTTACGGTCGCAGATCCAACACTGGCTCAAGGAAGTTCAGTCTATCAAAATAGAGGTACTTCCTCTTCTTAGATGCTGAAGCCCCACTCCGATCTCTAATCTGCCTCTCCCTCCGGTAGCAGTCCCGACAACTGCGCCATCGCCTTGTCACATCAGTCACTACAAATTTAAGAAGAGCATAACGGTTATTAGGACTGATATCTATTTATTAATCCAAAAATAAAAAATATGCAACACTGAACATTTAAATACTGTTCATGTGTGATGTGATTTACAATATTAAAAGACATCAACATACAACCAGAAGTATCCATGTTATAAGCACTAACATACATTTACAAAAATGCTTGACCTTTTACAAAACGCCTCAATCAGTTTGAATTTTATGACCAAAACACTACATCTGAGGTGAAGATAAATACAAAATGTTGTAGTCAATAGATGCCGAAGCATCGATAATATTTAAATATACATGGATATTGTTTGCGTACACACACATCAATGTGTACTTCTAAATAGTAAGAGGTTGATAATGCTGGCTTTTAAATAGCATTTAAACACATAAGGCTAGATTATTATTTGCTTCAAAAATTTTTAAAAACATTTTGAAAAACCGTTACATGTGGTACTTACTAAGTCGCTCTTGGTCCTCCCTGGATCTCTGGGGATAGTCCGGAAAAATGTGCACACATATTGTTTGCCATGCTGCCTCTTTGCGCGTCCGATTGCTGTAGTTGGGATCGCGCTGGTCCCACAATTCAGGCCTCTCCTGCACCAATACAATGAGGAGTTCCACATTGATGTGGCTAGATGCCATGTTTCTGGACTCCGTGTAGGCGTTCTTCCTGTTTTTTTTTAAGATGTGCTTAGCTAATTAGCATGTAAAGGCTTCCTGAGAAATTCAAAGCCAGTTTCCTGTCACCTGGAAAAGTTGTGCGATTTCATCGCAAGTCACACGTGCGGTCCGTTTGTAATCCCACTTTTCATCGCTCCCATAGACTTGCATTGGCGATAGTCGACCCACAATCGCTGACAATCGCAGCATGCTGCGATTGCACTCGCACGTTTAAATCAGACCACAAAAAATCGGATGATGGGAGCTGCTCCATAGATTAACATTGGTCCGACTGCAATGCGATATTTCATCGCATTCTAGTGGTACGATTTAGTCGCCAGTGTGACTCCAGCCTTAATGCTCCGCTCACTGGTTTTGCATGTGCCGACTCTCTCAAGGGTGATTGACAGTAATACCTGGAACGAGCACTGTCAGCAGAGAAAACATAGGGTAGCCAGTGCTGTCATTCAACACTGAGGGTGGTGCATGCAGAACCAGTGCGTGGGGCCTGCACCGAGTCACATGCCAACCCCAAGATGCACCAAGCACCCTAATTAGCATATTTGCCTAAACTTCATTTCTCCAAAACAGAGCAGCGATGAGAGCACTAAAGGTGTAGAGGGAAATATCCGCTAAAAGACTTTGTGCTTGGTTTATACTGTTAGTTTCAGCTGACACTCCCTTTAAGCCTCTGAATGTAAACCAGTATTTTCATTCACTGACAGCAAGCAGGAATATAGAAAACCTGTCACATGGAGTTTATTAGAAAGGTGCAGAGCATTTCATTCCTATATCCACTATGCTTTGTGGAGGAAGGATCTTCTCCATAGTCCTTTTCTCTTCATTATTTTTCATGTTGGGCGAGAAGCTGCTCCATTGTGATAACGTGCACTCGCCGAATCAATATCTTTCACAGAACGAGCCGCCGGCGGGCTCCGCTGACATATGGGCAGCTTCCGCTTTCTTCTTGCATATATTGTGGAATTAAGCCATTATTAAGGGAACGCTAAACCCAATGTCCCATCACATCCTGATTTGCAGTGCAGCTGAATGCAATCTGATGCTTTCTGTTATCAGCCATTTCAGACATTCACCTACGCCAGATTAGGGTGATGCTGACTATAAACCCCCAACACAATACACATTGACTAATGTCAGACGATATTGTCAGGGAAATATTCATCATGCATGTATGATTTCGGACTGTGGATCGTATTGTCTCCTGGAGATAAGTCACCGCCACACGTGTCTGACAGCTTTCCGCCAGTGTATAAGAGAGCTGCCGGAAATATTGTACGGCCAACAGCCATCTAATGTGTATGGCGGCTCTAATGGTCTTCAGAGTGATGAGTGACGAGGTCAGAAACCTCCCTCCATGATCAGTGACGTAAGAATATGGGTCACAGCTTCCTATAGAATCCAAGAAAAACCTCTGTATGGAGATGGAGTGTGGCAGCTCCCACAGCCTCGTGCAGCTGGAAGTTGTGCATGAGGCTTAGCTCCTGTGATGTACACAATGGCCCACATTTGCTAAAGGTTGCAGGGACAGAAGGGGGTCCAAGCTGATCTTTTACCCCAGGATCCCGAGCCTTGAGCTACTTCTAATTCATACGTCTGACATCGGCCACTCGGCTTATGACACCACTGCACTTTTATGGGCTGCAGATTGCATGAATCGTAGCCCTTAGGACAAATAACAGATGACCATATAAATTTGCTTCTACAGTGCGTACAGAAAGTATTCAGACCCCTTTAAATTTTTCACTCTGTTTCATTGCAGCCATTTGGTAAATGCAAAAAAGTTCATTTTTTTTTCTCATTAATGTACGGTACACTCTGCTCCCCATCTTTACTGGAAAAAAAACCAAAAATCTAGAAAGTTTTGCAAATTTATTAAGAAAAACTAAAATATCACATGGTCATAAGTATTCAGACTCATATTTAAGTCACATGCTGTCCATTTCCTTGTGATCCTCCTTGATATGGTTCTATTCCTTCATTGGAGTCCAGCTGTGTTTAATTGAACTGATAAGACTTGATTTGTAAGGGCACACACCTGTCTACCGTATATAAGACCTCACAGCTCACAGTGCATGTCAGACGAAATGAGAATCATGAGGTCAAAGGAACTGGCCAATGAGCTCAGAGACAGAATTGTGCCAAGGCACAGATCTGATCAAGGTTATAAAAGAATTTCTGCCGTACTCAAGGTTCCTAAGAGCACCGTGGCCTCCATAATCCTTAAATGGAAGAAGTTTGGGATCACCAGAAGTCTTCCTAGACCAGTCTGTCCAGCCTATCTGAGCAATCGTGGGAGAAGAGCCTTGGTGAGAGAGGTAAAGAAGAATCCTAAGATCATTGTGGCTGAGCTCCACAAATGCAGTAGGGAGATGGGAGAAAGTTCCACAAAGTCAACTATCACTGCAGCCCTCCACCAGTCGGGCCTTTATGGCAGAGTGGCCCAACGGAAGCCTCTCCTCAATGCCAGACATATGAAAGCCCACATAGCGTTTGCTAAAAAACATATAAAGGACTCCAG
The DNA here is from genome assembly GCA_033576555.1 of Oophaga sylvatica. Lineage (NCBI taxonomy): Eukaryota > Metazoa > Chordata > Amphibia > Anura > Dendrobatidae > Oophaga > Oophaga sylvatica. The sequence continues at coordinate 106,133,877 of JARQOD010000008.1, read as the reverse complement.
ACAATGAGAAATAAGATTCTCTGGTCTGAGGAGACGAAGATAGAACTTTTTGGTGATAATTCTAAGCGGTATGTGTGGAGAAAACCAGGCACTGCTCATCACCTGCCCAATACAATCCCAACAGTGAAACATGGTGGTGGCTGTGGGGGTATTTTTCAGCTGTAGGGAAAGGACGGCTGATTGCAATTGAAGGAAACATGAATTCAGCAAAGTACAGATATCCTGGATGAAAACCTCTCCCAGAGTGCTCTGGACCTCAGACTTGGCCGAAAGTTCACCTTCCAACAAAACAATGACCCTAAGCACACAGCTAAAATGACAAAGGAGTGGCTTCAGAACAACTCTGTGTCCATTCTTGCTTGGCCCAGCCAGGGCCCTGACCTAAACCCAATTGAGCATCTCTGAAGAGACCTGAAAATGGCTGTCCACCAACATTCACCATCCAACCTGATGGAACTGGAGAGGATCTGCAAGGAAGAATGGCAGAGGATCCCCAAATCCAGGTGTGAAAAACTTGTTGCATCATTCCCTAGAAGACTCATGGCTGTACTAGCTCAAAAGGTGCTTCTACTCAATACTGAGCAAAGGGTCTGAATACTTATGACCATGTGATATTTCAGTTTTTCTTTTTAATAAAATTTGGAAAAATTTCTACATTTCTGTTTTTTTCAGTCAAGATGGGGTGCACAGTATACATTAATGAGAAAAAAAATGAACTTTTTTGAATTTTCCAAATGGCTGCAATGAAACAAAGAGTGAAAAATTTGAAGTGTTCTGAATACTTTCCATACCCACTGCATTACCAGACACCTTGTCCTACATGACGACCCTTTTTCCAGAGCCATTACTTACATCCGCCCTCCCTCATGGATCTCATACACTCGCCAGTATGTGCTCAGTATTTTGCACCAGTGTTTGTATGTCAAAACCAGGAGTGGAGCGTACAGAGAAAAACTCATTGAAAGCCTGACACCTGTTCTGTGCTTTAAGGTACTGCCACACTAAACAATCCCGCTAGCGATCACGATAACGACGCATACTAATGCGATCGCTAGCAGGATTGTTTCTATATCGCTAAGTGCGGCCACATTTAGCAATATAGTTAACGACGCTATCGCCGTTAGCGATCTTCTTAACGACTTTAGCGGTACAAAAGTACCGCTAAATCGCTAAGAAAAGGTGCCACACTAGCGATATATACTTACCCAGCGGGAGCGCCGACGAGAAAATAGGGTCCGGAACGATTCCAGCGACGAGCGAGATCACAGCAGGAAGCTCGTCGCTGGCAGCTGCCGCACTGAACAACATCGCTAACGGGATCGCTAAATAGTGACGTTTTTTAGCGATCCCGTTAGCGATATTGTTCAGTGTGGCATACCCTTTAGAGACTCTCCTGGTGATAGCACACAAATACTGACGTGTGAATGAGGCCTTACAGACAGGCTTGCTCGGCACAGTCACCCGGCCGCCCCCTGCCTCCACTTTGGTGTCTCTGGGAAATGCTTCTGTGGACGGCAGAATTAAATAAACAGCTTTCTGTGAGCTGAACCTGAACCGATTCTATGAAACAATGGGACTCGCTGAAATTAAAACCTGTCAAAAGATTAATTGGCGAGCGCTTCGGAGACTGCCAGTTTGCTGGGTTTTAATCTCCCCGGTGGCTCGGGCAGGGTCACCTTGTTATCTAGCTCCTGACATAGATTCCTTTTGCCGTGAAATCTTCACAGCACCAGACTGCTTTCGGGTGACCGCGACTTATCGCCCTCTGGAAGGTTGAGGATGGGGCTTTACTAAATGTAAATCTTCAGTTCTTCCTCTTCCAATCTTACATCTGTTTCTGGGAAAGCTGGGTGATGATTACAGTAAGGTGTGCTGCCCGTCATATTTATTCTGTAGACGCCGTTACATTTTTCCTCGGATTGGCGCATCGCCGTTTTGATATTTCCCGTTGCTTTTTCTCAGTGTCTCTCTGATAGCACAAATATTAGCTCTTCTGATTAAGGGCTTTGGTGTGAGGAGTCCGATTTCTGACTTTGAGATACTCCAGCTTAATGCACAGAGTCGTAATTATTACTTTCTCCAAGTTGTGAGCACCACCATCTAAGCCGTCACTCCGCAGAGATAATGAGCGTGGCGGTCTGCAGGACAATACCGTCTGGCAGCGGAGGAGACTCGGACAAGGCTCTTGTGGGGAGCGGGGAAGCAGTGTGAATTCCGCACACGCCTCATCCTCGCCCCCCTCCATCCTGCAGCTACCAGCTGATTGATATTCTGCCCACATTAAATTCTCTAATCAAACAGCAATGTTAGTAGCCTGGGGTTAGACAAAGCAGAGGACCCTCGGAACGACTCCAAGGCCAGAGCCTTCATTAGATAACAGCTCCTGCCGGAGACTGCTGAGTATATACATGATATATGGTGTATGGGGGGGCACATACTCATGACTGACGGCATCATCACTTATTTATGTGGAGGCTGAAGCCTAAAAATCAATCAGATCCCGTCAGCAGGGGTTGGATCAGATCAGCTCAGTATAGGAGATGTACAGGTGGGGGCACATGCACCCAGGGTGGTCTGTAACCGGTTGCCCTCCATCTATTGCGATACTACAACTCACAGCATGCACTGACACTCATGGTGAAGGGACACAATGGGTCTTCTTCATGCCACAAGTCATCTTTGTATGTCCATGTATAATCTGCCAGGGCAGCGGCCCATAGAATAATGACACCCTCAAGGTGACTTTACTATCACTGTGTCTCCAACGCTGTATACCGGGAAAAGCGAAGCGTCTATGTCCTCCCACCCGAAAACCATTTAAGTACAGGAGTATAATGGGAACACGCACTGGTTGCTGCATCTCAGGCTTGTATAATCGCAATGCCGCCTGGAAACCATCAGTGCCCTGAATGTCAGCTGGGAGAGCAAAGTCAGATCTGTTATCCGAAAGGCGATCGCACCACGTTCTGCATCTTATGAGCTCTCCGCAGATATATGATGAATGGGGCACAGTGATGTCAGGACCAATAACCTGAGCGATCAGTCCTAACTGATGGAAATCTGATGCATTCAACAATGAGAGCACAAAATTCATATGTAGCTGAATTTTTTTTGTTATAAAGCAGCAGCGTGTTCTGATCAGATTATAACTCTCATCATCATTGCCTTGTCAGAATATCTGCACAATATTGGAAGCCTTCCCTTACCTGACCAGGTTCATATCATCTTTCCTGGCTTTAATAACATTTGCGTCACTGTTTATGGAAGAGCGCAGCCATGTTTTTTTAAATCCAGCAAAATGCCATTAACTCTTTACTTCCTCATGGGTGTAGGTAAAGTCTTTTGGCTTTTATCCTAAGTCATATTACAAGACTCGTTAAAGGTTTGATTGTGACTTGTAGCATCGCTACTTCCAATAGGTGGCGCTATAGAGTTCAAGTCCTCTTTGTTTGAAGAGGCAATTTGCATATTAAGGTTCCTAGTACAAAAATTCAGACCCCCCCAGCCTGCACAAATTCCTGGTAGCCGGGCTGCTGCCAACCTGTAACTTTCAGTTGCACTCCTTAAGATACTGCCACACTAAGCGATCTCGTTAGCGATCACGATAACGACGCAAGCTAACGAGATCGTTTTTGTGATCTCTTTTAGGTCGCTAGCAGCTGCCAAACAGGAGATCTCATAAACGACACATCAGCGGTCAGCGATCTCTTTAACGACTTTGGCGGTCGTTAGGATCTGTCATTAGCATGTACTGAGCGCAACCTTTTCCACGCCCCTCAGCACAGATATATGCTATATATGTGCAATAATTTATGTTTTGACCGCGTCATGAAAGATGGTGTATAGCGCTCCCTTTCATTGTTCTCGAGCGCTTCTCATTCATAGGAATTTCCAGCATCGCTCCTGCTCTCTGCGTCCTGCTAGCCTGCTTTGCAACTTCTGCGATCCTCTCTGTGACGCAAATGAGAACCTAGTCCCACCTGCCTGCTTCTACAGATATTGCGATCCACTCCGTGACGCTAAAAAAACCCTAGTCCCGCCTGCGCCGCTGTCATATGCGTCACAAACGAGGTCGCTCGTCGTTCGCAAAAGGTGCCAAACACAGCGATATAGGCTCACCAGCGGGACGCCAACAATCAAAAAACGGTCCAGAACCTAGTGAACGATCAGCGACATCACAGCAGGGGCCACATCGCTGCTACATGCCACACACAACGACGTCGCTAACGAGATCGCTAAATAGTGACGTATTAGTGATGTCGATAGCGATCTCTTTAGCGATCTCGTTTAGTGTGGCATACCCTTTAGACAGCTGTCGGCGCTTGATCTGTCTGCAGCGTTCTGGGCCAATTTTCCCATACATAGGATCGCTCAGTCGGTGGATCGCTCGTGTTCTGTATGTGGGGGCCCCTGTGAGGCTTGTCTGGTGGTGACTTCTCTGACGGGAGCAAAGAATCGTCAGTCCGAAATCTGACATGGCGGGTCCTTATCTCCTCCGATAGTTATCTGTCAGCGGCCCCCTAAACAGGCTGAGGGCAAAACTGATATCGGCTGACATTAGTCTAATGTGCATGGGGACCTTTTTCCCATTTCCACCTCAGATAAAGTGATAATGGAGCAGTTGTTACCTGCAGTCCTATGTAAGACCGCGCATAAGACTCCATACTATAAACCGCTTCGGCTGATGGTGGAGCGGCCTGTAACATAAAGCTTCATCAGTGGCCGACCAATGCCGCAGACAAGCCTCTGCACTAAGCCGCTGATTTCTCTTCCTTCCTCAGCTCTGAAAGTAATTGCATAAGCACAAAGCTTGATTTACCTTGATTAGTGCAGCACTTTCTACAAGTGTTTTAATTTGTTTTAGCTCCAATGCATTGAGGCTCGGCCAAAGTAGTCGCTCAAGAGGTTGGTGGTGGGGGGGAGCGTCTGCGAGCGGAGGGGGCCCACAAGTTTAGGATGAAGATCATTCCATTGCTGAAGGGCGTCCTTTATCTGACACAGATATAATAAGTTAAAAGCGTCGCCGACGACGATAATCTGTAGATTAATTTAAATTAATGGATTCATCCTCTTCCAAATGAATTGCAAGCAAATCCCAGAGCTGCTATTGTGCCACATTAAAAACATCCAGCGGATTTTACCGCCAGGACGACATCTGAACATTAAAGAGCATTTCCCCCCCTAAAATCTCCAAATCCCCAGAAAAGATAAGTCCTGGTGTCTGCTAGTATTCCCATAAGCGGATATCGACCTGAGTGACACTAGTAATGCCGCCATTACTGCCACCACAAAGGTTGTCAGCCACCTCGCTTATACTCGTGACTATTAAATTTCCTGGTGACCTGGGAGTATACAGGATATACACCTGTAGGCACATAAGCCAGTCCGAGCTTGACCGAGCAGTATGACATCCTTGTGCAAGGTTTTATAGCCGCTATATTGGTTGCCAACCTCTGTAATTATGAAATCCTTAACAGAGGGGACGCTTCACGCACTGCGGGCTCCTTACGTTGGGTGGCCGGAGATCACACCCAGGTGATTCTGTAGAGGCATCCTTAGATTACGAGCCATGCATATGTGTGTGTGACTTCGATACCGCTGTATTATCAGCCCGGCGCCATCATTAATGGTGGCATTTCTGTTCCTAACACCGGATACTTCCAATGGCGAAGATGCCAGGGCCTCCACCCTTGCCTTATCTCCTGAGTTAGCCCTCCGTCTGTTCTCTTCCACCACCCAGGGAAGGGGGGCGCTACTGTGCACTGTAGTACACCAACCCGACAAACAAGGCAACACAGACAAAGGTTATCAGAAAACTCCAGGCATACAAAATATTCACTCACATATAACAGAGGAATAAACCAAAATAGAGAAGGATAAGGAATTACCACACATACAAACCAAACAACAGTCACAGATAACTCCTCCAACTCTCCTTATATGAACTCCTCTCCCACTTTAGCCATGCAGCAAATGCTAGCTTTGACAAGGATTAGTAACAGAGCCCAGATTATAAAGGGGAAAGGAGTGGCTCACCGAGCTCAGCTGTGAGCACAGGAATCTCCAACATAAACTATTAACCCCTGTTCTGCCAGAAGAAATGAAAACATTTAAAATGAAGGAGAAGTGCTTCTTCTCAGCGCCGGGGTAGGAGCAGACGCTGCGGTCTTCTGGCTCCACACTGTCGCGGTAACCCCGTGACACTCAGCCTTCTTGTACAAGAGCTGGAGGCTGTGATCATCTTGGCATCTGCTGCATTTTCCAGGTGGTCACCTAAACATCACCTTGGTTATAACTTTGTATATTTCAAATGTTGACTTACTCTCTAGTCACATCCAGAGCTGCATTCTAATGTCTGCTAGCTTTATAGTGGCAGACTGAGTGTGGTCTAAGTCCCTACCAACAGCCATAGTTCTCATACACTACATCACGTTAAGCACTTTCCACAGCATTTTGTTCTTTTGCAGAGAACGGGCTTGTGTTTTAATGCAGCTGATGCAGGGGTGGCGGGTATCAGCTGACCATGGATCCTGCGCAGTGCCCTAATGCTAGAATGGTCAGTGCCCCACACTGGTACCCCACTGCTGCTTCCTGCTGGCGGATTTCTGTACAGCGGTTGCTCTGCTGTCTTGCATTGTGAGAGATATAGTGTTCTCACCCGGCTGCCTAGTTCACCTCTTTCTGGTATGTTCAGGTCTTCAGGATGTTTTTCTGGTAATTAATATACGGTAAAATGGAGAAAATAAAGGAGGATTCACAGAAGCCCCTCCATCTCTTGTGCAATGCGGCCCCTTTAAGGCTGTTTTTCTTCTATACAAGTACTTGAAACTGGGAATCTTAAGGATAAATAATACCCCGGTTGTCATAGCAACCACCAATTAAATTGAAAGGAAAAAAAAGTAGGCGTTGTATCCAGCGTGCAGAATATAGTGCGAGCGCAAATTTACAGCTTTATTAGAGGGGAAAAAGAGATTTTTTTTCTTGTTTCCAAAATTCTGATGCATAGAACAATCCGCTCGGTATTTACTGAGTCTCCACCAAAAATCCCATTATAGAGGACCAGTCATTAAAGAGAATTAGTGGGAACATAATGGTTCAAATCCAGCCTCCGTCTCCCCCAGCACCCACTGCCTCTGCCACATTTACTCTGGACTGTGGGGTCACGTAATTAACGGCAACAATAAAATGCCTGAAAAGCTCATGTACAGACTGTATCTGCAGGGAACGGCAGGACTATATACACCCAATAATCCCCGAAGGTGGACCCAAAGTATTGCTCCTACATCATATCTAATACCAGCTCACATCCAAAGCTGCAACAACATCACGTCTAACACCCGCTCACATCCAAAGCTGCAATAACATCACGTCTAACACCCGCTCACATCCAAAGCTGCAACAACATCACGTCTAACACCTGCTCACATCCAAAGCTGCAATAACATCACATCTAATACCTGGTCAGTCACATCCAAAGCTGCAATAACATCACATCTAATACCTGGTCACATCCAAAGCTGCAATAACATCACGTCTAATACCCGGTCTCATCCAGAGCTGCATTTACATCATGTCTAATTACCAGACCTATATATAATATATGACTCCGGCACTCCCAGAAAAAGAGAGATAATCACAAGATTTTCAAGGTAGAAAATGAATTTAATGTCAATAACGCTTGATATACAGATTCCAATCAAAAATGACGTTTCGGCTATAAGCCTTCTTCAAAACACGAATCTGTTCCTGAAAAAAGTGAAATAACAACATACCATACATATGAATCACATTTCTTATAAAAAAGAAAAAAGAAAAAAGAAAAAAAAGGGGAAATATCGAACTAAAAAATGAATATAAACCCAAATCAAATGAATACACAAAGTGTATCAGGAGGCATGTATCGCATAAATTTGCACGCCTATATATTAATACAAGTAAACCTTAGAGGGATAGGAAAAGCCAGTGTTTATAAATTAGTACCATAATCGTAGAACATATCAAGGGTGTGAGAAGATCTAAAGCAAAAGAGTGCCAATGAAAAATCAGACATTAAGAGTGGAGGGTAGGCAGACTATTAATACATTACATATAGGTATTGCGTCGTTCCTTATGTGGGTCAAGGACCGTGGACACCTTAAAAGAAATGGTTCTCAGAATAAGTTTTAGTCCGTTTTAAAGTAAGAGGCTATCGGCATATGTCCATACCTATGAGCGGTGCTAGAGGCGAAAATGAAAGAAGAAACAGCAGGTGGGAGCCTGGTGAGAGACGAGCGTCAGGTGCCGTGGTGTCGGTCCAGGAGGAGGACGGAACGCGCAATGTGCTGATACTTATAGTTCCGGAACGTCCAGTAATGAACTTCCGGGTGTCTGCTTACGTGAAGACAACCGCCGTGCGCATGTGCCCTACGGTACAAGCCGGAGAGAGCCGAATACTCCCGAACTGGTGAGGCTTAGTGTGGCGCATGCGTGGTAGGTGGTGAGATATTAACAAGGCGGTCATCTCTGTTCTGGTATGCCCTGATGGAAAATGACAAAGAGACAAATAAATGAAAGTAACAGCAATAGTCAAAATCCATGTACATAATCTCTAAGAATAAAGGGTATTACGTTTCCAGGGGGACTATACATTGAGCATATTTATCGCAAAACAGTGGTAAATAAAATAATAATAGGAAATGGACAAAAGAAAATAATTAGGTTAAGATAAATCATATTCCTTATTCAAACCCAGGGGCGCAAGGGTATTAAGGGTGTGAATCCAAAATGATTCGCGCTCTTTAAGAATTTTAACCCTATCACCACCCCTTCTTAAGATAGGCACATGATCAATCACCTGGAACTTTAATTGCGACACATTATGGTTGTGTTGGACAAAATGTGCTGGAATAGGGAGACACACACGTCCACATCTGATCGTGGACTTGTGTTGTGAAATCCTATCACGTATGTGCTGTGTTGTCTCCCCTACATAACCCAATCCACAAGGGCATTTTATGAAATAGACCACATAAGAAGAGTCACATGTGAAGTGACCGTTAATAGGAAAACGACGTCCAGAGCGGGGATGAGTAAAGGAGTCTCCCTTACTAACATTGGAGCATTGAAGACATCTTAAACATGGAAAGGTGCCTTTCCTAGGTGTAGATAAAAGCTCTGTGCAGCACTCTTTTTAGAAGAACCTATGTCTGCTCTGACTAGGTGATTCTTCACATTTTGACCCCTCTTATTACAAATTAGAATCTCATTGGAAAATGCCGGGATATTGGGATATGAACTACGGAGAATGTTCCAGTGCCTGAAAAGACATTTGTTAATGCGATAATTGTACGGGTGGTAAGTTCTCACAAAGGGAATCCGATCCTTAGAATTAATTCTTTCTGGTCTGTTAGTCGTTTGCCCATGATGGTGAACAGAAGGCAAGGGATACCCTTGGACGTGAATAGTTTGTACACTAGCATCGAACATCAGGATGGGATCAGTTCAGCAGTGAGATTCCTGTCTCAACATACAGATTTCTCTGATCACCAAATTAACTTTTGCAAGGACATTCTGACTCTTATTTTGACTAAAAACTTCTTTCTTTTCGGTGACCAATTCTACATACAGCGTAGGGGTACTGCCATGGGGTCCAATATGGCACCCCCGTATGCTAATATCTATATGGGAGACTTCGAGGACTCAGTTGTCTATCCACACCCGTCTTTTCATCACGTGACAATCTGGAAACGATTTATTGATGACATTTTCTTTATTTGGACGGGAGAGGAAGATGCTCTCCTTAATTTTTTTAATGATTTGAATACCTCCAGACAGGGGTTAACATTCACCATAAATTTTAGTCATCATACAATCAATTTCCTTGATACTACTATCATCGTTAATGATGAAGGGGTGATTGAGACTGACTTGTACACAAAACCTACTGATAGGAACAGTCTCCTTCTACATTCCAGTTGTCATCCCGGTCACATTAAGAAAGCATTGCCTAAGTCCCAACACTTTAGAATAGACAGGATTGTGTCTAATTCTGAAAAAAGAACCCTGAGACACCAGGAGATGGACAAAAAATTTGTAGCTAGAGGGTATCCCTTGCCTTCTGTTCACCATCATGGGCAAACGACTAACAGACCAGAAAGAATTAATTCTAAGGATCGGATTCCCTTTGTGAGAACTTACCACCCGTACAATTATCGCATTAAACAAATGTCTTTTCAGGCACTGGAACATTCTCCGTAGTTCATATCCCAATATCCCGGCATTTTCCAATGAGATTCTAATTTGTAATAAGAGGGGTCAAAATGTGAAGAATCACCTAGTCAGAGCAGACATAGGTTCTTCTAAAAAGAGTGCTGCACAGAGCTTTTTATCTACACCTAGGAAAGGCACCTTTCCATGTTTAAGATGTCTTCAATGCTCCAATGTTAGTAAGGGAGACTCCTTTACTCATCCCCGCTCTGGACGTCGTTTTCCTATTAACGGTCACTTCACATGTGACTCTTCTTATGTGGTCTATTTCATAAAATGCCCTTGTGGATTGGGTTATGTAGGGGAGACAACACAGCACATACGTGATAGGATTTCACAACACAAGTCCACGATCAGATGTGGACGTGTGTGTCTCCCTATTCCAGCACATTTTGTCCAACACAACCATAATGTGTCGCAATTAAAGTTCCAGGTGATTGATCATGTGCCTATCTTAAGAAGGGGTGGTGATAGGGTTAAAATTCTTAAAGAACGCAAATCATTTTGGATTCACACCCTTAATACCCTTGCGCCCCTGGGTTTGAATAAGGAATATGATTTATCTTAACCTAATTATTTTCTTTTGTCCATTTCCTATTATTATTTTATTTACCACTGTTTTGCGATAAATATATGCTCAATGTATAGTCCCCCTGGAAACGTAATACCCTTTATTCTTAGAGATTATGTACATGGATTTTGACTATTGCTGTTACTTTCATTTATTTGTCTCTTTGTCATTTTCCATCAGGGCATACCAGAACAGAGATGACCGCCTTGTTAATATCTCACCACCTACCACGCATGCGCCACACTAAGCCTCATCAGTTCGGGAGTATTCGGCTCTCTCCGGCTTGTACCGTAGGGCACATGCGCACGGCGGTTGTCTTCACGTAAGCAGACACCCGGAAGTTCATTACTGGACGTTCCGGAACTATAAGTATCAGCACATTGCGCGTTCCGTCCTCCTCCTGGACCGACACCACGGCACCTGACGCTCGTCTCTCACCAGGCTCCCACCTGCTGTTTCTTCTTTCATTTTCGCCTCTAGCACCGCTCATAGGTATGGACATATGCCGATAGCCTCTTACTTTAAAACGGACTAAAACTTATTCTGAGAACCATTTCTTTTAAGGTGTCCACGGTCCTTGACCCACATAAGGAACGACGCAATACCTATATGTAATGTATTAATAGTCTGCCTACCCTCCACTCTTAATGTCTGATTTTTCATTGGCACTCTTTTGCTTTAGATCTTCTCACACCCTTGATATGTTCTACGATTATGGTACTAATTTATAAACACTGGCTTTTCCTATCCCTCTAAGGTTTACTTGTATTAATATATAGGCGTGCAAATTTATGCGATACATGCCTCCTGATACACTTTGTGTATTCATTTGATTTGGGTTTATATTCATTTTTTAGTTCGATATTTCCCCTTTTTTTTCTTTTTTCTTTTTATATAGAAATGTGATTCATATGTATGGTATGTTGTTATTTCACTTTTTTCAGGAACAGATTCGTGTTTTGAAGAAGGCTTATAGCCGAAACGTCATTTTTGATTGGAATCTGTATATCAAGCGTTATTGACATTAAATTCATTTTCTACCTTGAAAATCTTGTGATTATCTCTCTTTTTCTGGGGAGTGCCGGAGTCATATATTATATGTTGGAATTTTTTCTCCAGAGCACCATTCTTTGTTCTAGTGAGCAACCCTTTCTGACTACATAATTACCAGACCTGTCCTGATGAAGCTATACTTGATAGCGACACCTGTTGAGTTCGGGTGAGGTTAAGGCTCCTCTAGGGGTACAGTATATTGCTACTGCTTCATTTGTTTCGGTTTGCTCCCTTGCAGGGTTATTATTTATGATCATTATCCACAGATTGGATTCCTCAGACATAAGTCAGCTCAGTTAGCATTGCATGTGTGTCTTTACCATAGAAGTATCAGGGATATTTATATTATTATGATCATTGCATTTTGGTTGACACCTCACATGACTTTTTTGCAGTGGTTTCTTTAATATATCCAACATTTATCGATAATCCATTAGAGACAAAAAAAAAAAAAAAGCTTTTGGGTATATTATCCATAATCTGCACATTATCTCTAGCCCTGCTCATTCAGCACTTTCCTTCATAGGTCGGGGTCACACGTGTGAGTGTGATGCGAGAAACTCGCATCAATACCCGGCACTTGGACCGGAGTGTGCGGCTCCGGTCCCGAGTGCTGGAGGCAGTGCCGGGTATTGAAGCGAGAGCTTGCGTGAGTTTCTCGCATCACACTCGCAAGTGTGACCTCGGCCATACACTATAAGGCTATGTGCACACGTTGCGCAACTCCCCACCGCGGGTAAAACACATACGTAATTAGCATGCATTGTCCCGTAAAACACAAGCGTTTTTAGCTTGCAGAATGCTCGCGCTTTTCCAAGCGATTTGAAGCATCGCTTGGAAAAGTGATTGACAGGTTGGTCACACTTGTCAAGCATAGTGCTGACGAGTGTGACCAACTTTTTACTAATAAGGAATGTAAAAAATAATAATAATAATAATAATAATAAAAAAAATATGATATACTCACCCTCTGATGACGCTACGTCATCTGGGGTGATTCTCGCAATGCATCCCTGGGAACGGAACTTGGCGGCAACTTCGCTGAGGAGCGGGAAGACTTCGGGGGCCGACGGAGGGTGAGTATATCAATTTTTTTAATTTAGTTCTTCTTTTACAGGGATATGGTACCAGGGCCTGGAGGAGAGTCTCCTTTCCTCCAGACCCTGGGTACCAAGCGCACATGAAGCGCTCACTTCACGTATGGTGGGCATATCCACATGCGTAAAGTGAGCGTTTCAATGCAATCCTATGGCGGCGTAATCGCAGCAATGCGTAATCCCATAGGATTGCATAGGATGCGTTTTGTAACCATTTTTTAAGCGATTACGATGCGTAAAACGCGGCAAAAACGCAACGTGTGCACATAGCCTAATCCTTACGTAGCTGTCATATGTGATAGTCTTACTGATTATTTTTATAGACTATTTAGTTATTGATTGGTCTGTATTTTGGGACTATTCTGTCCTTCCCTGCCTATTGTCATTATGTGTTGGTCTTGGCACTCTCTGTTCCAATAAAGCCATTTTTATTGCCATTCATGAGTGGGTGTGCGCCATGATTCTTCGTAGCTTTTTCTTCTTATAAATACTTACTCTTTTTGCGCAGTTAGAAGGAGCACCCGACCTGTTTCATATCTTTGTGGTGCTCACTATTTCTATTTTTCTATTGTCTAATTACCTGGTCACATCCAGAGCTGCACTCACATTACGTCTAATGTGCAGTCACATCCAGAGCTGCATTTACATCATATCTAATAACCGCTCACATCCAGAGCTGCATTTATATCATATCTAATACCCACTCACATACAGAACTGCTTTTATATCATATTTAATACATGCTCACATCCAGAGCTGCATTTAAATCATATCTAATACCCACTCACATCCAGAGCTGCATTTATATCATATCTAATACCCACTCATATCCAGAGCTGCTTTTATATCATATCTAATACATGCTCACATCCAGAGCTGCATTTACATCATATCTAATACCCACTTACATCCAGAGCTGCATTTATATCACATTTAATACCTGGTCACATCCAAAGCTGCATTCACATCACATCTTATATGCTTTCACATCATGAGCTGCACTTACATGATGTCTAATACTCGGTCACATCCAGAGATGCATTCACATCATGTCTAATTCCTGGTCACATCCAAAGCTGCATTCACATCATGTCTAATTCCTGGTCACATCCAAAGCTGCATTCACATCATGTCTAATTCCTGGTCACATCCACAGCTGCATTAACAATTCTGCTGTTTTCCTATTAGGCTACTTTCACACATCAGTTTTTTTTGTATCAGTCACAATCCGTTGTCGTGACAGATCAACGGATCCGTCTCAGATTGTGCAAAACGGATCCGTCGCATGAGTTTTTTCCGTTTCTTCCGTTTCAAAAATGGAAGCTGTGATTGCGTTGTGAAGATCTATGTGGATTTTACTTTTGAGGTGAATCGTTTGGAAGCGATCGTTCTTAAAAAGAAGTGAAAAATACAGCGCATCATGCATCTGCGCTGATGTCGTTTTTGGATCCACCCAATCACAGCACAGAGAATGACACGTGGGGTGTATTCTACGTTGTATATGGAGTTGAGAGGAAACCCCGAGAACTTTTTCAACTATGTACGGATGAAAGCAGAAAACTTCGATATTTTGGTGGAACGTGTTGGAGAAGTCATCAGTAGAAAAGACACGTATTGCCGCTTCTCAATATCACCGGCGGAGCATTTGATGGTTACTCTCCGGTAAGCCATTTTTATTGTTTCTCCTCCTGTTAAAGCAGACTTATAACTGTAATGTTTTTGCTGGTAGTTTGTATTAATTATTGTCTTTGCCTTTTTGAACAGATTCCTTGCAACTGGCGAATCCCTTTCCTCACTACATTTTCAATTCCGACTCAGGATTTCCACCATATCGGGGATTGTAAAACACACCTGCCGCGCATTGTAGGACTGTTTACATGAGGAGTATATCCCACATCCCACAACGGAGAGGTGGCTGGACATTGCAGACAACTTTCTAAAGATTTGCCAGTTTCCCAATTGCTTGGGTGCAGGGGATGGTAAACATATTTGCATCGTCAAACCAGCTGCATCTGGCTCTGAATATTTTAATTATAAAAAATATTTCTCCATTGTCCTTATGGCCATTGCAGACGCACTATACTAGTTAATAGCAGTCGATATTGGGGCCTATGGCTGCTCCAATGACTCTCAAGTCTTTAAATTGTCTGCAATGGGGCGTCATTTATATGGAAACACCTTCCAATTTCCACCACCAAGACCGCTTCCTGAAACCTCTGGGCCACCAATGCCAATTGTATATGTTGGGGATGAAGCTTTCCAACTCTTGGAACACCTGCTGAAGCCATACGCAAGTTGTGGCTTGACGCCAATGAAAAGAGTCTTTAATTATCACTTAACACGAGCGTGAAGAATGGTTGAGTGTACTTTTGGCATTCTCACATTCAAATGGCGAGTTCTGTTGACCACTATTAACCTGAAGACTGAAACTGTGGATGAGGTGGTGAAAGCTTGTGTGGTCCTTCGCAATTTCCTAATATACAAGGAACAGATTGCCATGGATGACAATTTTGTTGAAACGACCTTGCCTGATTATCAGATTGTTACTTTTCACAGTACTGTGGCAGTTTCAAGAATGAGGGACAAATTTGCAGAGTACTTTATTTCACCTCAAGGAAGAGTAGAATGGCAGGATGAGATGGTTTGATATCTTTGTCTTTTAATATCATGTATGTTGGAGTACCAAACTTATTGCAGTTTACATATTTGTGATTAGACGCCTCAGCTGGGCAGGCATCTCTTTATTGCTTTTCCTTACTGGCCCATCAGTTCACTCATCTCTGCTAGTCCCTTCTACAGCAGAATCAGCCTCACAACTTTCTCCCACCAGTTTCATGACCGCATTAACGAAGGAATGAGGACAATGGCTGAATGGGTGACCTAACTTGCCACACAGGTGGCCCCTAATCTCCACACAAGATGCATCAAGATGGCCGACATCCACACAATGCACATTTCTGCATAGTGCAAGTTGCACTGAAGTGTGTGGGGTCGCTGCACTTGTGACAGAGCTTCAGTTGCCCCTGGTAGAAGACCAGGATACGATCCCTACCAGAAAGGCAGATGATGCAATGTGGGCAACCATACCACTTGAATGCTTAAGTTTAACCATAAGTGTCCACGCCCCTGACCAGGTACAAAAATCGTTTTGGTTTTTCTTTGGCATCTCTACCACCTCTCCATATCGACCAAGCCAGGTCATGTCATAACAAGAAAGTGACTCTTTACAAGTCATCATGGTCCCTTTCTTGTCTTGGTTTTGGCGAGATTCTGCTTGAATGACAAAGTCTCGCCAGCCGGGCTCATTTTTTGCCAGGTCAAAATTCGGTCAGAAGAGCTCAAGCCCCTCTTGGCTGAACAGAGCTAACATCAAACTCAGGCGTAAAATTGGGATGTATGAAGGCGAGATGTCAGTCGCCTAGAAGCCCATACTCAGCAGGAGCTCCACAACCTTAGACCTTGGAAGACATGCATCACTGCCCCTCCATCAAAGACGGACCACATTCCTACGCACACTGCCCAGCACGGCTGTTGGGAGAGATCACACTGTATCCCTCCTTTTTGCTCTCAGAAGGCCCCAAGGCCATGCCTCTCTATCCAAAAATATAGATCAACCTCTCGACCCTCTACCATTAGTGATCTCTCCTTTCTTTAGAGCCTTCAGGAGACACTGCTTCAACATGTCGTCTCCGGAGCCCCCAGACGAGGAGGATGCGCTATTTCCCCCAGAGGTAACATGGGCATAAGTCCTGACACGCGTTGCCACTGCTGAGGAAGGGGGGCAACAGGACCAGTGACTACATCAGCCTCAATAGCATCACTATTACTCAACTCCATCACCATTTCACCCTCATTATTCTGCTGGTACAAACGCTGTGTACATACATTACTATCTGGGTCAGTGTCTATGCACTGTGGATATATTTGGCTTAGACCTGGAGTTCTTGTGGTGTCGAATACTCAGCTTTTGCAGTATTCAGCACGGTTTCATGTATGGCAACTGCTGATTTATAAAGGATTGAGAGCAAATTTAGTTATCTTCCTCATCAGGTGATGTCCGTTCTCAGTATAAGCATCACACATGAAACTGACAAATCTCAACCCTGACAGAATTTATCCGCCTCATCCTGGTAGACGCGACCCCACTTGGGGAATATGGGATATGAATGATTATTACACACGAGCCAACCCAGTAGATTACCAGACCAGAACACAAAATGCAATTAGTGACTGCATCCCAGTGTATTGTGTGTGATACTGCAGCTGTGTATGCTTTGTGATACTGTCTGCTGAACTGTGTATCTGAGCCTACCATGTGATACTGGGCTGAGCTGTGTATCTAATCCTATCCTGTATGATACTGTGCTCATCTGTATATCTAATCCTAACCTGTGTGATACTGTGCTGAGCTGTGTATCTAATCCTACCCTGTGTGCCACTGTGCTGAGCCGTGTATCTAATCCTACCCCGTGTGACACGGCTGAGCCGTGTATCTGACCCTATCATGTGATACTGTGCTGAGATGTATATCTGATCTGGTTTCCGGCCACTAGTACTACATTCCTCATCATGCAGTGGACACATTGTGGGTTTAGCCCCTGATTTTTGTGGTCCCGCTGGATCCTCTGCGCCACCTTGCCAGCTTTTGCCCCCACCCGTGGTTAATAGCGTCAATGACTCAGGCTCAGGTCTTTGCTTCTCTAGGGACTATAACCCCCATCATGTGGCCGGAGCACCAGCAGCTGCGATAAGATATGCAGAGGAGCACACTCTTGCCCGTCATACGCCCGTAGATGTCTCCGCTGACCCCGCTGCCAGTTCTGTTCTGGTAAATGTGAGTTTTGAGGTGAATGCCACCTGAGGGGAATTAGCGCAGTCTCCTTCCTGACAACCACTCCTGACAACAGCACGTATACACCAGGCTTCATCCTCAGCCGCCACCGTGCAAGATTAATGGCTGGATAATGACGCAGTAATGAACCTGGCTGATTCCAGCAAGAATTCATGGAATTGTCATGGAGATGGGAGGCGAGAGGAAGGGACCGGCCCTGGGACTGCGAGGGGCACACAGACCCTCCATACCAAGCTCCCCGACACTGGTACAGTCTAGCAGTGCATCTTACTGACACAATCAGGCATTTGTCAGGCCCCTTATGTTTATTGCACAGGTGTCAGCAGCTGCACTGGTGCATCATGAGGCATAAAGTAAAAAACCACAAAATAATGCATCTTTATTTATTCAGAGGCCGTTACTATTTGGTGGAGACTTTTACCTGCGTGACCTCTGAGCGGAAAACTTCTGCCACTTTCCAGCACACTTGTGAACGAGGGGCTCTTTCTTAGCATTCCTTTAGGATGGGCAGGTAACACTGCAACATCACATCCAATGATTGTCTATGGGATCCCGACGTGACCTGCGGAGACCCCAGCAGTGGCAAGAAGCTCGTTAGCATTTTGGGTGCAGGTCACACTCCATTTTACCAGTAATGTGTGTGAATGTCTGGTCTGCCTGCAACTTAGCTTTCCGTTTTACAAATTTCAGGTCCAAAATAGCCGCACAATTGTTTTTGCTCCTGCTGACGCGGAGGGCAAGATGTGGTCCCATACAACCTACATTGCAGTCAGGACAAGTTTTAGACAAAGTGGGGCCCTGTGCAAAAGTTTAAGGTAGGACTCTAAATGCTCACATATTGTGCCATCACACACAAACATTTCGGGTACATTTACAGTACAAGTCCTTTGACGCTTGTTTCCCGGCCTCTTTATATCGGCTGATGAAGAATGACGGGCACAGAATAATCACTAGTAGATCAATCTGTCCCCATACAGCATCATGTTATCTGCAGCATATCTGCAGTTACACCGGGCGATGTGCCGCTAAGAACAATGATTTTTGTTCCATCATAAACAATCCGATCACCCGATGAATAAGCAGCATTTTGCTCATTTGTTGGGCGATTGTTGACATGTTTACACCTATGAACTGTTGTCTGCGCTGCCGCTATTTATAAATGTGGATGCTACATACACATAGCTCACACGCATTTATACATCAAGCACACAAATATGTATACACACACGTAGAACATGCGCATGTATACACAGAGCACATTCATAGATATGTGTATACACAGAGCACATACACATATGTATACAGAGCACATACATACACATGTCTTCATATTTATTATATGTATCTATTTTTTTATTTTACTCATTTATATAGCGCCATTAATTCCACAGCACTTTACAGACATTATCATCATTATTATCTATATATATATATATTTATACACCACAAAGAATCCATACATTGTAGGCTGAACCACACACACAAAGACACAGACACTCACACGTCTATTCACACCATTGCGCTGTCTGTGTTACACATGACGAGCCCTCCAGAAAGAGAACCTCTTTGTAACCACTTATACTCTGACCAAGAGATGGGGATTCTGAACACAGGACTCCTTATATTAATTAACAATTACCTAAAATGTTTAATAAAATAGGATTTACAAACTGAAGAATCAGTAAACAGAACATTTTCATAGGATCATCTACTTAACTGTAATTTTTAACAAAGAGCTCCTACACACTTCATACTAAAGTCTATTTTACACACAAAAAAAGTTAAATGTGAATTATTAAGCACCATCCTGGTTTTCCAAAATCCCTATGACAACACTTCCTGTCTTGTGTTGTTATGGGGTCACTAGGGTGGTCACTAGTGGAAATGTTGAACTTAATGCCTTGTAAGTTTTCCCTGATAACTGTCTACACATTTAGGAATTAAAGAGGTACATTAATCCTAATTACATTTTATAGATAAGATGTTTCTTAGTAAACCCATCATGAACATCCAAAGAATGAAGCCTGCAGGGGGCGCTCATGCTGCTATTATATTATATATTATTATTTATTTATATAGCACCATTGATTCCATGGTGCTGTACATTCCATGGTGCTATTACAAGCATATTAACCCTTTCAAACCCCAAGAATTTTCTTTTTTTGTTTGTTTGTTTTCCCTTCTTCCAAGAGCCATAACTTCTTTATCTTTCTTGTTTTTTTGCGGGACCAGTTGTACTTCTTAATAACACCAATCATTCTACTACAAAGTGTCCTGGAAAGCAAGAAAAAAAATCCAAGTGCATTGAAACTGCAAGAAACGGTGCAATTAGAAAATGTTTTTTTTTTTATTTACCAGATCGACTATATGGTAAAACTGACGTGGCACTATAATTCTCCAGGTCAGTACGAGTGCTCTGATGTGGTGTTTAAAAAAAAAATAATTTGCCTTTGTCACCATTTTTCAAGACTCATAATGTTTTCATTTTTTGGGATATGGGGCTGGGTTGAGGGCTTATTTTTTTGTGCCGTGAGCTGACGTTTTTACTGATACCATTTTGGAGCAGTCACAATATTTCGATCACCCCTCTTATTGCATTTTACTGCAATGTTGCAGCAGCCACAAAACATAATTCTGCTGTTTTGATTTTATTTCTCGTTACACCATTCACCGATCAGATTCACTTACTTTATATTTTGATAGATCGGACTTTTATGAACACAGCATTACCAAATATGTGTATTTTTTATTTTCTTTAATTGCTTTAATGATATTGTCAGTGTAGATTCTTCTGTAGACGCCAGAGGCCCCCAATAGGGTGGTGGCCCTGGGCAATTGCTCAGTTTGCTGGCCCTGATTGCAGTCTAGAAAAGCAAATGCACAAGTGGGTTGGCTATTTGCCGCGCTCTTTCAGAGTCACAGTTTGTTCCCATTGACTAACATGAGGTGCGGTATGGAAAGTAGACACTTCAATCTTCATGTCACTATGTGGCTGCAGCAGTAAGAACATTGAGACGGGATAGTCGCTAATGAGCATGTTTATCGAGTGATCGAATTGCTTAAAAATATGTAAAAAACAAATTGCATTTAAGTGCAGATTCCCAACAATTCTGCATTGAAAAATTGTGCAGCAAATTGGCCTCAAGGACACATAAAAAGCCGTTATCAATGTTGACTACTAGTGCAAATTTTGGTGCGGACATCTGCAGAAAACAAAGCACAGCATTTTTGTACATGGGTACATGGCCTACATGGGTGGCTCACAAAGGAGCACTGATTCATGGAGCAGGACCTGGTGAGGACTGGTTTTCAGTCTCTGAATATGAGGAAGACTGAGACCAGTGATCTGGAATCTGTTGGCCACTAAAATGTCAATATGTCATACACTGCCTGTTACATGGTGACGAAATTCAGACCCAGGGTCTTCGCCTCTCATAACAACAAGTGTGATTGCTGCGGCTTCCAGCATCCTATTCAGAGTCATTGTCAGGTCCATTACCAGGTAGCATTGAGGCCAGGACAGATGGCACTGGTACCCGTCCAGTAAAGGATGCCAATCTCCCTGGTAGCTGCTGCCAGTCTTGTGCTTTGACTGCACCATAAACTCAAAAATCTCTTTTAAAGTAAAACTTGATGACGCAGGCTGGTATTTGCATGAGATTACTTGGAGATTTAGTCTTCTGGGAGCTGCGCGGCTCTTACAAGTGGCTCTCAGACATTAATATTCATTACGAGGAGTCGGCCTTTTGAAAACCAGCTCTGTTCAATGCAGCAGAAAACAGAAAGGCTGAGTTTTGAGGACAGAAAGCTCGGAAAGAAATCTTTTTTGCATTTTGATATTAGTGTATTTCGATTAATAGGCCGGGGTCATACTGGCGACAAAATCAGACGACTGCAAAGCGATGAAATATCGCATTGCAGTCGGACCAATGTTAATCTATGGAGCAGCTCTCACCATCCGATTTTTTGTCGTCCGTTTTATACGTGCGAGTGAAATCGCAGCATGCTGCAATTGTCACCAATTGTGGGTCGACAATCGCCAGTGCAAGTCTATGGGCGCGATGAAAAATCGGATTACAAACGGACCACACGTGTGACTTGCGATTAAATCGCATCGGTGTCCTTTAGAAAAGCCGGCAATTCATCCCCGGCTATACTGTAAAATCACACTGACAGCTTTAATAAAGAATGTAAAGAATACATATACACACATAGAATACATTATATATATATTATATATATATATATATTATACATGTCATTGTGACACATATACAGTACAGACCAAGAGTTTGGACACACCTCATTCAACGATTTTTCTGTATTTTCATGATTGTGAAAATTGTAGAATCACACTGAAGGCATCAAAACTATGAATTAACACATGTGGAATTATACATTACACTTTACAAAAAAGTGTGAAACAACTGAAAATATGTCTTATATTCTAGGTTCTTCAAAGTAGCCACCTTTTGCTTTGATTACTGCTTTGCACGCAGAAAAGGTGAACGGATGGACTCTACATGCCTGGTTCCCACCGTGAAGCATGGAGGAGGAGGTGTGATGGTGTGGGGGTGCTTTGCTGGTGACACTGTTGGGGATTTATTCAAAATTGAAGGCATACTGAAGCAGCATGGCTACCACAGCATCTTGCAGCAGCATGCTATTCCATCTGGTTTGCGTTTAGTTGGACCATCATTTATTTTTCAACAGGACAATGACCCCAAACACAACTCCAGACTGTGTAAGGGCTATTTGACCAAGAACGAGAGTGTTGGGGTGCTACGCCAGATGACCTGGCCTCCACAGTCACCATACCTGAACCCAATCAAGATGGTTTGGGGTGAGCTGGACCGCTCACCGCTTCAATTTTGAATACCGTATTTTTCGGACCATAAGACGCACTTTTTTCCCCCAAAATTTTTGGGGGAAATGGGGGTGCGTCTTATGGTTGCAACATACCGAAAAGTCAGGTGGCAGCGGCGCTCCCAATGCAGCTTCGCTGCGATGCGGTGGTGGTGTCGGTGCAGCAGCGGGGCTCTGTGCTGCGTTGGGGGCTCCGCCGGCATTTCGCAGCTGCGACGCGGTTCCAGGCTGAAGGAAGGCCGCCAGGGGCCTCCGGTGGCAGTCCCGATGCAGCCTGTGGTGCGGTGGTGGTGTCCGGGCAGCAGCGGGGCTCTGGGCTGCGTGGGGGGCTCCGCTGGCATTTCGTCCTAGCCCGAAAGCCCCCCGCAGGTGCGACGCGGTGCCGGGCTGAAGAATGGTCGCCAGGGGCCTCCGGCAAGATGGCCGCCGCATACTCTCATTCAAATCACGGCAACGAGATCTTGTCCGGAGATCTCAGGAGACGAGATCTCGGGAAGAGATCTTGTTGCCGAGATTTGAATGAGAGTATGCGGCGGCCATCTTGCCGGAGGCCCCTGGCGGCCATTCTTCAGCCCGGCACCGCGTCGCAGCTGCGGGGGGCTTTCTGGCTAGGACGAAATGCCGGCGGAGCCCCCCACGCAGCCCAGAGCCCCGATGCTGCCCCAACACCACCACCGCACCGCAGGGAAGCTGCATTGGGACCGCCACCGGATTTGTGAGTATATGGCCACCCCACAGTGCCCAACCACCCCACAGAACACAGCCACCCCACAGAACACAGCCACCCCACAGAATACAGCCACCCACAGAACACAGCCTCCACAGAGCACAGCCACCCCACAGAACACAGCCACTCCACAGAGCACAGCCACCCCACAGAGCACCACTACCACACCAGCCTGGACCACCGAACGACCCCAGTGACCACTCCTCTACCTTTGCTGATCCGTTCGCTGGTAAGCTGAATTCGGACTGTAAGACGGACCCCCATTTGACACATTATTTTTTTTTCCCAATTTTCCTTCTGAAAATTTGGGGTGCGTCTTATGGTCCGGTGCGTCTTATAGTCCGAAAAATATGGTAATCCCCCAACAGTGTCACCAGCAAAGCACCCCCACACCATCACACCACCTCCTCCATGCTTCACAGTGGGAACCAGGCATGTAGAGTCCATCCGTTCACCTTTTCTGCGTGCAAAGCAGTATTCAAAACAAAAGGTGCTACTTTGAAGAACCTAGAATATAAGACATATTTTCAGTTGTTTCACACTTTTTTGTAAAGTGTAATGTATAATTCCAAATGTGTTAATTCATAGTTTTGATGCCTTCAGTGTGATTCTACAATTTTCATAGTCATGAAAATACAGAAAAATCTTTGAATGAGAAGGTGTGTCCAAACTTTTGGTCTGTACTGTATATATATATATATATATTTATAGTTCATACACTTCTACATAGTATAATAGCCGCTAATTCAATTGCCGGCTTTTGTGAAATTACAGACCCGACATGAAATGACACATGGTTTACATACAGTTAACCATGTCATTTCATGTAGTTTGATATATGGTTTTCACCAACAATGACATGAGTGTATGTGTGCAAAATTTCATATATGTAGGGGTTAATTAAAGGTGTAAATTCGTTGAAAAAAAATGCTTGGGCTCCCACGCTATTTTCTCCACCAGACAGGCAAAGCCAGCGAGTGGGGGCAGATAATAATAGCCTAGGGAGGGTGCATTTATTTTGTGCCCCCCCTGGCTACTAACATCTGCCCCCAGCCACCCCAGAAAAGGCAAATCTATAATTAGATGCACCCTTTCTGGTATTTATCCCGTCTATTCCCATTGCCCTGTAGTGGTGGCTAATTGGTTAATAATGGATTAAAGCCACCTTGCTATTGGAAGGTCACTCTAAGCCGGGTTAATAATTGAGAGTTGTCAATTAGACAACTCTCAATTATTAATCCTATTGTATGAAATTAAAAAAAGCACGCACACATTAATTAAAAATCATTTTAATGAAATAAACACACAGTTTTTGACCATCTTTTATTGTACTGGTATTCCTTTGATTCTCTTGTTCTCCTGTAATAAAAAAAAAAATAAAACAACATTTTCTTACCTATCCGGCGCTCTGTGAGATCCAACGCTGTAATCCTTCAAAAAGGGTTAACTGGTTTACAGCAGCAGCGCAAGCTAATGCTGGCAGCTCAGATGTAAGCCCCCCACACGAATGAGCTCCTCTCCCGGCTGACAAGAGAGGAAGTGATTAGCTGGGAAGCTTAATTGATTGCTTCCCAGGCTTATCAGTTCAGGTCATCAGGGGAATGCACAGCATTAGTGATGTCAGAGGGAGTCCCCGGCAGACCTGAAGTGAACTGATTAGCCTGGGAAGCAATCAATTAAGCTTCCCAGTTAATCACTTCCTCTCCTGTCAGCCGGGAGAGGCGCTCATTCGTTCGGGGGCTTACAGCTGAGCTGCCAGCATTAACTGTGCTGCTTGCTGTAAACCAGTTAACCCTTTGTGAAGGATTACAGCGTTGGACCTGACAGAGCGCCGGACATGTAAAAATAATGTTGTTTTATTATTTTTTTTTATTACAGGAGAACAAGGGAATCGAAGGAATACCAGTACAATAAAAAATGGTCAAAAACTGTGTTTATTTCATTAAAATGATTTAATTAATGTGTGCATGTTTTTTTTTATTTCATACAATAGGATTAATAATTGAGAGTTGTCTAATTGACAACTCTCAATTATTAACCTGGCTTAAAGTGACCTTCCAATAGCAAGGTGGCTTTAACCCATTATTAACCCATTAGCCACCACTACAGGGCAATGGGAATAGACGGGGTAAGTGCCAGAAAGGGCAAATCTAATTATAGATTTGCCTTTTCTGGGGTGGCTGGGGGCAGATGTTAGTAGCCAGGGGGGGCCAAAATATATGCACCCTCCCTAGGCTATTATTACAGTACAGACCAAAAGTTTGGACACACCTTCTCATTCAAAGATTTTTCTGTATTTTCATGACTATGAAAATTGTAGAATCACACTGAAGACATCAAAACTATGAATTAACATATGTGGATTTATACATTACACTTTACAAAAAAGTGTGAAACAACTGAAAATATGTCTTATATTCTAGGTTCTTCAAAGTAGCCACATTTTGCTTTGATTACTGCTTTGCATGCAGAAAAGGTAAACGGATGGACTCTACATGCCTGGTTCCCACCGTGAAGCATGGAGGAGGTGGTGTGATGGTGTGGGGGTGCTTTGCTGGTGACACTGTTGGGGATTATTCAAAATTGAAGCGGTGAGCGGTCCAGCTCACCTCAAACCATCTCGATTGGGTTAAGGTCTGGTGACTGTGGAGGCCAGGTCATCTGGCGTAGCACCCCAACACTCTCCTTCTTGGTCAAATAGCCCTTACACAGCCTGGAGATGTGTTTGGGGTCATTGTCCTGTTGAAAAATAAATGATGGTCCAACTAAACGCAAACCGGATGGAATAGCATGCTGCTGCAAGATGCTGTGGTAGCCATGCTGGGTCACTATGCCTTCAATTTTGAATAAATCCCCAACAGTGTCACCAGCAAAGCACCCCACACCATCACACCACCTCCTCCATGCTTCACGGTGGGAACCAGGCATGTAAAGTCCATCTGTTCACCTTTTCTGCGTGCAAAGCATTAATCAAAGCAAAAAGTGGCTACTTTGAAGAACCTAGAATATCAGACACATTTTCAGTTGTTTCACACTTTTTTGTAAAGTGTAATGTATAATTCCACATGTGTTAATTCATAGTTTTGATGCCTTCAGTGTGATTCTACAATTTTCATAGTCATGAAAATACAGAAAAATTATTGAATGAGAGGGTATGTCCAAACTTTTGGTCTGTACTGTATATATATATATATATATATATATATGTCACAATGACATATATATATATGTATTCTATGTGCATATATCTATTCTTTCTTTTGTGATTTAAAAACTATTCATTTGGATCCATTATATGTCGGTTTTGTTAGCCACCGACAAAATCTCGCAAGTCGGATGTCAATCGGATGTGATATGTACGCTCAGATGCGACTAAATCGCATCATCGCAGTAGAATCGGATAACAGACGGATCAATGTTCATGAAACTTTTGTGCGATAATCGTCCGACTAAAACGGTCCGATTTTTTTGACGTTGTGTGTGACCCCTGCCTTAGGCTACATCCCTACAATGAGAATTTGGTGAGTTTTTTAAGCTGCATATTTTTGAAATAATGCAAGTAACCTATTTTACTTTATGGGCACAGAAAATCTGCAACATCAAAAACTCACCAAAATCTCATCTTGGAACATAGTCTTGAGACACGAGGAGGGAAGACGCCTGTTACTGTGGACACTGCACTTAATGCTGCTGCATCTGTTTGCTCTGAGTGCTTTGTATTTCTTATGGATTGTATTAGAGGATTAGGCCCATTTTCATTTTTTTCCTTTTTTTTTTAGATCCATAAGAAATGGTTTTTTTGAAGAGCGCTCAGACTAATGCACTTCAGTGAGCACGCCAGGTGATCCTGGAGCACGGACAGAGAGGCGCACTTATCGGAACCAAACACCTGCTGCGTTCTGCAGACCTAATTCCATTACGTGTTGGCCACTAACCAGATACTAGGGAATTTGGGAGTCTCTGAAGCTTCATCCTTTTCCCTTTCTGTCTCTTCCTCTTCCAAACATATGAGCTGAGCTGTGATTCCTTTAACATCCCCAAAAAAAAACCAAAAAAAAAAAAACATAAATGAGAGATTGTCGACATAAAAGGCTGTTTTTCATCAGCTTTTCAGGGACAAAAGAAAGGATGACAACCACTGTCGCAGCTCCTATGAGGATTGTCACCCAGCTTTTCAAGACTTGGGTCAGTGGACTCCAACATGCACCTCCACCGCTGTTGCAAAACTGCACGTTCCAGCACACCGTGAAAGCTTTTGGCTGTCAGGTTATGCTGGTAGTTTTGGTTGTGCAGTAGTCGTAACACCACAGGTTGGAAACAGAGGCTGTCTGAGTATGCTGGGAGTTGCACTCCTTTCTGAGTACCAGTGCCACTATGGACAGTTCAGTCTGGAGTTCGGCTTTTTTTGAAGCTTCATCAGTCGCTCAGTAAAAAGACCAGAAACCTGTAATTTGTCTGAATTACCATCTCACAACCTGTCTGCTTTGTTCTCCGCTGGTTCCCAGTGTCGGTCAATGAGTCCTTTGTCCACGTCCCTCCTGTCCTGCGGGTAAGATGTCAGGGTCATGAAGGGATAACACCAGGTGCTGATGCCTAGGAACATGCACTTGTAAAGGAATCACAGATTTTCTGACACCTTCTAGACGTGTGACCTGTGGAAAAGCGCTGCGGCCCTTTCTTCTGTGATGCGGGCTTGATCTCTCCCTACTAATGTTTTATGGCATGTTGGCAAATAAATATGCATGGGAGAGGGAAGTGCAGTGACGTTCGCGGTTTGCTCCGGGAATGGCCCGACATCCAGTCCTGATTTATAAACAGTATGAAAAAGATTTTCAGCTTTTTGCCTCCACCAGGGTCTGGTCTATAGGCTACAATAAAGTACTCCCTCTCCCGTGTCCATATCCCATCTGTCGTGGTTTTCCAGGTCATTTGCTTCTCCCTGTACTGCAGACATGGCCTCCGACCTGCAGAATATTCCTGTCCCGTCCCCATTAGGAGATGACAACGTTGCAGACATTTCCGCAGTTTGGAGCAGCTCGGTGAATGCAATTAAAGTGGAGCTTGTTGAAAATGGCTTTGTGCCTTAAAGATGCTGGCAGATATTTTGCGGTGAGCGACTGGCTGCCACTCTGTTTTAATTAAGGTACTTGTGCGTCTGTCAGATGGTGGTTACTGTTAAAGACGGACTGATAACAATGTATTGACCCGGCGTCTGCTGGGACTAATTTATTTATTGAAGTCTGTTAGGAAGCTTCAGCTATAGAGCGTCTGCACCGCCTGCTACCTGGGGAGGGAGGAGGGCGAGGAAAGCACAAATCGCCATCTTACACGCTGCGGACGGTATGGGATTTAAGAAAGGACAGTGAGATTCCTTCTACAAAGCCGCATTCACATTGCGTCAAGTCACATCCCAAAAATAAAATCTCAGCTGAATCCGTCCATCGAATTGTAAATGTAAACTATGCACAAAATAAATACAAAATGCTTAAAAAAAGGTATATGATGAAATTGCAAAACCTTTTCTTTCTCATGGGAAATCATAGAATCACCAAGTCTACATGAAATTGATAAGTGTCTGTCGAGGTGCATAGCGTTGGGGGTCTTTAGGCTAAACACCCTGGTGCACCAACCCTCATAACACTGCTGTTTGTATTTCTTCCAGTGCGACCAGTACAAGAAAGGGATTATCTCCGGCTCAGCCTGCAAAGACTTATGTGACGACCACACATTGGTCTTCCATCATGCCTGTCATCCTCGCCCACCCACCAGGTATTATGCTGTAGACTGTGATGTATAGGTGAAGGATAGCGATCGGATTGTTTATATGGAGAATGTATGTGGGCCGGCGGCACACTTGCGTGTGTGATGTGAGAAACTCACGCATCAATACCTGGCACTGCCGCCGGCACTCGGACCGGAGTGTGCAGCTGCATGTATTTCTATGCAGCCGCACACTCCGGTCCGAGTGCCGGGTGTTGATGTGAGAGACTCTCGCGTGTTTCTCGCATCACACACGCAAGTGTGTCACCGGCTGAAGGCGGATTATACTACAGCTATGTAATCTGGTGCAAGAAAAAATCTCACCACTAGTAACTGATCAGATTGCAGTGCCTACTAAACCAGGAGCTAAAAATGGTGTTCAGTCCATCTGCTAGAATAAAGAGCAAAAATCTGCAGTTCGAAATATGTGAAAAACATATGGAAATCAGACCACGGCCTTTCCTAATGTCCGCTGTGAACATTGTCATAATTTCTGAAGATTTCAACCTTTGCAATGTTCCCGTGGCAGAAAGTGACCACCATGTGTAGCCTAAAGTCCCATTCAGACAAGCTAATAATTCGGAACAAGTTTTACGCTCATTCGCTGATTATCGAGTTGTTTAATCAGGATGACAATCGCCTGAAGAACGATAAACCACTCGTTTATCCGGTGATTGGATCGTCGATGCCTGAGTAATTTTCAGCAGCACACTGACCGGTGTAACTCGGACAAGCTGCTGAAAACATATTCCAGGCATGCAGAACGGTCGCTTCTGTGCGCATATTTCCAGTCAGCCCAGGACAGTGTCTTTGCAGGGGCTCTCGATAAGAACACCCGCTTTTCGTCTTGGGTTCATGTTTCCTTAAGTCAACTCCGATCAATGAGACTTTTTCTTTTTAGATTTGTTGAAATGTCACAAATGTCATAAGGAAACCTTGGGAACCATTGTCAGGGCTGGACGTGTGAGGTCGAACAGGTCCAAATCATAGTAAAAGGACATTTCTGTCTTCTGCAGGTCTACAGGGGACTATGGAGCGACCGAGAGGTCATCATTAAGTGTGGGGTGGAGGAGAACTTAAAAGTAGACAGTAACCCAGACACTGTCCCGCGGAGGGAGCTCGTCCTGTTTGATAAACCCACCAGAGGGACGTCCATGGATGAATTCAAGGAGATGCTGCTGAACTTCCTGAAGGTGAGAATGGGGGGTTCTGGGATTACAGTCATGGACAAAAGTTTTGAGAATGACACAAATATTAATTTTTACAAAGTCTACTGCTTCACTTTTTCTAATGCCAATTTGCATATACTCCAGAATGTTATAAAGAGTGATCAGCTTAACAGCAATTACTTGCAAAGTCAATATTTGGCTAGAAAATGAACTTTATCCCCCAAAACACATTTCAACATCATTGCAGCCCTGTCTTAAAAGGACCAGCTAATCTCTTTTCAGTGATTGCTCCATTAACACAGGTGTGGGTGTTAATGAGGACATGGCTGGAGATCAATCTGTCATGATTAAGTTAGAATTACACCACTTGACACTTTAAAAGGAGGCTGGTGCTTGGCATCATTGTTTCTCTTCTGTTAACCATGGTTATCTCTAAAGAAACACGTGCAGTCATCATTGCAATGCACAAAAATGGCCTAACAGGGAAGACTATCGCAGCTAGAAAGATTGCACCTCAGTCGACAATCTAT
>JARQOD010000008.1:106008682-106102907 GCA_033576555.1 Oophaga sylvatica | reverse complement strand
CTGCGTCACTCACCGGCTCGTATGGGCGTTTGCGTAGCGGAATGGGTATTAGGTTCAGGTCTCAAGGTGGGACGGATTTTCTCACTAAAGTCCTCAATCTATGGCCAGCCCTGAAAAATCTCGCTATCCAGGGGTGGGCAGCTAGAGAATAAAAAATACACTCAAGGCCAAAATTTGGACCCTGAAGGTACTCAACCTTAATCCCCTGCTGAATCCTACCTGAAGGAAATCCAGGATTCTCAGTATATCTGGGTGTGACGTAACTACAGAGGATTCCTTGCACTGTGTACAGAAACGTTTCCAGATTTTGTTGTATATAGCCGATGTTACTGACTTTCTACTTGCCTGAATGGTAGATATTACCTCGTCAGACAAACCTCTTAACCCTAGGACCTGCCTTTCAGGAACCATACTGAAAGGTGCAGCTTGTCTGTGTTCTGATGAAGAACTAGGCCCTGAAGAGAAGATCTTCCCTCTGTGGGAGCAGGATAGGCTCTCCCACAGACATCTTCCTCAGCAGGGGAAACCAGCTCCTTCTTGGCCAGAAGGGCTCTATTAGTATTATTTTTGCCCTTTCCTCTTGCACCTTCTTCAGCACCCTTGGTATTAAGGGGAGTGGAGGGAATATGTAGGCCAGTTCTTTGCTCCAGGCCTGGGATAACGCATTGATCCCTGCCGGATTCTCTAGTGGATTTAACGAAAACAAATTTCCTGACCTTTGCATTCTCTATGGTTGCAAAAATGTCTATTTGTGGGGTCCCCCAAAGCTGACACAGAGTGTGGAACACTTCATCATTCAGCTCCCACTCTATGGGAGATATTCTTATTCTCTGCCTGCTTAGGAAATCTACCACCGACGAAACGGACAGAGCTGTTTCCTGCTCCCACTGAATGGTTTTCCCCTCCAGATGCTGCAATGAGGGATGTCTTGGGCCCCCTTGATGGCGTAGAAAGGCCACAGTCGTCATGTTGTCCAACAGGACCCTCACATGTCTGTTTTTGGCTACCGACTGGCCCTGGCACAGAACTTCCCATACTGCGCAAAACTCCCTGTAATTTGAGGACCTGGCCAGGACTTCCGGAGGCCATGTTCCCTGGAAGAATCTTCTTTCCAGATGACCGCCCGAACCCAGCTGATTTGCGTCGGTGGTAACCCACACGCAGGGGAGAGGACACAGGGGAATCCCATCTGGAGGTTTTCTGTAACGGTCCACCAGACCAGTGAATTCTTTTTACTGAGGAGGAAATCGGATCTTACTCCAGAAACCAGGAAGAAATTCCTGGGAGTTCTCCTGGACTCTCACCTAAGAACATTCTTTCTACCTGTGGAAAAGCAGGCCTCAAGAGGGGGCAGGATCTGTCAATTTTCAGAGAATCGTGGCTCCTTCAGAGAGGCAATGAGGATCCTTGGAGTAATACCATTCTGCATCCCGTGTGCGGTGGAGTCAGTTCCACTCTCGGGGACTCCAGGAGGCCATTTTATTAGCCTGGGACAGATGCCAACTATACCTAGATGCTGTAATGCCCCACTCCTCAGTAAAAAGAATCTACCACCGACTAAATTCATCTAGAACAGGGCCAAACACTAGCACCTGAGAAGAGAATGGAACAGTTTATTTTTAGATATGTGTATCCTCAGACCACATGTTTAACAAAATAGCCAGACAGGCAGCATTTAATAAGGCAATTTTCCTGGCAGTGAATCTAACGGACTCCGCAGATGCGTCACTCATGAACATACATAGCCAGTTTAAGCAGCGGGAGGGACCTTAAGACTGGGTTCACCAACTCCAGTCATCAAGGCCCACCAACAGGTCATGTTTTCAGGATTTCCTTTGTATTGCACAGGTGATGCAATTATCACCTGGGCAATACTAAGGAAATCCTGAAAACATGACCTGTTGGTGGGCCTTGAGGACTGGAGTTGGGGAACCCTGCATTAAGATAACCTCCCTGAAACTTTTATCTTTAAATGTTCCTCTAGGCTGTCGACCCACAGGTGCAAGGACCTGGCGACCAAGGTTGCCGCTATGTTAGCCCATATTATATAGCTGCCGTCTCCCAGGTTATTTTAAGACAGTCTACTTTTCTATCCATCGGTTACTTTAGGCTTGATGAATCTTCGAATGGGATCGGTCTTTTTTGTCACCTTCGCTACTGGGACGTCGATTTTTGAAACATCCTCCCAGGCCTTAATGTCCTCTGGTTAGAAGGGCAAAGTCTAAAGTCTCGGGGCATAATAAGCATTATTCTCGGCATCCTCCCACTCTTCCATGATCATGGTGCAGATGTGATTGTTAACAGGGAAGACTCTGCATCTCAGACCGCCGAACATCTCATCTTGTATGGAGTGAGACTTCAGTTTCCTCCACCTGTATAGTACTCCTAAGGCTGTGGTTCCACGGTCCGGAACCACAGCGCTTTGGACGGAGCGGAAATTCCGCTCCGTCTAAGCCCCGCCCCCTTTATGACGCGCGATCTTTCCGGAGGTGTTCAGGACACCTCCGGAACACCTCCGGAAAGAGCGCAGGGCTACATAGCCGTGTTAATTCTGTTGCGGCGACGCACCGTCGCCGCAATACGCGAGGACATGCTGCGGTCTAAAAAGACGCGCCGCATGTCCGTTTACGCAGGTCTGCCACCTGCGTATTGTTACGCATAGTGGAGACGGGATTTCTTGAAATCCCCTCCACTATGCTGTAACATCTGGACGCTGCGTGTTTGGCTCTGCGCCAGCGCACAGCGCCAAACACGCAGCGTTTCCTGACCGTGGAAACTCACCCAAACTGCACGAAGGAGCTCATCCGAATCCGCAGATGAGAAGAGGTATTTATTTTCCTCTTCTGGAGGGTCTGCAACTGCTTCTTCCTCTTGATAAGACCTGCAGAAGTAAAAGTCTTCCTCAGAGCTGAGTATCTCCCACCTTGGCCTCTTGGCATGAGGACCACCATGGGACTCTGGCTGCAAAGAATGTGGATAGATTAAGCTGAAAATAGAGGCCTGAGCCTCTTCCCTGATGATGGATCTCATGTCCATTAGCAGGGATGACTGCTCCTCCCTGATGACTTTGGAGGTGCAGCTCTCATAGCGGTGTTAACCATGCATCCAGCAACTTGCAGCTACAGATAGCGCATCTCCTACATTTACCCGCTTTCTTGCAGTCCCTTTTCGATGCCATAGAGGTGGCTGCTTCCCACTAAAATACTTAGTATATATATTTTATGTGGGGTAAGGGGCTAACAATGGGCATATTCCCTATCAGTCCCCTACTCACGCGCCCCTGGGCCTGTTCGGCTGTAGCCTGTTTAGGCTCTGTCTTGCCTAAATCCTTCATGCTGACCATACGGTAGGGCAGCAATACAGTCAGTTACGCATTTATACGATACCGTGTCTGATGAGATGCAGTCTAGGTTTCCCTGCGCTTGTACAGGCAACTCTTCCTGCGTTCCACTGTGGAACACACACTGACCGCAAACCCCGAAGTGCGCCCTCAATATCTTCAGCATGCTGAAGCTGAGAGCCCCCCCTCCACGGGAGGAAGCAGGTCACAACCCGGGATCAGCGCTCAACAGGGTAGGCTGAGGAACCCACCCCCCTTCTGGGGTGTCGGCCACAGACTGCTTGACAACAGGAAGAGGATGGACCTCCCGCTACGATCAGGAGGCATACACCGGATTTCTTCTCTCCTGGTTCCTATACTCACAGGTACAGGAAAAACCAGAGGGGTGGAGGTGGGAGGGTCATTTTAACCTCTCATTTCCTGTCTCAGCAAGGATAAGGACAACATTCATAGTGCTGTCAGGAGGAATGACCTGGAAAGGATAATTACATTTTTACCACTAAAATGTTGCTTTTTTTTTAAAAAAAATTTTTTAAAGGGCTAATAGGGAAAAAAAATGGCCCTCAAGTTGTTGTGCAATTGCGCCAAAGTTTGCCAATACCTTACATGTCATTAGGAACTACTTTTGAGGCACAGTGCTAAACACAGACAGGAAGGCGCACCATAATTTAGTGGAGATATTACTGTTATGGTTAGCAGGTGCCATGACCTACTGGGAGAGCTCCTGAGGGCCAGAACAGCAAACTCCCCCCCCATAATGACCCATTTTACAATCTACATGTCTCAATTCATCTAGGGGTGCAGTGATCATAGTGACACCCCAGGTAAGTCAATTTTATACCATTGGGCAGTGAAGAAAAAAAAAAAATTAACTACATTTTTACCACAAAAACATATTAGCCCCAGTTTACATTTCTACATTGGGAAGTGGGTAAAAATGACAACTTTAGCTGAACATGGAAATACCCCATATGTGGCAGTACAGTACTGATTAGTCAGACAGCGAGACTTGGGATGGACAGAGTGCCATTTGGATCCTGCAGCGCAGATTTTCATAGAATAGTTTGCACTCCAAATACAGAAACCCCCAAATGTTAGAAAAACAGAATCCCAGAAGTGCACAAAACTGGTGGACCAAGCCATTTATGAACACCTAAAAAGAGTACTACCGCAGGATAACAGGCCAGTCGCCATCCACAGTGCCTCCATCTGCTTCATTATAGGGAATCTTCTGTCGAGGTTTCCATCTGAATCACGTATTAAAGAGAGTTCCATGCAAACCCTTGTGTAAGCGCTCAGTACGCCGAGGTTTACAGTGAACTTTGGCAGAATAAAAAAAAAAAATTATTTTTTTTTTTTTTTACACCATTACCCATGCTGTGTAAATGATTACATTATGTTATTTTTCAGGTCAGTGCACCTACAGATTTATTTTTATGTTTGTCAGCTATCACACAGTAAAAGACACTTTTTTTTGCACAAACTTTTGTATCACCATATTTTGAAAGCTATATATTTTCTATATCTCTGCCAAATCGTGTGAGGTCTTGTTTTTTTGTGGGACAAGTTGAAGTTTTCATTAGTACCATTCTCAGGCACAAATTTTTTTTGATCACTTTCTATTCATACTTTTGGGAGGCAGAAGAAGGGGGAAAAAAAAAAAAAAAAAAAAAAAGCAATTCAGGGATTTTTTGGGGAGGTAGTCTCTATGGGACTAACTTATTACTCTGATCACAATTATAATGCAATACACCATACACGTCAAGGACACCTTTTAAACAAAGCATTCTGGCATTGTGTAAACAGACTCTTGTAGCTGGCAGACCTGGAGGTTGTGTCTGTCCATGTGTTGTGAGGTCCTTGTGATAACATGCTGATAAATATTGTGAACAATTCAGGGGATTATAGACAGCTGAGTGCAGTGCAGGCACCTCTCCTGGCTTTGACAGCTGAGGCTTCTGTCACCACATAAGCCAGGCTCCTGTGCTAGCACGATCACTATGACGTACATATATGTTAAGGTACAGAACCCCTATCTGACCAGGACATAAAGGTACGTCAAGGGTTATGAAGACGTTAACCCCTTTTGCTACAAAACCCCTGCCATTAGAAGCTCCCCTCCATTACTTGGTGTGACACCACACCTCAAGCACTTGCAGAAGAAAAATATTGGCAAATAAGCAGTTTGACAACACAATCACTAGACAGGGACAGAAAGTTT
Organism: Oophaga sylvatica; assembly: GCA_033576555.1. Lineage (NCBI taxonomy): Eukaryota > Metazoa > Chordata > Amphibia > Anura > Dendrobatidae > Oophaga > Oophaga sylvatica. The sequence goes on along the minus strand of JARQOD010000008.1, from coordinate 106,097,346 downwards.
CTTTAATTACTTTATTAGAAGGACAAGTGCAGGAGGAAGAGCAAAAAAAGAAAAAGTATTATATAAAACATAGGGAGCCCTATAGGATTTACAAACACCTCCAGAAGAGTTGGAGCCACACCAGTGCCACATCTACACCAGCGTTCATATTGGTGCAGTGTTAAGGTTCAGGTTAGCTGCCGTTAAACACAGATTGTCAATGGTCATGCAATGCCATCTAGTTGCACACACACTTTGTTGCAGTTTTAGGTACTGTGCGGCCACAGCACATGAATTTAACATACGGGATACTTATACACACTTCTATAGTGAACAAGATTCATTGGTTTCTGCTACTTTCCACTACAATCATCACCACATTAAGAGTACAGTCAGACAGCCAGCCATATAAATCAGGCAACTCAAACCCCAAGCAGGACAGCTGCACAGAAATATATGAAGCCATCACGCTCAGGTCAGGAGAGCTGCTGGCCAGTCCATGAATTGCAGTCCAATTTATACGTACGACCGTCTGATTGCGCCCACAGGGCACACTCATTTACTTAGGATTGAAAACCTTCAGGAGATTGCTGAAGTTACTGCTGAACATGACATTTCTTTGGAGGTGGCGAGCCCTTGTGCTTCTGTTGCCTGATCTCAGGATCATGGTGGCAGACCCATGTTTGACACCTGTGATACTTTAGAAGCTCCTGGATTTTCTACAATTGTTTCTAAATTCTCTTGGCTAAATTGCTGGCAACAATTATTTTTTTTTTTTTGCTCAAGCTTCAACATTCTAGCACCCACCTTGAACTGACCTTTAAAATCATGACTGTCACGGGAAGCGACCATGCCAAATGAAATGCCTACCAATTCATGAGCTATAGAACTGACTGACCCAACAATCTTTCAAAATCATGGCTTCCACTCGCTGCACATTTCCTCTGAAAATACTCCGACAGGTCACCCTAAATGGCGGTCATCTTCAACTGTTTCCTTACCACATTTATACCGCTTGACACTAAACTTTACTTAGTAGGAAGGCGCAGTGTCACCATATATTGAAATCCTCCTTTTAGAGCTTTCTTTAGGCTTTTTTCCTTCCTTTGTAAGGAATTTAATCATGGAACGAAAACACTCAGTTTCTTTAGAGCTGCAATGTACAGCACTTTCCATCCTCATCAGATGGAACTTATACTGTGCGCTGTATAAGCAGACATGTCTCAACATGCACAGGAAAACTCAGCTCCCCAACACAGAACATGCTGGGGGTAGCAAACTTATTAAAACAGCCCTCATAGTACCTCATAGGCAGAAACATAAATGCTAGTACAACACACAGTGGTGCTGACCAGAGCAGTGTACATTTTCTCCCCAGTTCCTGAAGGCGATACTCTGGAGAACGATCTCCCAGTGGACCCAAAACTCACATCTATTCCTCGTCACGGCCTCATAAAGCAAACGACATCCTAAATGTTAAAAAAAAAAAAAAAAAATACAAATTTAATGAAAGATTCCAAAATGTTAAAGGGTTATAAGATTTAAATAGTAAATAAGGTTAAAAGAGTTGTCACTTAACAGATTGATGGGAAATCTGGCCACCAGGAGCTGAACAACTAAAGCGCTATACCACTTACTACACATTCTGCAAAAGCTACATAGCCACAAGTCACGCAGCGATATTGCAGCTCAATACAAGTCAATAGGGTCTAATTGCAAAGCCAACAGGTAAGTCCCCAAGCTACAAGTCGCAAAAAGCCCAACCAAGTCGAATTCTCAACTTGCTTGTCGCAGTACCATAGGAGGTAGGTGGGGGTCGCAATGTGACCCCATTAACTTTTACTGTACTGCAATACCTAGATAATTTTGGCTCCATGACTTGTGTTGTGGCCAAAATCACAGTGTATCCCTAGCCTTTAGTTGGGACACCAAGATGAGCCATAGCTCACAAGGTCATATCTTGCCATCTACCATATTAAGTGGTGCACAGACATAAGAAGCATCAGCACTGAGCCCCTGTGGAAGGTCAGCCCACCCACCAAGGATCCCTGAAGTTTCAACAAGTGTCCGGCTGGAAATCATTCTGAGTACCCACATAGTGGGCACCGAGTGTAGACACAGCAGAGTTCCTCTATGCCACCCAATGACACAAACATGAAACCAAGGTCATGCCTGCAACGCCTCTGGGGGCAAGAAAAGCATGAATAAGACAGAAGACAAACCTGAGCAGCCAAGGCTCCAGGGACACTGCGCCCATCCTGTAAGAATAAATGGTGTGATTAAGACCTTACAAATCCATCAAAAATAGTGAATCACCTAACCACTAAAATAAAGTTAAATCCTCAACGGTACCCTATATCGAGACACAAGGAGCACTGAATAAGGATGCGGGTCAGTCTAATTACTCACCCAGGACAACAAAAATCTTAACTTGGGGCCCCCTTTACACTAACTGATAGTGGACGTCAAAACAACCACCAATCAGCGGTCTAATAGCCTGTTCAGACAGATTTTCCTTTCTTTGATGGGGACAGAACGATTGGTAATCATTTTATGCAATTAGACTGTAGATATTCTCGGTAGAACAAGTTCTATTTACACGGGCCTTTTCCCCTCCTTACTGACCAGACTCACTTTTTTTGGGTTTTATCACACATTCTTTTAAAAAATTTTCTCAGTCAGACATTCAATTTTAGGCCAGGGTCACACTTGCGAGTACAATGCAAGAAACTCATGCGAGTCACCTCAATACCCGGCACTGCCGCCGGAGCGTTCAGCTGCATAGAAATACATGCAGCCGCACACGCCGGTCCCGAGTACCGGCAGCAGTGTCGGGTATTGAGGCGAGAGACTCGCACAAGTTTCTTGCATTGTACTTGCAAGCGTGACCCCGGCCTTAGCCTCATTCACGATTTGTGGGATTCATTCTATATTCTTTTTGGGTATATTTGGGGAAAAAATGTAAAGAAACACAGGAAAGCATGTCCATTTCACTATTTTTCACTGTTAAAGAACTTTTAAAATGGAGTTTCCCTTTTCTTAGAAATTATTTGTATATATTGGACGTCCCCACTGATGGAGCAAGGCTAAAAAGCGGAGTTTCAGACTGCAGGATCGGTTTTTATTACACATTGCCCTCCATAAAGTCTTAAAAGACCTTTGGGGGACATTTTAATATAGTTCATCATTTTTATTGCTGACTCCCATTGTAACTGGTATACCAGGCCCAGCTGCAGGGGAATTTCAGCCTCCTGAGTGCAGAGCTGACTGGGCCTCCTAGGACCCAGCACCTCCTGTGCTCTCCCTACATCCAACAGTCAAACGACCACTGGGTCCGGAGGGTGCATTAACTTTATAAAACATCATTGCAGAGTAAGGTGTGGATTGTCCAGACACCTATAGTTTATGTTTAGTTTAGACGTAGATAGAAGTCATTCCCCCCAACAAAACAAGCCATTTGTTTGTTGGGTGACCAGGCTGTTTAAACGGCATGATTATTGGGAAGTGAGTGTTCCTCGGATCGCTCGTCCACAGTAGTCAATGTATGTGTGCCCCTAGATAGCGACTGACAGCTGTAACTACATAAATAAGCCAAGGCTTTACCAACAGAACCACCCTCTTATTCAGATCAATTCACTCATGTGCACCCAGTGCTAATCTGCTTCACATCTGATTGAGTGAAAAGAAGCATGTGCAGAAACAAGAGGCCCCCAATACACAAGACTAATGTAAGCTGACGATGCATGGGCCTCAGGCCTATAGAATGTCAGGGTAGATCGGACAGGTTTGATTTTGGACTACCAATTGCCTTCTTGAATGTTATCCACTGGCAGAGATATCAGCAGCTTTCTCAGTGAACACAGGAGTGTAGGCTGAGATGGCCGTTGGCCAAACCGTGCTTCTGATGATCGGTTGGACGACAGCCATGTAATGTGTATGGCTGTCAACAGTTCAGCTTTGTTTGTACAACTCTGGACAGAAGCCGATCAACACAGATGTCCGGCTGGAAATCATTCTGAGCACCCACATAGCGGGTACCGAGTGTAGACACAGCCGTGCTACTCTTTGCCACCTAATGACACAAACATGAAACCAAGGTCATGTCTGCAACGCCTCTAGGGGCAATGAAAACTTTAACAATAAAATGTTTTAGGAAAAACATCACCTGTACAGATGAGGTTCCAGATAACCTGTGTGCATCCTGCAAGACAGAGGGAAAAAATTTATACACAAAAACCGCTAACTACTACTACCATCATAACCTAACCTACAGTATGTACAATAAGGTCATTAACAGTCAGCGAGATCTCCAAGGAAAGAAAGTCTGAGAGAGCAGCACCTTCTAAAAATGATGAACAAATATGGCACAGCAAACTGCATCTGTTCACATCTAATGAGACAAAAAAAAAAAAAAAAAAAAAACGACATCTGTCTGGTCAGTGAGAATGTTCTCAACGAGGCTGAAGTTGGTTTCTTAATCAGCAATTTTTTCTTTTCTGTTTTTTATATGTTTAACAAAATAAGCATCACAATATTAAAAAACAATGTAGCGAGGAGCCCTGATGTGAATACACTTAAAATCAGCGCCAAAAATTATAAAACTGGCACAAAAATGGGCATCAAAGGGCGTTAATGAAAGGGTTAAGTGACTTTGGGCCACTGAAATCACACTGCAGACGTATAGAACAGAGAGCCGCACATCAAACCCAGGTCTCCAGCCTGGCCCAAATGGGTTCTGGGCATCAGAATTGGCATAAAAGTGGCAAACAGCCAATTTTTAGATTAGAATAAGTAACTGATCTTTAAGGGTTAAATGACTTTGGGCCACTGATATCACACTGCAAACATATAGAACATCAGTTCCAATTCTGATGCCCAGAACCCATTTGGGCCAGGCTGGAAGTCATTTAACCCTTTAAAAACATCAGTTACTTCTTCAAATCTGTGAAAATTGGCTGTGTGCCCACTTTGATGCCAGATCTGATGCCCAGAACCCATTTGGGCCAGGCTGGAGACCTGTTTTTGATGTGCGGCTCCCTGTTCTATATGTCTGCAGTGTGATATCAGTGGCCCAAAGTCATTTATCCCTTTCATTAACACCCTTAGATGCCCATTTTTGTGCCAGTTTTATCATTTTTGTCGCTGATTTTAAGTGTATTCACATCAGGGCACCTCGCTGCATTGTTTTTTTATTATTGTGATGCTTATTTTGTTGTTAAACCTATAAAAATACAAAACAGAAAAAAATTGCCGATTAAGAAACTGACAAAACAACTTCAGCCTCGTCAGTTCTCACACAGTTGGAAGATCAGACGTTCAGTAAAGTCTGTGAGGAGCTGCAGAAAAAAACAAAACAAAAAAAAACAAAGAAACAACACACAATTAACATAGAAAACTTTAAGTGTAACAGGCCGATAAAGACTGACATAAAGAGAACGTACAGATGATCTAGTTGGGTTATTTTTTTCACACCCATTGACCTGAACACAAGATTAATAAGACATACAGACGATCACTCGACTATCCATGACCCGGCTGCAGGGCAGGAGTCATAATGTCCAGCTGTAAGCCATTCTTCACACCCACACACCGGGCACCAAGGGTAGACACAGCAGAGGTCCTCTATGCCACCTAGTGACACAAACATGAAACCAAGGTCATGTCTGCAACGCCTCTAGGGCAACTTCCATCACACCCCCTGCAAGATACCACAATGGCCCACGTTCCCAACCTCAAGAGGAACTACAAGCCCCAGAGGGCAAGGAATATAGTCCTAGCCACAAACCATCAACGACTATACCCTGTGGAGTAACTCAGATTCACCCAAAAACCCGAAACCTGCGCCCCTCTGCTATAAGGCAACACAATATAATCTAGGACCCCGACCGAGCATAAAACTCACACAGCACGAGTCCCAGCAGCCACATCCATCCAGCAGCACAATCCGAGGAGAAAGAGGAACCACGAGTGCTCACACAGCTTTAAATAGCCGCCTACGGCGCGTCGGAGGAGTCAATAATATAATGCGACAGTCTACCACCAGATGGCAGCAGAGAAACCACGTCGGTTCAGTTTATGGAGAGTCAGACATTGATGCTGTAATAAAACAATCTGCAGCAGGACGGCGGCAGAACATACTAGAAATCTTATAAGGGCGATAACATAATTATTATATCGTGTTATATAATGTAATCTGCGCTGGAAAGTTATATACAAAGATTAATGGTTAGAATGGAGTCATAGGAGATCTCACATACGGTATCTTTCACTGCTGTGAACATAGTAACTGGTATAATACTGCTGCTATGTAGAATACTGTAACTACTATAATACTGCCCCCCATGTACAAGGCTATAACTACTATAATACTGCCCCTATATACAAGAATATAACTACTATAATACTGCTCCCTATGTACAAGACTATAACTACTATAATACTGCCCCTATATACAAGAATATAACTACTATAATACTGCCCCTATGTACAAGAATATAACTACTATAATATTGCCCCTATGTACAAGGCTATAACTACTATAATACTGCCCCTATATACAAGAATATAACTACTATAATACTGCCCCTATGTACAAGAATATAACTACTATAATACTGCCCCTATGTACAAGAATATAACTACTATAATACTGCCCCTATGTACAAGATATAACTACTATAATACTGCCCCTATGTACAAGAATATAACTACTATAATACTGCCCCTATGTACAAGAATATAACTACTATAATACTGCCCCTATGTCAAGAATATAACTACTATAATACTGCCCCTATGTACAAGAATATAACTACTATAATACTGCCCCTGTGTACAAGGATATAACTACTATAATACTGCCCCTATGTACAAGAATATAACTACTATAATATGCCCCTATGTACAAGAATATAACTACTATAATACTGCCCCCTATGTACAAGAATATAACTACTATAATACTGCCCCTATGTACAAGAGTATAACTACTATAATACTGCCCCCTATGTACAAGAATATAACTACTATAATACTGCCCCTATGTACAAGAATATAACTACTATAATACTGCCCCCTATGTACAAGAATATAACTACTATAATACTGCCCCTATGTACAAGAATATAACTACTATAATACTGCCCCCTATGTACAAGAATATAACTACTATAATACTGCCCCTATGTACAAGAATATAACTACTATAATACTGCCCCCTATGTACAAGAATATAACTACTATAATACTGCCCCTATGTACAAGAGTATAACTACTATAATACTGCCCCCTATGTACAAGAATATAACTACTATAATACTGCTCCTATGTACAAGAATATAACTGCTATAATACTGCCCCTATGTACAAGAGTATAACTACTATAATACTGCTCCTATGTACAAGAATATAACTACTATAATACTACCCCCTATGTACAAGAATATAACTACTATAATACTGCCTCCTATGTACAAGAGTATAACTACTATAATACTGCCCCCTATGTACAAGAATATAACTACTATAATACTGCCCCTATGTACAAGAATATAACTGCTATAATACTGCCTCCTATGTACAAGAATATAACTACTAATACTGCCTCCTATGTACAAGAATATAACTACTATAATACTGCTCCTATGTACAAGAATATAACTACTATAATACTGCCTCCTATGTACAAGAGTATAACTACTATAATACTGCCCCCTATGTACAAGAATATAACTACTATAATACTGCCCCCTATGTACAAGAATATAACTACTATAATACTGCCTCCTATGTACAAGAATATAACTACTATAATACTGCCCCCTATGTACAAGAATATAACTACTATAATACTGATCCCTATGTACAAGAATATAACTACTATAATACTGCTCCTATGTACAAGAATATAACTACTATAATACTGCCCCCTGTGTACAAGGCTATAACTACTATAATACTGCGCCTATGTACAAGAATATAACTGCTATAATACTGCTCCCTATGTACAAGAATATAACTACTATAATACTGCCCCTATGTACAAGAATATAACTTCTATAATACTGCTCCTATGTACAAGAATATAACTACTATAATACTGATCCCTATGTACAGGAATATAACTACTATAATACTGCCCCCTGTGTACAAGAATATAACTACTATAATACTGCCCCTATGTACAAGAATATAACTACTATAATACTGATCCCTGTGTACAAGAATATAACTACTATAATACTGATCCTATGTACAAGAATATAACTACTATAATACTGCCCCCTGTGTACAAGGCTATAACTACTATAATACTGCCCCTATGTACAAGAATATAACTGCTATAATACTGCTCCCTATGTACAAGAATATAACTAATATAATACTGATCCCTATGTACAGGAATATAACTACTATAATACTGCCCCTATGTACAAGAACAGAACTACTATAATACTGATCCCTATGTACAAGAATATAACTACTATAATACTGACCCATATGTACAAGAATATAACTACTATAATACTGACCCCTATGTACAAGAATATAACTACTATAATACTGCCCCTATGTACAAGAATATAACTACTATAATACCGCCCCATGTACAAGACTATAACTGCTATAATACTGCTCCTATGTACAAGAATGTAACTACTATAATAATGCCAAGGAGCAGTGAGGATGTTTCTGGGTTGTTCTCATTTCTAGCCCAGGGAGGGACCACCCTGGGTGGGAAGCTCCATAAGCAAGGTCCATGCTTCCAGGCCTTTACTGTTAGGAATCTCCCATGCTCTATCTCCTTTGGATTCACATCCCAAAGTGGCTTCTAAGCAACATAAATCTCAGATTATAAACTAATACCATGAATGAGAAGAAAGATGACGTTCTGAAAGTTAGTGGCCCAAAAAAAGAAGTAAAAACCATGACTGTTTACAAGGAAGTTGCAGTAAAGCAGTCGGCCAGTCAAGGCAAACACGCTTCAGAGCAATAAATAAAATCCCAAAAGGAATCTTCTGCTGAGAAACTGAATGGTTGAGTCCTTCTTTTTACACAATAGGTGAGACAGATCTCATCACAAGCCTCTGGTGTGCATCTCACTCCAAACAGACAGAGACGGACATCACCGGAGAAGCAAACACTCCAGGAGAATCTGCAGCAGAAACACTTGGAGGCCGTCATGTTGCAAAATAAATCCAAGCTAAAACTTAAAAAAAATACTAATTGTCCCTAATTTTGATACAGGAAAGATATATACATCTTTGTACCGTGTTAACCAGTAGATAAAAACATATTTAGAATTGAGATTCCTCAGTGGTTGATACCTTTTTGTTGTGAACGTATTGGAGACGACTTCGGAGCTGAGGCTCCCTCTGGTGGTTGCTGAGGGTATTGAACCTATGTGGAACACCAAGAGTCCTACACCTGCAGCTGACGAGTGGTTGTCAGGTGATACTGACTGGCCTGATATAAGTGAGCTGACCTCCCATGATCCTCGCCGGTGATCAATTGTGCTTCCTGGTCTAGGTTGGAATTCAGCTTGCTTTTCTGCTGTCTCCTGCTTGCATTCAGATAAGTCTCTTTCAGTTTTTTTTACTGTGGTTTGAATTCCTTGCTTTTTGCTGCATTGCTTTTTGTCTTCAGCCAGGTCCCCTTTGGGGGGCTTTGGCTGGTCTCCATTCGTTTTTGTATTTGTTAATTTGCTCAGTTCTTGTGATATTTTACTGCTGGGTAACTACGTGTCCACACCAGAGATCTGATATAGGTGGTCGAGACCGTGTGGTCTCAGTGTTTTTGGATTCAGAAGTGTTGGAGTTTTTCCTAGGGTTTTTCTGGGTTGCAGACAGTATTCTCTCCTGTGCTGTCCTATGACAGTTTTGGGCCCCAATCTATTTTCTGTCTGTGTTCGTATTTTCATCTTGTCTAACCGCCATTATATGTTTGGGGGCTTCCTACTCTTTTGGGGTCTACTCCGGGGCAGTTAGCTTTCCTCTTTCCATCTTCAGGGATAGCTATCTCTCCGGCTGTGACGAGGTGTCTAGGACCACCGTAGTTACGCTCCACGGCTGCTTCTAGTTGTGCGGTTAGTTTAGGGGTTTGCAACCTATTAGTTTACAACCTCTCTGGTGTTAGGCTGCCTATGCGTTTTTTTGCTCCTGCCTCCTCAGCTACCAAAACATAACACCTTTTAATGGCTAACTGAAAAGATGGTAACAAATTGCAAGCTTTTGAGACTACTCAGGTCTCTTCATCAGGCTGGACTAACACAAAATCTGAAGAATCACATATTTACAAGTAATTTCATGTCCATGGTGCTGGTATCATGGCTACAAAAATGTTTTGCCATATGTAGATCCATTCTTTTTTCTCTTATTGTGTGGCGATGAGAATTCATCATTGTTCTAAGCTTTCACACTGTCTCCCCCACATACAAACCCCCAGTTTGACATTTAGTGCAAATAATTAAGTTCACCACATTAGATGTGATGTAGCTGAAAGTACCTGGGATTTTGTGGTCCTGATGTGAGCAGGGGATCGTTATCTTGTCCGTGGTCATTATAAATGGACAGGTTTTACATTTGTTCTACTTGCAGGGAAAGGTTCCTGCAGCTGTTGGAGGACAGGAAGCTTTTGACAATGATGCTTCTTAGATTTGGGGGCTGCCTAAGACACAGAAGTGGGGGGTCTGGAAATATGGATTGTAATCGGGCATCTTTTTGTAGTAAAGGTTGTAATTAGTGATGAGTGTGCTCGTTGCTCGGGTTTTCCCGAGCATGCCCTGGTGGTCTCCGAGTATTTGGAAGTGCTCGGAGATTTAGTTTGTGTCACTGCAGCTGCATGATTTGCGGCTGCTAGACAACCTGAACACATGTGGGGATTGCCTGTTTGTTAGTGGCTCTTGTAATTTGGTTTTCAATTGTTCTTGGATGGTAGCTCTGATTCAAAAAGGTCTTTCTGAGGCGACCAAGATGTTCATCTCTATCCATGGGGTTGGAACATATCTGATCGTATCTGATGGCTTGGCTGTAGACAATAGAGTTTTTTATGTGTTTTGGATGGAAACTGTCCCATTTAAGGTATGTTGGACGGTCGATTGGCTTCTGATACAGGGATGTCTCTATTTCATTGTTCTGTAGCTTAATGATGGTGTTCAAAAAGTTAATTTCAGTACAGGAGTAGTTGAGTGTTAAGTTTATGGTGGGATGAAATTGATTAAACTGTTCGTGGAACGTCTTTAGCTGTGGCTCAGACTCAGTTCAGATGATTAAAATATCATCAATGTAACAGTAGTAAGCCCGAGGCCTGATGGGACATGAGGACAAAAATTAGTTTTCAAGCTTGGCCATGAAAGATTTGCATACTGTGGAGCCATTTTACTTCCCATAGCTGTGCCAGTCTCCTGTAGATAGATCTTGTTGTCAAATTCCAAGTAATTATGGGTGAGAATGAATTTTGTAAGTTTCACCACATAATCAGCATCATTCCCGGTGTTTCCCATGAAGACTTTGCAGGCATTTAATCCATCCTGGTGTGGGATATTAGAGTACAAAGATTCCACATCCATCCATCATAGACACTAACAGGAGACAAGCATCCAACATCAGTGCCCAGGAGAGAAAGGCCATACGGTCTTTGAAAACCAACAAAGAAATCATCATTAAACCTGCTGACAAGGGAGGTGCAATAGTCATGATGAACACATCAGACTATATGAAGGAAGCAAACAGACAACTTATGGATACACGCTACTACAAAAAATTGGAGTCGGATCCTACACAGGACTATTACAAGGAACTAAACAAGTTGATATCTTGTCTGCCTAACAAATCCATAAGAGCCGATGACCTGATACCAGAGTCCAAGAATAGGGACATTCTATATGCTTCCCAAAGTCCACCAATCTGGAAATCCAGGAAGACCAATTATTTAATGTGTGGGCACCCTTACTGAGCAGGTTTCTGGAAGGGTAGAGGGTATTCTTAAACCACTGGTGAATTATACACCCAGCTACATTCAGGACACTACTGACCTATTGAATAAACTAGCAGCAATAGGTCCTCTACCAAAAGGAACCATCATGGAACGTGGTCCAGATGGTATAAGAACAGAATTTTATAAGAAATTCAAAGACCTCTTGGCTCCAATTCACACGGATGTGTTTAGAAAGTATCTAGAATCGCCTGATGCATCCATCCATGAGTGTCCGCGTTACTTCTACTGTCTAAAGGTAAGGAACCGGCAACATCAAGAACTGGAGGCCAATCGGTTCTGTATGCTTTTGCCACAGAACCGTTTTTGAGGTCACGGCAGGAGTGTGATTTTCAGGGGTGCCAGTCCCCCACTGCTTGCCCTAATGTTGTTGTCTACACCGCTGATGTGATACTAGTGATATCTAAACCTCATGAGGTGCAGATGTTGTTTGTGGCCATCAGAAGGTACATTGAGGCCTCCAGTCAACCTTTAAAAATGTCAAGCTCTGTGGACATTGGATTCTGATCCAGGCTTTGATCTGCCGCAGTTTGCCAAGGCCTCCACTTATATTAAGATCCTAGGGATTAAATTTAGGAGGGAAGATGATACCAAACTAAATTGGGAAGGAAAGTTGGAAGCAGGAAATTTAAAGATTCAGTGATGGAAGAACTGGAAACTGACCTACAGAGAAAGGGTTGCTATTTTGCTGACTTACCTGGTCCCTGATTTCTTCTATGTCTCTGTTTCTCCTTTTGCCAGAATCTTTCAGTGAGGCTCCTCAGCCTGTTCTTCCAGCACTTGAGTGAATAGGTTCAACCCAGTAAAAAGAGGTATTATTAAAGAGGTGAGTGTTTCTGAAAGTTAATTTTGGTAACCTAGTCTCAATTTCCCTGTGGTTAAATAGTATCAGGAATTGGATATTGTCTTTTGCAGAATCTTGAGTGTGAGGCGGCAGTCTCAAGATGGACAGGTGACTACCTCCCTCAGTATCAGGAATACGGTCTCAGGTGTCTAAAGAATTGGGGAGCAGAGAAGCATTATATTGAGCGGAACACCAGGAAGGATCTGTATGTCAGGATATGCTGGACTTTCTTTTGTGTCTAGCCTGCACTCAGATGATAAAACTACCACCTTGCTGGTAAGTCAGTTCTCTCAATGCAGTGAGACTCCCAGCTACATTTTTTTTTCATCGCTTGGCTGTTGAAAGATGGGAACGGGGCCGCCATCAGGTCATTACTGCCCTTACTGCTGTATGGAGTCTTGTGAGCAGAAAGAGGGGTGGCCTGAGTCCAGTCTAGGCCCCTCCTCTTGTGTTTCTGCTCACTAGTCCCCAGGGTATAATGTACTATAGTGGCGCACATCTTGGAGCAGGGCACTTTCCTGCCTGGTGCTTCACAGCTGTCATTACAGAACAGCCATTCAGCTCCAGGGCTCCCTCTGCCTTTTCTGTGATGCTCTAGTGACGGAACATACATGCGCCACTCACCAAGAGGACAGCAGGTGGAGCTGCGCCTGTAGGGGGATCGTCTGAAAGGCAAGTATGATTTTTTTTTTATGAATTAAATTAGTGTGGGAAGGGGGGAGCACATAAGCACAAATTGAGACTGGGGGATGGGGTACAAGAAATTATGATGAATTGAGGCTGGGGATGGGGTACAGTGAATGATGATGAATTGAGACTGGGGGATGGGGTACAAGAAATTATGATGAATTGAGGCTGGGGTACAGTGAATGATGAATTGAGACTGGGGGATGGGGTACAGTGAGTGATGATGAATTGAGACTGGGGGATGGGGTACAAGAAATTATGATGAATTGAGGCTGGGGTACAGTGAATGATGATGAATTGAGACTGGGGATGTGGTACAGGGAATGATGATGAATTGAGACTATGGGATGGGACACAGCAAATGGTGATGGATTGAGAATGGAGGGTGTAGACAGCAAATAATGACTAATTGAGACTGGTGGATGGGGACAGCACATGATGATGAATTGAGAATAGGGGGTAGGGGAGAATAAAGTGATGAATTGAGATTGGGGGATGGTGACAGGAAATGGTGATGAATGGAGACTGGGGGATCAGGTACAGCAAAAAATTATTGAGACTGGGGGATGGAGACAGCAAATGGTGGCCTGAAAATTTTGCCAGTATAGGGAGGGCTCTGAAATTCTGGTGGCAGCCCTAGATGGGGAGCGGTATGTTCAAGGGAACCTAAAGTGTTTGAGCGTGTCAGATCAAATGTGTTGTGGGTAAGAGAAGACAATGGCACATTTTTTAACTGCGTTCTGGGGTGGGAGGAACATATGGGAAGACATTTCCTGCAAATTAAATATCCCAAGATTGCTGTCCCTAAAACACCCAGATATCATGTATGGCGTAAGCTACTGTAGGTGACGTTAATCAGGGGACCATGTATGTGATTACAGTCATAAAATACTTCCACTGGCATATGAGAAAGAGTGTCCCTGAATAGTGAACCCTCCCATCATACAAGAGTAGTGAACATGATCATGTCAGAGCTGAAATGGATAAAATGTCTAGAGATCAGGAAAAATGGGAAAAGCAAAACATTATAGAGGAATGTACACATGGATTACTGTTGATTGACCTTTATAAAGCAATTTGTTTTGGTAATTTCTTTTTTTTTCCCCCTTTTCCCAGAACAATGGACTTAAATATTACAATAACATTTGTAGTCTTGTATTGTTTTTGTTTTCTTAGGATTTCTGGCCAGAATGTATTGTAATATTTTTTTACAAATAAAAATGGCTCTCTTTGTACAAAAGTATAACTACTATAATACTGCCCCTATTTACAAAAATATAACCACTATAATACTGCCCCACGTACAATATAACTACTATAATACTGCCCCCTATATATAACTACTGTAATACTGTTCCTACGTACAAGAATGTAACTAGCGGAATACTGCCCCCATGTACAATATAACTAGTATAATACTGTCCCCCATGTACAGGTATATAACTAGTATGATACTGCCCACAATGTACAATATAGCTAGTATAATACTGCCCCCTATGTACAAGACTATAACTACTATAATACTGCCCCTATGTTCAAGACTATAACTACTATAATACTGCCCCCTATGTACAATATAACTACTATAATACTGCCACCTATGTACAATAGAACTACTATAATACTGCTCCTATGTACAAGAATATAACTAGTATAATACTGCCACCTATGTACAAGAATATAAGAAGTCTAAATGCAGCACAAAAGAGAAAGATGGAAAGCACTCACCGTGTAAAATTCAATCCTTTATTCAGACATGTGCGGCGGGGGAACGGGAGCTGGGGAGTAGCAACGTGACGACGATCGTTTCCCGCCGCACATGTCTGAATAAAGGCTTGAATTTTACCCGGTGAATGCTTTCCATCTTTCTCTTTTGTGCTGCATTTAGATTCCTTGTTTTTGGATTAGCACCCGTGGGTTTTGGATTTTGGAGCCGGCTGCAGCTCCTGCAGAATCTGTTCAATGGCACAGGTGGTATCAGCAGTGCCGTCCGCTTTTCTTTGTGAAGAATATAAAAAGTATAGCACTGCCTTCTATAATAAAGTTTGGTGATCATGTGACTACAGGAAGAGACCAGATAACAGAAGAACTTTATATTTATATTATTTATAGTGAACAGTCTACAAAGATGAACATTTTTGGGGCTCGGGCCCCTCAGGTTGGGTTATGAGTCCTCGATCTTATGTCTCAGTCCGTACAGAATCTCCATCTGCTTCCTCTTGGCTTTGGCTCGGGTGATGGTCATTTTAAAGAGCTGGCAGTACAGCTCCATGGCGGAGGGGCTGTCGTCGTTTCCAGGGACAGGGTAGCTGATCAGGCTGGGGTTGCAGTTGGTGTCCACGATTCCCACTGTTGGGATGTTCATTTTGGCAGCGTCCCGGATGGCAACATGCTGCTCAAACACTGTAGTGAGAGTCCCCAGGAAGACGATGAGGTCTGGAACGCGGACGCCGAGGCTGTATTGGATGTGGGCGTTGGTGAGCAGGCCGCCCCTCCAGAACCGGGTATGTGCATACTCCCCGCACTCCTCTGCCAGCGTCTCTACTATGTGACCAAACTGACGATTGCGACAAATAAACAAGATGATTCCGTTGCGGTAAGCGACATGGGCGGTGAAATTCAGTGCCAACTGTAGGTGCTCCAGTGTCTGGTTCAGATCGATGATGTCTTGATCCAATCGACAGCCAAAAATATACGACTCCATCAGTCTAGAGCAATGGGAAACAGTGCGAGAAATTAGAAATGCCCCCAAATCTGCATCCTGCCACTGCTATATCGCAGTGTAATGTGGGTGAATGAGATCACAAGGCACACTCTATAGTAGCACAAGGAGTAATTCCCAAAAAATTCATATGCTTCCAACTTTCAGCAACTTGTTCACTGGATGCAATGTGATCGCATCCACTTGCATTAAGCAACGGCACAGAGCGCAATGTGGCAGCACCAGCCCGTTTCACTGCCAAAGTAGCCATCTAGCCCCAGAGTTACACTCCAGAGATTTTATTTCCATGATAATGTTATATATTTGTGACCAAAATTAAAAGGGTTAAATATAAGGAAAACATAGTGACGCAGCAGCACCACACCTGCCGCAGGTTGTGTGTAGTATTGGCGCATGTGCCCACGATCAGTAACTGCTGTGGGTTTGATGCTGTGTATTTATGCAGCGTCAAACTCGCAGCGGCCAGATGTTACCGCATAGTGGATGGGATTTTTAGAAGTCTCATGACCATGATGCATGCAGAGACGCCCACGGCTCACCCGCGGACACAGATATGCACCGCGTCTTTCAAGACCGTCTCCGCAAGAGAAATTTCACCCATAGAATGTATTTGATGCGGTGAATCTGCACAGTTCAGTGAACACACGCAGATTTACCTGTGTTCAATAGACGGCAGCGCTCTGGACGCAGCGAACATACACTGCGTCCAAAACACTGCTAGTTCTGGATCGCGGGCATTCGGCCTTGGAAGAAACCAAAACCTGCACAGGACTTCGTGTATCATCCTTCACTGGGCGGTGACGTACCTGTGCCGACATCCTTTCTTGTGTCCCAGGTGAACGCGAGCATCAAATAGTGTCCGAATCGACAGCAGTTCCTTCACGTTAAAAAAATCTGGGTGCTTCAGAGGCTCGGAGACCAGCCAGTCTGTGAAATCTAGAAAACAGGGAATGAAAGGGTTAACAAGGAATTAGTACAACTTAATATTAGTGATGAGCGAGTATACTCCTTGCTCGGGTTTTCCCGAGCACGCTCGGGTGGTCTCCAAGTATTTGGAAGTGCTCGGAGATGTAGTTTGTGTTGCCGCAGCTGCATGATTTGCGACCTCTAGACAGCCTGAATACATGTGGGGATTTCCTAATAAACAGGCAACAGGCTGTCTAGTAGCCGCAAATCATGCAGCTGCGGCGACTCAAGACACAAACTAAGTCTTCGAGCACTTCCAAATACTTGGAGACCACCAGAGCAATGAGCATACTCGCTCATCACTACTTAAAGGGAATCTGTCACCCCATTTTTGCTATATCAGATAAAGATATCACTGATAGTGCGTCCCATAAGTAATCTATAGGTACCTATCATATATCCTGACACCTCAATTTTCATGGCAAAATACCTTTGTAAAGTTTGTATTTCAGTATGCAAATACTTGCGGTCCGGTCCGATGGGCGGCGTTTATTCGCATCCCCTAACCGCCTCCATTCTTGCCCTACGCACTTCTTTTCTTTCCTTTACGTCGGCTTGCCGCGCTTGCGCTTTGAAAAAGGCCTTTGTGCGTGCGCATTGTGCTTTTCCCAATAGTGGGCAAAGCATAAAATCATTACTGCGCATGCGCAACTATTTTCCGTCACTTTCCTTGCCCCGGAAGTCGTCCAAGGCAAAGTCATTGCCTGGACGCTGTCATTCTTACTGAAGACTGTCGCATGCGCAGTAATGATTTGCTACTTTGCCCACTGTTGGGCAAAGCACACTGCGCACGCGCGAGGGCCGTTTCAACGCGCAATCGCGGAAACAGTACGCAGTCTGTGATATTCACAGACGAAGATACGTGAGACAAGCCGAGGAGCAGGGGGGGGATGCGAATAAACGCCGCCCATCGGACCGGACCGCAAGTATTTGTATACTGAAATACGAACTTTGCAAAGGTATTTTGCCATGAAAACTGGGGTGTCAGGATATATGACAGGTACCTATAGATTACTTATGGGACGCACTATTCAGTAATATCTTTATCTGATATAGCAAAAATGGGGTGACAGATTCCCTTTAATATGTCATGAGGGAATTTCTTATCACTGACCCTTCACATTGGTCTCGGCTGCGGGGGATGGGTACTTCCCAATCTTCTGCTGTCTGGACTGACAGACGAGATTAGCCGTGATGAAGATGCTGCTGGGAGGACGAGGCTGGAAAATCTCGGGGAGGCTGGAACGCAAAACAGCATCAAAGGCATTCAGGGGCTGCACATGTAATGGCTGCACAAGAAACCAGCTCTCAGGTACAAGGGTATCTGGACCTGATACCATATCCTAATCGTCAGGAGAATACAGTCCACTCCTTGGTATAATGGGGGTAAAGACCCTTCAAGTTTGGAATTATTTGGGGTCCCAGAGGCCATCATAAGTTATCTCACTGAGAAGTGCCAAAATCAGGAGCCTAACCAGGTACCATGTGTGTATGTCCCTAAATGAGAGGACTGCAGTCCTGTCGGTCCCTCCATCGGGCACAGCCCCGTCTTGCCGGTCCCCGTGCACACACAGCCGCGTCCTGCCGGTCCCCGTGCACACACAGCCCCGTCCTGCCGGTCCCCGTGCACACACAGCCCCGTCCTGCCGGTCCCCGTGCACACACAGCCCCGTCCTGCCGGTCCCCGTGCACACACACCCGTCCTGCCGGTCCCCGTGCACACACAGCCCCGTCCTGCGTCCCCGTGCACACACAGCACCGTCCTGCGTCCCCGTGCAGATACAGCCCCGTCCTGCCGGTCCCCGTGCACACACAGCCCGTCCTGCCGGTCCCCGTGCACACACAGCCCCGTCCTGCCGGTCCCCGTGCACACACAGCACCGTCCTGCCGGTCCCCGTGCACACACAGCACCGTCCTGCGTCCCCGTGCACACACAGCCCCGTCCTGCCGGTCCCGTGCACACACAGCACCGTCCTGCCGTCCCGTGCACACACAGCACCGTCCTGCCGGTCCCCGTGCACACACAGCACCGTCCTGCGGTCCCCGTGCACACACAGCCCGTCCTGCCGGTCCCGTGCACACACAGCACCGTCCGCGTCCCCGTGCAGATACAGCCCCGTCCTGCCGGTCCCCGTGCACACACAGCCCCGTCCTGCCGGTCCCCGTGCACACACAGCCCCATCCTGCGGTCCCCGTGCACACACAGCCCCGTCCTGCCGGTCCCCGTGCACACACAGCCCCGTCCTGCCGGTCCCCGTGCACACACAGTCCCGTCCTGCAGTCCCGTGCACACACGCCCGTCCTGCCGGTCCCCGTGCACACACACTCCCCGTCCTGCCGGTCCCCGTGCACACACACTCCCCGCCTGCGTCCCGTGCACACACAGCCCCGTCCTGCCGATCCCCGTGCACACACACTCCCTGTCCTGCCGGTCCCCTTGCACGCACACTCCCTATCCTGCCGGTCCCCAAGCATATACAGCCCTGTCCTACCGATGCCCGTGCACGCACATTCCGCGTCCCGCCGGTCCCCGTGCAGATATAGCCCTGTCCTGGTCCACGGGCACACACAGCTCAGTCGCACCGATGCCTGTGCACGCTCACTCCTGTCCTGCGGTCCCCTTGCAGCTACAGCCCCGTCCTGCAGTCCCCGTGCATTCACAGCACCGTTCTACCGATGCCCTGCACGCACACTCCCTGTCGGTCCCTCTATTGGGCACAGCCAGTCCTGCGATCCCGTGCACACACAGCCCCGTCCTGCCGGTCCCCTGCACGCACACTCCCTGTCCTGCCGGTCCTCTATTGGGCACAGCCCAGTCCTGCCGTCCCGTGCACACACACCCCGTCCTGTCGGTCCCTCTATTGGCACAGCCAGTCCTGCCGTCCCCGTGCACACACAGCCCGTCCGTCGGTCCCTCTATTGGCACAGCCAGTCCTGCCGATCCCGTGCAGACACAGCCCCGTCCTGTCGGTCCTCTATTGGGCACAGCCCAGTCCTGCCGATCACCGTGCAGACACAGCCCCGTCCTGCCGGTCCCCCTGCACGCACACTCCCTGTCCTGCCGGTCCCTCTAGCGGGCACAGCCCCGTCCTGCCGGTCCCCGGGAGCACACACTATCATTCTGACTATACATTTTGCTGTGGACATTTAATTTTGACAGCGCCAGACGTGGAGAACTACAAGGTGACAACGTCCCAGTCGTGTCCAGCAGCAGTGACCTCACCAGTCCGGAGGAGCGCGGCCAGAGCAGGGGAAGCCATGCTGTCTGCGCCGGGGAAGGAAACTGCGCGCCGACACTTCCTCTCAGGGCGCCTCCCCTTCCAGCAGTCACTGCTCGGTAGCGCCACCTGGTGGAGGAGCTGGGACGTGCCGTGTTGTGCTCCGCACTGAAGACTGCAGAGATCTCCTCATCACGGATCTTGTTGCACTCAGCTTTCCCTAAGTTCTGAATGGCGTAATTATGCAGATTACTTCTCCTTGCAGGAAAGTTCATTTGCATTATTTTTCCCATGGAGCTTGGCGTGTAAGGCCTCCTAAGGCCTCTTTCACATATCCGTTTTTTTTGTGTCAGGCATAATCCCTGGAATACCTAAAGGGACGGATCCAGCGCTGAAATGAAAAAACTGATGCAACGATCATTTTTTTTGCTGGATCCGACCTGAACTTTTGAACCCAGAAAAAGAAGTTTTGGAGCCAGAAAATGCAGATTTGTATGTCCGGAGACAGTGGAAAATGTAGTAGTAGTAGTAAGTAGTAGTAGTCCTCGATTTCCAGACTCCGGATCAGTGTTTTGATGGATTGCACAAAAGACTGGTCCGGTTCCATACACTTCTATTATTTCCGGCCGCCTGATGCGCCACTTCAGGCACTAAAAAATAAAAACGTTGCAGTGACCGTTTTGTCCGGCCGCCGGAATGTATATTTCCGCCGGATCCGGACAAAAACGGATACAACGCACTGACATCAGACGCGATCCGGCGCTAATGAAAGTCAATGCTAAAAAAAAGCATCCAGTACCGGATCCGTTTTTTTAACAACACGCCGGATCACGCCTGAAGTCAAAAAACGGATATGTGAAAGAGGCCTAACCGTCCTGGATCCATCCCCAGTGCTTCATCCTCCGCTCTGACATTGATATATATTGGTGGTCACCCAGCTTTTCCAGAATCATACACACACAACCATGAAGCAGCGGACGTGTAAGGTAAAGGGCGAGCGGCACCACAAACACCATCAGCAGGTGTCATGGAGATGAGCGAAATCAAATTTGTGCCGAAAGCTATTAAAAAATATCAGATTTGGCAGAAATCCATGTTTTCAGTGATGTAATTAGCATGTATCCAGTAAAAAGTGGCCAGCCAGGCGCTGATGGGTTATAGGGCCAGGAGCTGATGGGTTATAGGGCCAGGCTCTGATGGGTTATAGTGCCAGGCGCTGATGGGTTATAGGGCCAGGCGCTGATGGGTTATAGGCCAGGCGCTGACGGGTTATAGGGCCAGGAGCTGATGGTTATAGGGCCAGGCTCTGATGGGTTATAGGCCAGGCGCTGATGGGTTATAGGGCCAGGCGCTGATGGGTTATAGGCCAGGCGCTGACGGGTTATAGGGTCAGAGCTGATGGGTTATAGGGCCAGGCGCTGATGGGTTATAGGGCAGGAGCATGGTTATAGGCCAGCTGATGGGTTATAGGGCCAGGCGCTGATGGGTTATAGGCCAGGCGCTGACGGTAAGGTCAGCTGATGGTTATAGGGTCAGCTCTGATGGTATAGTGCAGCTGATGGTTATAGGGCCAGGCGCTGATGGGTTATAGGCCAGGAGCTGAGGTTATAGGGTTGAGCGACGGTTATAGGCAGGCGCTGATGGGTAGGTCAGAGCTGATGGGTTATAGGGCCAGGAGCTGATGGGTTATAGGCCAGGCGCTGATGGGTTATAGCAGGCCTGAGGTTAGTCAGGCGCTGATGGGTTATAGGGTCAGGCTCTGATGAATTATGGGGCCAGGCACTGATGGGTTATAGGGCCAGGCTCGCAGCAATTTCAATTGGAACAATTTTATAGGGATCAAATGGAATTTAGCGTTTGATCTGAAGGCGTCCACCCCAAAAAGCAATCTGGAAATGTGCTCAAATCTGCAGACGCGATGCCATTGGCACCAGTGAGCGGCAGTGAATGTCGCTGGACGACACCCGTATTACTGAGAACAAGCGCCATACTAATAATAATCTTTATTTTTATATAGCACTAACATATTCCGCAGCGCTTTACAGTTTGCACACATTATCGTCGCTGTCCCCGATGCGGCTCACAATCTACATTCCCTATCAGTATATGTATATAGGACCGGCCGGATACGAGGGGCTCTGCGGGCACTGGGTCTCCTGGGTCTGTGCAGCCGTCCAGTGACGTGACCACACAGGTCACATGATCCACACTGGCCACTCCCTCCATTGTATTCCTGGAAGATACTTTGTTGCCTTTTGGTGGTTTCCTAGCAGCAATCTCCATGACGCTGGAGCTGAAACATCAGGATCGACTGATCTCTGTGCAGCTGCTGTTGGAGGACACAATGTCTGACTCCGCAGAACCACAGGCGCCCACAACCCCAAAAACCAGCGACTACTACAGAGTGCAGCCTGACCTGCCTGCCAGGTTTAATCACCGGACACGTGGAGAGGAGGATACAGGTAAATGGATGGGAGCAGCGAATAAACTATGAGGACAAATACAAGTACAGAAGTTGTGACTTGCAGACAAGCTGAAAAAGTCATGCACTTAGCTACAGGCATAGGGGATAAGTGGCCGATTGCTGAGGGTCCGACCGCTAAGGTCCAAAGAGCGGGGCTCTGGAATTCCGACAATGGGGTGCAGCGAGTGCAGCGCTCGGCTATTCCCGTCCCGTAGCCCCGTTCTGAGGGTTGCTGCTTCCAGCTATCGAACCCCAGCGATCAGCAATTTATCCCCTGGAATTGCAGCCATTTTAATCAGCGAGCTGTGCCAGAGCGGAGGGTACGATTGGTAATATAACCCTCTTATTACTGCTGCAGGGGAGAAATATTGATTTCCATTGGTGCAGATATGTAATGATGTGTTACTCCATGCCAGCCCCAACATACCGCCATGTAATACCCTGCTATGATGTCCTTTTGTGGTGGACCTCTACGTAGGAAGATCAGCCGGGCTTTCCTATCATTTCATGCCACCGCATCCAGAGGCCAAAAAGAAACCCTGTTGAGCGTTCCCTTGTGCACACGCTAATTGGACGGCTTGACCGTCGTCTGCACAGATCCGGCAGGCCGATGATAGAAGAGACTTTCCTAGCAGAAATGTTCTCCACATTTTGGTTGGGTGAAGATCACTTAAGTTATACTTATTTTTTTTCAGATCAAAGCCGGGAATCCGCTGTACAGGACAACAAACCAGACGTATGGGAATAAACCGCCGACCGTCCACGAGATGCCGGTGAGACACTGCAATCCACTGCCGTCTGATCCTTCATAGTCTTTTACATAGTTGGAGGGAGAGGCTAATGACAAGGGGTCTTCAATGACACTCTCCCTCTGTGACAGCCATATTGTCCAATAGGGCATATGTTTGGGGAGTAACCAGATGGGATGACATTTTTCCACCTATTGTGCCCAGTAAAGCACGAGTCCCTCCTGTGGCTGATAGGGCATAATGGGAGCTGTAGTCTTGCAACAGCTGGAAAGTTGTAGGTTGAGGGACCTTGTTGTATGGTTTTGGGCTCTTTTCTGGGGACGTCCATCCTCCGCTCTGCAACATGGGATTCCTATGCAGTGAGTGATCCCACGTTACTAATAGCATTTTGTCTATTTCCAGACCACATTTAATGGAGTATCAGATACGTTTTCAGAAACTGCAACCAAATGTGGAATGTTCCGGAACCATGGATTTAACACATACATTGAGAAGAGCTTTGTGACCGGTCCGGACAATCTCATCACTGCCAATGACCGGCTAAATTTCCATAGGAGCTATAACATGAGTGGCCCGTCCTACAGCGCCTGACCAACGGCTACAGATAAGACTGAGGCTGTATAAACTGCGAGCTGGATGACTACTCCCAATATCTACACCACCATTCATATCAGGAAATAAAATAACCAAAAAACTTCTCTCACCCATAAAACTTAAGTATAAATCCAAAAATGAAACAGATTCTATATTCCTGGAGTACTTTGGTGCCGTCCTGGTGCCACCCGTTCTCTATTGTCAGCTGCAATTATCAAGGAATGTAAAGTGTTATATAGACAGCACCAGAGATCCGCTACAGCCTGAGCCCTCACTGGCAGATAGTCAGTGGTCCTGATTGGGGTTGGGGGGCATCACAGTTATTATTTACTTTTTCAACTTTCATAGTGTGCATTCATAGGGCGAATGACCCTATTACACAAAGAGGGGAGCAGAGAATAGCAGCCAGCAAGAAGAGCAAGTAGCAGGAAAGAATAGGGAGAAAAATAGAGCCAGGTAAAGAGACACCGTAGGTGAAAGTACAATACAGTGGGTAGCAAAAGAGAGCAATCAGCAATAATGGGGAGCAAGAGAGAGTATTAGCAATAGTTAGGAACAAAAGAGAGCAATCCGTGATAGTGAGGACCAAAAGAGAGGTATCATCAATAGTGGGGAGCAAAAGAAAACAATCAGCAATAGTGGGGATCAAGAGATAGTAATAGTGTAGAGCAAATGAGTGTGATCAATAATAGTGGTGAGCAAAAGAAAATGATCAGTGCTATTGGGGAGTAAGTGACAGCGATCAGCAATAGTTGGGAACTAAAGAGCAGTCAGCGATAGTGGTGAACAAAAGAGAACAATCAGTGATAGTGGTGAACAAGAGAGCGATCAGGGACAATAGGGAGCGAGAGAGGGGTCCGCAATAATGGGGAGCAAAAGAGAGTGATCAGTAATAGCGGTGAACAAAAGAGAGCAATCAGCAACATTGGGCAGCAAAATAGAATGATCAGCAATAGTGGGGAGCAAGAGAGAGTAATCAGTGATCAAGGGGAGCAAAAGAGTGCTAGTAGCAATAATGAGGAGCAAGAGAGAACGATAATGGGGAGGACAGAGTCACCAGTGATAGTGGGAGCAGGTTATAGAGGGGAGCCGGGTGTAGCAGGGAATACACCGTTGTTTGTTTTTTGATGGTTTTTGCACATTTTGTCATTATTCCAGCAGGGTGTAATGGGAGCTACATTTGCTGTGCACACTGCTATAGAATATGTTGGCTCTTTGTAAAGATTTGTAATAACTGATAAGAAGTTTCTCAGCTGAATGAAAACTTTACAAACATTTTATTCTGAACAGGAAATATAACACAATAGACATGTCCTTGAAGACGTCGTCGTAACATTCTACGTATGGTTCTCTGGGTGCAGCACTCGTATAGTGGAGCATCCATGGTCCCCAATACCCTCAGCAATAACATTCAAAGATTTGTTACTTTGGGGACAATTTTTTTTTCTTACTTAAGTGCATGTAATTGTGGCTAAAAATGATTTTTTTTAGTTTGGTTTCATTAAAAATGTTGCCCCGTTTGCCTTCTATAGCTGCTGTATCACGCTGTCTGTTGCTGACTGCAGAATCAGGTAACGGGATCGGCTACATTATCTTTATTTATTGGATGTGTTAGAGACATGAATAGTGGCACTGACTATTGTACAGGTGTGACAGGTTCTCTGCACAGACTGCACAGTTCCATACAGTGGATGCTGGTGGAGGAGCATGTGACCAGACACGCCCATCAGTCTCATCCAACAGAAAGGCAGCATTGTCATGTGAGTCTTTCAGTTTGACGAGGCTGATGGACAGGTCTGGTCACATGTTCCTGCACCGGCAGCCACTGCATAGACCGGAGAGCAGTGCGGAGGAGAACCGATCATACCTGTACAGCAGTCAGTGCCACTAACCATGTCTCCAACACACATGATAAATAAAAGATAATGTGGCCGACCCCATTATTGCAGCCAGCACTGACAGTGTAATACCACGGCTGCAGGAGGCAAACGGGCAAAATGTTTAATGAAACTCAAAGGCAAAAATTGTGTTTAGATCCAATTTCATGCATTTAAGCAAGAAAAAAATTGTTCTCAAAGTGGACAACCCCTTTAAGGAATGACATTTAGTCCAACTATTAAATGAACTCCAACTATTAAATGGACTCTGTCAGCACAGAATGACTGTTCAAACCAAGTACAGGCGCTCGGTGCATCATGGTGCGGCCACACGATTAAGCACACCTTCCAACCTGCCTATTTTCCATCTATCTCCACCCCCTCCCTCTTTGATTGACAGCTCTGGCTTCATAAAGTCAGAGAAGGGGGGAGCTAGATGGAATAAATGAAGGTGTGAAAATGTACTTCAAGGTGTATTCCTATCTCTAAAATCCTCTCTCAATACGAGTTATGTAGTAGGTGTAAAAATAATATCAAATTCCTCCAATTAGAATTAGGACCGTAAGTATCCATGGGTATGAACACTAGGAACTAGCTGTCACTATATCAGTGGTTGTAATCATGGATACCTAAGGTCCAGCATGCCTAAACATGAGGTAAGCAACAAAGCTAATCAGGTAAACTATACTACATTTTTATTTGGAGGTATTTGCTAATATTATTACACCTACTACATATGGGGATAGGATCTTGGAGATAGGAATACACCTTTAATAAGTTGAATGATGAGGATAATTGATGTGCAGTCCTCTAGGGGCACTTTGCTGAGTGCAGACCCCACAACCATATAATGCGGTGAGCTGTGACACATTGTGCATTAGAAGATTACTGTTACATTGTATCATTGTAAGATGTCAGAAACCAACCAATCAGACAGAAGGATGTCACACAAAGGCTGCTGATTGGCTGCTGTGTTAGTGTTGTTTATATTCCTCATTCATTGTTATTGTGTCAGATTACACCAGTATCATAGATGGGGCCACAGCTACTGAGGATGAGGGGTCCCGAGACTGACACCAGTGTGAATGGGAGGGAACTCTCGTTTGTTTATGTTGCTTTTATTTTTTTCTGTATTGTCCAGTTAAGGCCAGTGTCACATCCTATCCCAATATGTAGTGGGTGTAATAATATTACCAAGTACCTTCAATTAGAAATGTAGTATAGTTCTTCTGTTTCACTGTGTTGCTTACCTCATATGTAGGGCACTGCAGTATCTTAGGCATCCATGATTACAACCACACGTATAGGGATAGGTAATTAGTTGTTAGTGGTTGTAATCATGGATACCTAAACTACTGCAATGCCTGCACATGAGGTAAGCGGCATTGCAAATTAGAAGAACAGTACTACATTTCTAATTGGAGGTAATTTCTGTTATTATTATTATGACACCTACTACGTATTGGGATAGGATCTTGGAGATGGAAATAACCCGTTAACTGTAGGCAATCGCTTTATAGAAGTGTAATAGAAAAATATTTAGACTTGAGAGAAATATTTTTCTATCTACTGGCTAACACGGTACGAAGATATACATCTTTCCTATATAGAAGTGTAATAGTGTTTTTTTTCAGAATATATTGAGGGAAATGCTTAAATGGCCATTCCCCACACTGTGTTATTAGTGGAACTGCTCACTATTACTGTGGCAGGGACCAATTAAGTGGAGGATCAGTGGCGACTGTGATTGATTGTCTCCCGGGGAAGGCGGAGAATGCTGAGGTGCCGCACATAATCAGCAGCAGAAATTTCCTATAAAAAAAGAGTGAAAATGAGGGAACGTCAAAGCAGCAAAACGTGAGAACAATCCGGGTATCAGTAAACTTGCATCATCTTTCTCTGCTGCTCACTGTTATCAGCCATTTCAGGAAGCTGACAGGGGACTGTAGGACAGTTGAGTACAATCTATTACTCCCTGTTTCAGCCATTTAAGGGGAGAGGCAGAGGGCAGTGGTGTACTAATCTGTCCTACAGTTGCCTCTGCAGTAATGGCTGATAACAGGGAGTAATAGATTGCAGTCACTTGTACTACAGTCTCCTCTCCCCAGTAATGGCTGATAACAGGGAGTCATAGATTGCAGTTGTCATGGTATGCTGGCCTCCTGGCATAATATAGGACATGGTTTATGTCCTGTCCACTCAGGGTTAACTTTTGCTGGCCTCCCTTTGGATCTGGGAGGGTATTTATACCCAGTCCAGAGGGAGATTCTCTGTCAGCTATACTTTCGTTGTGACTGTGTGTCTGACCCCCCTGGTTTGTGTGTATACTGCTCTGCTTGTTTGATTCCCGTGTATGACCCGGTCTGTTTGCTCACTCTGCTCTCTGTCTCACGTTTTGCTTATATTGTCTTCTCCGGTTCTGACCTCCTGGCTTGGCTATCGATACTCCGTTACAGTTTTGTCCCTATTGTACTGTCTATTGCCCGCTCTGGTTTACTGATCTATTGCTACGTCCTGACTATCCGTTCTGTCTAACCCTTTGGTACTGTCGTGCTATCTTGTGCTCTGATCTCAGCCTGTCCTGGTTTTCGTCCTTGTCTTTGCCCCTTGGTAACTTTATCTCGTTGTTACCCTGCTAGGAGTTTTCCTGCAGTTCCTAGATCTCTGGAGCTTAGGCCACGCCCCCAGCAGTCACATGCTGCAGGTCCTGTTAGTCTGCAGTACACATCATTCATTACTGCTGCCTCTGAGAGACGTGTGGCCGGCTCCGCCCCTTGGCAGTCACATGCTGCGGAAGGTCCTGTTCCACAGAAACACACGTCTTCCCTGCTGCGGCTCTGCTATACAGGTATCCTCGAGCACAGTTTGTTTTATTCAGGACACGTGCACTGGCTCAGTGAGCATGTGCAGTGCGGTGTCCCTGACAGCAGTCACCTGAACTACAGTCTCCTCTCCCCAGTAATGGCTGATAACAGGGATTAATAGATTGTACTCATCTGTCCTACAGTCTCCTCTCCCCAGTAATGGCTGATAACAGGGAGTAATAGATTGTACTCACCTGTCCTGCAGTCACCTCTCCCCAGTAATGGCTGATAAGAGAGTAATAGATTGTACTCAACTGTCCTACAGTCTCCTCTCCCCAGTAATGGCTGATAACAGGGAGTAATAGATTGTACTCACCTGTCCTGCAGTCACTCTCCCCAGTAATGCTGATAAGAGAGTAATAGATTGTACTCATCTGTCTTACAGTCTCCTCTCCCAGTAATGGCTGATAACAGGGAGTAATGATTGTACTCACCTGTACTACAGTTCCTCTCATCATAATGGCGATAAGAGAGTAATAGATTGTACTCAACTGTCCTACTGTCACAGGGTCACTGCAACAGTGTGGAGCCAGAAGACCACAGCGTCTGATTGCTCCTACTCCGGCGCTGAGAAGCACTTCTACTTTATGTTACTGATGTTTATTCCTTCTGGCAGAACCAGGGTTAATCGGCCATGTTGGAAATCTCTGTGCTCACAGCTGAACTCGGTTAGCCACTCCTTTCCCCTTTATAATCTGGGCTCTGACTCAAATCCTTGTCAGAGCTAGCATTTGCTGCATGCCTAACAGAGGGAGAGGAGTTCTTATGAGGAGAATTCTAGCGAACATGAAATTCCCTATCCTTCTCTATTTTTATTCCCCTTCCTCCACGCCCCGATGCATTCCTGTTATATGTGAGTGAATATTTTGTATGCCTACTATTTTCAGTTACCCTTGTTTGTGTTGCCTTGTTTGTCAGGTTGGTGTACTACTGTGCAAAGTAGCGCCCCTCTTCTCTGGGTGGGAAGAGAACAGACACAGGGCTAACTCAGGAGATAAGGCAAGGGTGAAGGCCCCAGCATCTTCACCTTCAGAAGTATCCCAGGGAGTAGGGGGAGCTAGGGCGCCCCCTATTGTTAGGGGCAGGGAAGGAGCTCCTGGTCCCAAGTCACCCGACAGCTGTGTTGTGGCATTTGCTCTGACCATAACCATTTTTACTGATCCATGATGGATCCAATCAATGCTCTGATGGGGTAACTGCAGCAGCTCAGTCTGGAGGTGGTAGATTTATGCACGGTTGTTTTGCAGCACTCTAATACATCTGATGTGGGAATCTCATCTCTCAGACAAACCATAGTGGAGTCCGAGATCGCTTATCCTGACAGGTTCGCTGGGGGGTGACAAGTTTGCTGTGTTCCGGGAGGCCTGTAAACTGTACTCCAGGTTACGTCTGGTTTCCTCAGGTACAGAGGAGCAACGTGTGGGGATAGTAATCTCGCTCCTCCAGGGGGACGACCAAGCGTGGGCGTTTTTCTCTCCGTCTGCCTCTCAGTCGCTTCACATGGTGGAGGGATTTTTTCTGGCACTGGGCCTTATACAGTATATGATGACCCCAATCGCGTCTCCTTAGCTGAATCCACACTGCACCAACTTCAGCAAGGAGACCGGCCAGCAGAGGAATATTGCTCTGATTTCTGGAGGTGGGCCACGGACACCAGGTGGAATGACCCCGAACTCGGTAGTCAGTTCTTTGTGGTGCTTACATTAAGGGTGAAGGATCCTTAGCTCTGTATGAGACACCTGACTCCCTTGAGGCAGCCATTTCTCTGGCAATCCGGGTTGATCGCCGTCTTCACCAGATATAGAGACCTCTGTGTGCGGGAGGTCCGTGGGCAAGTGAGGTCAGCACTGAGCTTACTGAGGAACCCATACAGGTGGGTGCAGCATCTTACTCTGGTAAATTGTCTGTTGTCCAGTGTAAAGGAGGAGTGTGTTTCTTCTGTGGTAAAAAGGGCCATTTCATGGGCACGTGTCCTTCCCGACCACATAGTAAGCAACTGCCGGAAAACTAAATGGCCCAGGTTGCGGGAAGGTTAGTAACCCGAGTGTACTTATCACCACTGTGTGTAGGACACAGTTTTTTCTACCAGCAGTAATCCACCTAAGTGGAATTAAGTTGGACGTATCTGCATTTCTGGACT
Organism: Oophaga sylvatica; assembly: GCA_033576555.1. Classification (NCBI taxonomy): domain Eukaryota; kingdom Metazoa; phylum Chordata; class Amphibia; order Anura; family Dendrobatidae; genus Oophaga; species Oophaga sylvatica. The sequence continues at coordinate 106,066,251 of JARQOD010000008.1, read as the reverse complement.
GTGGGGTTTAATTTGATCGAAGCTAGGTTCGTCCAGGTCCAAGGCCTCATTCACATACTCTGTCCAAGACCCATACTCACAATCGCCACCGACTCCGTCCCCTTGAAACAGGGGTATTTTACTCAAGTCATCCGAGACTTACAGCTTCAGGTGAGGGTCATGCACACTGAGGTGTTAGACTGTATGTGCTAGAGCAGTGATTTTCAACCTTTTTTGAGCCGCGGCACACTTTTTATACTTAGAAAATCCTGGGGCACACCACCAACCAAAATAGCACAAAATGACACTAAAACAGTCATATTATACATATAGTTAATAATATAGATTTTTTCCCCACGGCACACCCGACCATGCGGAACACTGGTTGAAAATCACTGTGCTAGAGGGTCTGCCCTCACCTGTGGTACAGGGACTTCCTTGGTTCGCTCTGCACAATCCTTTAGCAGATTGGCAGACTCAGGAAGTAGTAAAATGGAGTGTGTATTGTCAAGGACACTGCTAGGGTGGATACCCAGTCTGTGCCTAGTTACCTGTCGGATTTTGGGGATGTTTTCTCAGAGCAGGGTGCCAAGAACTCCCTCCCCATCGTCCTTATGATTGCACCATTAATCTGGTTCCTGGTGCCAAGCTACCCAAGAGCAGACTCTATAATATCTCTGGTCCAGAGAGACAGGCCATCAAGGACTACATCGCGGAAAGCCTGGCTAAAGGTCATATCAGACCATTCTCATCCCCCATTGCCGCGGGGTTCTTTTTTGTAAAGAAAAAAATGGGGGTTACGCCCTTGCCTGGATTTCTGTGAACTCAATACGATCACTGTCCGTGATCCTTATCCGCTCCTTCTCATTCCAGACCTCTTTAATCAGATTGTAAGGGCAAAATGGTTCTCTAAGATGGACCTCAGGGGGGCAAATAATCTCATCCACATTAAAGAGAGGGATAAGTGGAAAACTGCGTTCAATATGCCTGAGGGACACTATGAGAATCTGGTGATGCCTTTTGGGTTGACGAACGCGCCCGCCGTCTTTCAACACTTTATAAATGACATCTTTAGTCACCTGGTTGGCAGATTTGTGCTTATCTATCTGGATGACATATTAATTTATGCACTTGACCTTGAGTCACACCAGATACATGTCAGTCAGGTCTTACATATACTCCGAGACAATAAATTATATGTCAAACCCGAGAAGTGTATGTTCTCGGTTGAGGAGATCCCTTTCCTAGGATATGTATTGTCTTCCTTCGCTTTTCACATGGATCCAGCAAAAGCCAGGGCGGTATTGGATTGGGATAGTCCTGAGGATTTGAAGGCATTTCAAAGGTTTTTAAGTTTTGCTAATTACTACAGTAAGATCATAAAGAACTTTTCGGTAGTAGTCAAACTTCTTACGGATATGACTTGAAAAAGGACGGACTTCTCCAAGTGGTTCAGTCCTGCCAGCGAGGCATTTGATACATTGAAGAGGTGTTTTTCATATGCGCCCATCCTTTTTCAGCCTGACGTCTCTCAGTCTTTTATCGTTGAGGTCGATGTGTCTGAGGTGGGAGCAGGGACTGTATTGTCACAGGGTGCGTATCTTGGTAAATGGCCACCATGTGCTTATTTTTCTAAGAAACTGTCACCTGCTGAGAAAAATTCTGACATTGGTAACAGGGAACTCCTAGCAATCAAATGGGCATTTGAAGAGTGGAGTCATTTTTTGGAGGGAGCTGTTCACCCAGTTATGGTAATCACTGATCATAATAATCTGGTATACTTGGAATCGGCGAAACGTCTAACACCTCGACAGGTGAGATGGGCATTGTTCTTTACCAGGTTTAACTTTTTTGTCACATAAAGGCCGGGGAATAAAAACATTAAGGCAGATGCCTTATCTCATTGCTTTCCAGGAGGAGGAAATAAGTGTGAACCGGTACCTATTCTTAAAAGAGGGGTGGTTATGGCATCTATATGCTCCGATCTGGAAAGAGAGATTGTTGACGCTCAGGGGACACCCCTGCTGCCTGTCCACTTGGTAAACTGTTTGTTCCTGTTAATCTCCGTCTTAGAGTCCTTAGCCAACATCACGATTTAGTGTTGGCCAGACACCCTGGTAATAAAGCTACCGATGATCTGCTTACTCAGCGTTTTTGGTGGCCAGATGCTCACTAGGATGTCCGGGAGTATGTAGCTGCCTGCAGTGTCTGTGTGCGTTCTAAGACCTCTCATACTCACCCGTCGGGGGCTCTCCAGCAATTGGATATTCCAGTATACCTTGGACTCGCATGTCTGTTGATTTTATTATCTACCAGTGTCAGCAGGGAGTACTGTAATACTGGTGTGGGTAGATAGATTCAGTAAAATCTCTCATTATATCGCTTTACCGAACACCAATTCCTTGGCGCAAATTTTCGTCAGGGAAATAATTAGATTACATGGGATCCCGACCGATATTGTTTCTGATCAGGGGGTGCAGTTCGTCTCCAAGTTTTGGTGGGCGTTTTGTACCCGTCCGGGGATCCATTTGTTCTTCCGCATTTCACTTGCAGTCTAATGGGCAGACTGAACGGGTTAACCAGAATCTAGAGATGTATCTCAGGTGTTTTCTATCTGAGAATCAGAAGGACTGGGTTACCTGTTTACCATAAGCCGAATTCGCTGTACATAATTGTCAGGAATCGACAGGTAAGTCCTCGTTTTTCGGGGCATATGGATTCCATCCTCAGTTTAGTTCATTTATTAGTAATCGCCCTTTTGGATTACCGGAAGAACGGTTTTCATCTTCTATTTCTACCATATGGCAGGGGGTTACAAATAATTTGAGGAAGATGGGATTCAACTATAAGAGTGTGGCTGATCGGAGACGTTTGGTGTGTCCAGACCTGTGTGTTGGTGACTTGGTGTGGCTGTCCTCTAGGAACATTAAGCTGAAGGTTCCGTCTTGGGAACTGGATCCCAGGTTTATCAGTCCTTATAAGATCGTAGCCGTCATCAATTCCGTAGCATTTCGCCTTGCTTTACCGCCTATTTTTAGGATCCATAATGATTTCATCAATCTCTCCTCAAATAATACGTTGCATCTTCAGTACCATCAACTCTACCACAATCTCCTGTCATTATCGATGGAAACTTGGAATTTCAGATTGCGAAGATCTTGGATTCTGGTCTTCTTCGTCAGTCGCTTCAATATCTGGTACATTGGAGGGGTACTGTCCGGTGGAGAGGATGTGGGTACTAGAATCTGATGTTCATGCGGCCAGACTGGTCTGGGCTTTTCACGTGGCATACCTCGATAAGCCTGGTCCTGAGGTTCTGGAGGTCCCTCGAAGAAGTAGGGTACTGTCATGTTTGCCGCAACAGAGAGGAGCCAGAAGACCGCAGTGTCTGATTGCTCCTACTTAGGCGCTGAAAAGCACTTCTCCTTCATTTTAATGGTGTTTATTCCTTCTGGCATTACAGGGGTTAATCGGCAATGTTGGAAATCTCTGTGCTCGTGCTGAGCTAAATTAGCCACGCTTTTCCCCTTACTAATCTGTTTGCTGCATGGCTACCGGAGGGAGAGGAGTTCAAATGAGGAGAGTTAGAGGAGTTATTTGTGACTGTTGCTTGGATTGCATGTGTGGTAATTCCCTATCCTTCTATATTTTGTTTTTTTTTCCCCTTCCTCCACGCCCTGATGCATTCCTCTGTTATATGTGAGTGACTATTTTGTATGCCTGGAGTTTTCTGTTAACCTTTTGTTTGTGTTGACTTGTTTGTCAGGTTGGTGTACTACGGTGCACAGTAGCGCCCCTCTTCCCTGGGGAAGAGAACAGAAGGAGGGCTAATTCAGGAGATAAGGCAGGGGTGGAAGCCCTGGCATCTTCACCTTCAGAAGTATCCCGAAACGTAGGGCAAGCTAGGCTGCCCCCTAGTGTTAGGGACAGGGAAGGTCACCCGACAGCTGTGTTGTGACACCTACAGTCTCCTCTCCCCAGTAATGGCTGATAACAGGGAGTAATAGATTGTAGTCACCTGTCCTACAGTCACCTCTCCCCAGTAATGGCTGATAACAGGGTGTAAGGTTCTGTGTACATGTTCCTGAAACTCAGTTTGTTCGTCAGCCATTTTACTTTCTGTCTTGCTGCAGCTATCTTGCCCTCAGTCAAAATGGAGTTTCCAGCTTGCATGTTCCCGCCCTGATTCTCTCCTTTTGCTTCTTAAGCAGCCACAGCTGAGCAATCAGTGCTTCAGAATCTAGCCTGCAGTGAACCTGTGACCTGACTCCTAAAGCCTTGGACCTTGTACTCCAGCTATTCCTACTGAGGAACTCTGAAGCACTTGTGGACTCTGAACCCTGCTCTTTGAAAGACCCACGTTTGCATGGACTTACGGTAACAGAGAAGAAGATCCTGAACCTGTTGTGGAGAGTGATTGCTGAGCTTAGATTACTCTGGCCTGCTGTGTCTCCTGCTTCTGTGTCTGCAAACTGTGTGACTATTTTTGCCAACTTGTATGAAGTAATACAAGACTTTCTATATCAAACCTGTGTCTCATGTATTTTCATCGCACCCAAGCACAAGACGCTATATGAACTGTACTACATACATTACAAGATTCTGAAGCCAAAACGTTAGTGTCTGCTGGGTCTGGAAAGGCTGTGTCTGCTGTAACTGTGGATATCGGATGTCCGGTTGTACTTTCTGTGATGACAGTGGTTGTGACTTCTCACAACCATTCCAGGTGAGCAATTCCCTTAAGTGTTTTTTTTTCTGCAGTGTTACCACAGGTAAACACTATTGTTTTTTTTTTTTTTTTTTTCTTTTCTCTTTTTGTCTGCTGTAACTGTGGATATCAGATGTCCGGGTGAACTTTCTGTGATGATAGTGGTTGTGACTTCTCACAACCATTCCAGGTGAGCAGTTCCCTTAATTTTTTTTCTCTCTGCAGTGTTACCACAGGTAAACACTATTGTTTTTTTTTCTCCTCTCCTATTCTTCCAGTACTCCTGTCTTAAAAGATCTGGAAAATGGAGGCCCGCATAAAGGAACTTTGCGGAGTGACTGATAATATCCTTGCAGATTTGCAGAATATAAAGACCCGTTTTTCAAGCCTACAGGACCTCACTAATCACAATTTGCAAGTGTTTGGACAGACTGCCCAGGATTTGCGAGCCAGGATTGAGGTTCTAGAAGAGCGAGTCCAGGCTCCTGCCGTAGCCCCGAGTTCTGGGATTCCCAAGTTGCCCCCTTTTCGTTTTGGCGGTGAACGTGAGAAATTCAGGGGATTTATTAATCAATGCAATCTTTTTTTTTCTGCACATGCTTCACAATTTCCCACTGAACGATCTAAGGTGCTTACTATAATTATGTTGCTTACCAACAAGGCTTTGATGTGGGCAAACCCTCTGATTGAGACTGAGGATGATTGTTTGAATCACCTTGATGCTTTTATTTCAGCCATGGGGCAGGTGTTTGATGACCCCAATCGAGGTGCAACAGCTGAAGCAGCCATGTTAGCTTTGCGCCAAGGTAAGCACTCGGTAGCTGAATATGCCTTGGATTTCAGGAGATGGGCCCTTGATACCACCTGGGACAGTTCCGCCAAAAAATCTATTTTTCGAAAGGGGTTATCTCCACTGATTAAGGATGAACTTGCTCGTGCCGACCCTCCCACTGCGTTAGGTGACTTTATTAACTACTGCATCCGTATTGATACTCGTCTGACTGAACGCAGGCAAGAGAGATGGTTCGAAAGCAATCGCACTAACCTTTTCCTACCTTCCTCTCCAGCTAAGGAACCTTTGAGTAGGATTACACGGGAACCTGAACCTGAACCCATGCAGGTAGACTCTTTACAACGACGGGTTAGTGATGCAAGCAAGGAACATCGTTTTAAGGAAAATCTATGTTTCTATTGTGGTAAGTCAGGGCACTTCATTATAAACTGCCCCAGCCGTTCTCGTAAGACTACTGCAGCACTCATTCATTGTGAGTGTTGCGAGAGGGGATCTGTCAGGTCCGAGCCTCAGGCTCCAGAGAGATCTGCAGCAACAGATCTTGATTTCTCGGACTTAAACTCCGTTACCTCTGAGGACATTGACTGTGTAAACGCTGCCATTTTTCAAGTTTCCTCAGCGGTGTCCCAGCTGAGTTGTAAGAAAAACAATTCTCATTGCTTTCTTTCCATCAAACTCTGGGTTGACTCAGCTTGGGTGTCTAGCTCTGCTATGATCGACTCAGGGGCAAGTGGAAATTTTATGGATGTCTCCTTTGCTCTGAAACAGGGGATACGTTCAGTGAAGAAGGCTACTCCAGTACAGATGGAAACTGTGGATGGCTCCCTGCTGACCTCTGGACCAGTGGATCAGGAAACAGAGCCTTTGAGGGTTCTTATGGGTAAAGATCATCAAGAGAAACTGTCCTTTATGCTTATCTCTTCTCCCCACTTTCCCATTATTCTAGGGCTACCATGGCTGCAGGCTCAGAATCCTACCATTAACTGGGAGACCAAGGAATTACACTTTCCAGAGAAACAGATGAGTCCAAAAGTTTCAGCTTGCTCTGTTCCTAAAGGAACCATGTCAGTCCCTGAACTACCAGCTGTATACCAGGACTATGTGGATTTATGTGACAACAAGAACGCTGACCAGCTTCCTCCTCACCGTCCATATGATTGTCCAATTGAATTATTGCCTGGAGCAGAGATACCTTTTGGTAAGATCTACCCCTGGCGGGGCCCGAGCTAAAGGCTTTAAAGGATTACATAGACGAAAATCTAGCCAAGGGCTTCATACGCCCCTCTTCATCTCCTGCAGGTGCACCCATCTTCTTTGTAAAGAAGAAAGATGGATCTCTGAGACCATGCGTAGACTATAGGGAACTCAATAAGGTTACTATTAGAAACCGTTATCCATTGCCTTTAATCCCTGAGTTATTGGAGGGAGTGCGACATGCCAAAATTTTCTCTAAACTAGATCTTCGTGGGGCCTATAACTTAGTCCGTATTAGACCTGGGGATGAATGGAAGACTGCATTCAGGTCACGCTATGGACACTTTGAATATCTAGTTATGCCTTTTGGTCTGAGTACCCGCCCAGCCACTTTCCAACACTTGGTGAATGACATCTTCAGGGATCTCCTAGATACATTCGTGGTAATTTATTTGGATGATATTCTAATTTTTTCTAACTCCACAGAGGAACATCATGGACATGTGAGAATGGTCTTGGAACGTCTAAGACAAAATCATCTTTACATCAAACTTGAAAAGTGTGAATTCCATAGGACCGAAATTCAATTTCTGGGGTATGTACTGTCTACACAAGGAATTAGTATGGATGGAAGCAAAACCCAAGCCATCAAGGATTGGCCAAGTCCTAGAAATGTGAAGGAGGTACAGCGCTTCATCGGGTTTGCCAACTTCTATAGACGTTTCATTAGAAATTTCTCTGAGGTAGTGTCACCTATCACCCAACTTACCTGGAAAGAGTCTAGGTTCTCCTGGACTCCCCAAGCCCAGGAAGCATTTTCCCGTCTAAAAGATAAATTTACCACTGCACCTATCCTAGTACATCCCAACCCCGAGCTTGCCTTCATAATAGAGGTGGATGCTTCAGACTGTGCCGTTGGAGCTATACTCTCTCAGAGAACAGGTGAGAAGAATGTCTTGCATCCCTGTGCCTTCTTTTCCCAGCAGTTGTCTTCGGCTGAGAGGAACTACGATGTGGGCAATAGAGAGTTGTTGGCCATTATTGCCGCCTTCAAAGAATGGAGACACCTTCTTCAGGGAGCTGCACAGCAAATAGTCGTCCTGACAGATCATCGTAACCTTGAGTTTATCAGGTCGGCTAAGTGCCTGACTCCTCGCCAGGCTCGCTGGAATCTTTTCTTAAACCAATTTAATTTTATCATTTCTTATAGACCAGGATCGCGCAATGGAAAGGCTGATGCACTCTCTAGGATTTACTCAGCAGAGACAGGTCCAATTACTCCTCCTAAGACTATTCTTCCTGACTCTAGATTCCTAGGAGTAATTCATAATCAAGACCTACTTAAGGACATCAAGGAAGCATACCATGCGGATTCCTTTTTGGCACAACCCCCAAGGGACGTAAGTCTTGTCTTTAAGAATGGTGTGTGGATTCAGGGACAACGCCTGTATATTCCTGAAACAGTCAGATTGAGAGTATTGCAACTCATTCACGATTCCAAGATAGCTGGGCATAGAGGAATTCTAAAGACACAGGAATTTCTCTCTCGTTTCTTTTGGTGGCCCACTTGCAGGAAGGATGTTTTAAACTATGTCACTTCATGTGAAGTCTGTGCAAGATGCAAAACACCTCGCTCCTCACCAACTGGTCTGTTACAGCCTCTTCCCACCCCGTCCCGCCCGTGGGGATCCATTTCTATGGACTTCATTTTGGATTACCAACCTCTCAAGGGAAGAACACCATTCTAGTGGTGGTTAACCGTCTAACAAAGGCAGCTCATTTTATCCCTTGTGTCGGCTTACCCACTGCAAAACAGACATCAGATTTGATGATTAAAGATGTGTTTCGCTTACATGGAGTACCGGATGAGGTTATTTCGGATCGAGGGGTGCAATTCACTTCTAGGTTTTGGCAAAATTTCTGTGCAGCATTGGACATTAAAGTAAACCTTTCTTCTGCTTTTCATCCCCAGACTAATGGACAGACCGAACGAACCAATCAAACCCTGGAGCAGTATCTCCGCTGCTTTATCTGCCACCTACAGGATGATTGGGTGGATCTACTTCCATTAGCTGAGTTCTCGTATAACAACTCTCAGAGTGCCTCCACTAAGCAGTCTCCTTTTTACTCTAATCTAGGTTATCATCCTAACATTCTACCACGATTTCCCATAGAAACGCCTTTACCAGCAGTGGCTGAAAGAATCACGTCTTTACAGAAGAATATGGATCTTCTAAAGGAGAATCTGGAATCGGCTCAGGAAAGGTACAAGAAAGCAGCAGATAAATTTCGTAAACCTGCACCAGCTTTCAAGGTAGGAGACTTGGTCTGGCTGTCAACCAGAAATCTTAAGTTAAGGATTCCATCGTCTAAGTTGGGACATAAGTACATTGGACCCTATAAAATCAGTAAAATTATAAGTGCCGTTGCTTGTCGTCTTCAACTGCCCAGAACTATGAGAATTCACCCTGTCTTTCATGTATCCCTACTAAAGGCTGCGACACCCAATACGTTTCCTGGACGTTCTTCTCATTGCCCTGACCCAGTGCTAGTCGATGGTCAGGAAGAATTTGTGGTGGAAAGGATTTTAGATTCCAGGTTGTATAGAAATCAGTTACAATATCTGATTAAATGGCAGGGCTACCCAGTGGAGGACAACTCATGGGAACCAGTCAATAACGTTAATGCTCCTCGCTTGCTCCGTCAGTTTCATCAGAGGTACCCACACAAGCCTGGCCTGAGGTCATTCGGAGGTTGTCCCTAAGGGGGAGTAATGTAAGGTTCTGTGTACATGTTCCTGAAACTCAGTTTGTTCGTCAGCCATTTTACTTTCTGTCTTGCTGCAGCTATCTTGCCCTCAGTCAAAATGGAGTTTCCAGCTTGCATGTTCCCGCCCTGATTCTCTCCTTTTGCTTCTTAAGCAGCCACAGCTGAGCAATCAGTGCTTCAGAATCTAGCCTGCAGTGAACCTGTGACCTGACTCCTAAAGCCTTGGACCTTGTACTCCAGCTATTCCTACTGAGGAACTCTGAAGCACTTGTGGACTCTGAACCCTGCTCTTTGAAAGACCCACGTTTGCATGGACTTACGGTAATAGAGAAGAAGATCCTGAACCTGTTGTGGAGAGTGATTGCTGAGCTTAGATTACTCTGGCCTGCTGTGTCTCCTGCTTCTGTGTCTGCAAACTGTGTGACTATTTTTGCCAACTTGTATGAAGTAATACAAGACTTTCTATATCAAACCTGTGTCTCATGTATTTTCATCGCACCCAAGCACAAGACGCTATATGAACTGTACTACATACATTACACAGGGAGTAATAGAAGCATTGGAGGGCAGGCACTCACCTGTGTGACGTCATTTGTGGGAGATTCTAGTCCATCTCTTTGTGGTATCTCCCATATCAACCTAAAATATAACCAGAACCAGAGCTTTGGTATCAGAGGAGCGATCACACAGGGAGATGGTCAGGGATTAAGATGTAAATGAAGGCCCTGTGTACCCACAATTAACCCCTTTGTAACTTTCTGATATACAGTATTTGCTAGTCAGATGTTCAGCTCATTCTTGTGTGCAGCAGGAGTTATCTTGATACATTTCAGGCATCTTCTGACCCCAGGTCCAGGTTTACAGTCTTAAACTTAGGAGCATGTACAAATCTGTCCATTGTGTATATAACTACTCTACCGTCTCCTGGAGGAAGTTTGGTGTGATTAGGGTATACACTTGTATGATACAGAGAACAGACCATATATTCCACTCTACTTTCTCCTGGAGGAGGCGGGGAGTGATTAGATGTGAACGATACAGACCGTATATGCAGGGAGTGAAATAAGTATTGAACACGTCAACAATTTTCTAAGTAAATATATTTGTAAAGGTGCTACTGACATGAAATTCTCACCAGATAACAACCCATCCAATCCACACTGGCAAATAAATAAAACCCTAGATGTCCATAAATTAAGTTATATGTAATAATTAGGAATGAGCGAACGTGCTTGGTGATACTCGGTATCACTGTGCTCAGATGTGCTCCTTACTCGGTGAGTAATGGGCGGTGCTTGATGTAAAACTCTAATCCCCTCCCCCATCTTTGGCACCTGTTACGCAGCCAATAAGCATGCAGGGATTACCTGTGAGTTAATGTAATACCATAGCCATCCTGGTTGTGGCATTACTGTGATTGGCAGGCCGTCTGATACGAGTATAATCAGGCATTATAAAAGAACATACGCCGCCCAGCGTGGCACACTGACGCCATTGCACAGTTCTGTAACACTTAGTATTGGTGGGAGAACATGCTTATCTAGGCCTGTGTGCACAGTAATGAATCAGAGGCCTGTAGTGTTGCTACTGGTGCTGAGGCTGAGCCATCATACTAACAGCCCTTCTAAGGGATAATCATTTGTATCACATACAATCTGTATTTAGCCTAGGGAGGGAGAGAGAGTCGCAGGAGCAAGGAGAGTGACAGTATCCAGTATGTAGACAGGAATTAGGTGTCACGGGTTTACCGTGACAGAGGAGCCAGAAGACCGCAGCGTCTGATTCCTCCTACTCCTGCAATGATTAAGAGCACTTCACCTTGTTATTAAACGGTGTAAATATCTTTTGGCAGTGCAGGGTTTAATCTCCTCTGTTGAGAGCTCCTGGAGAGTTTAGGCTCTCAACTGTGCCCTGTTAGCCACTCCCATATAAACTGAGTCCTGCCTAGCACTCATTGTCATAGCTAGATTATGCTGCAGGTTTGGAGGTTGTTGGTGGTGGTTATTGGAATAGGCGGTTGATGGATTTATCTGTGACTGTTGCTAGGTTTTGCGTGTGTGATAATTCCCTTTCTTTTTCTACTTTTGTTAAACCCCATCCTCCATTCCCCGATACATTCTTCTGTTATATGTGTGAGTATATTTGTATGTTTGGTACTTTTCGTTACCCCTGTAACAGGGAACAGGGAAGGAGCCCCTCGTTCCAGGCCATCCGACAACATGATATTAGGCCTGTGTAGTCCGTTGGCAAATATATAGCTGCAGTTTTTTTTGAGTGGGCTGAAAAAATGTAACATATTTTGATCCATCAAGTATTACATGCTTTGGAGGTCCTTTTTTGGAGGTCCCTTTTTTTTTTCTCAGCCACACACTATTCCGTAATGTGGAGTACATTTCTGTGATCTCTAAAACTGAGAAAAAGCTTTTAAAAATTAAGAAGGCTTCCATTTCTCAGACATACAGTGTTACATGGTCTGAGGACATTTCTGTGATCCATAAAACTGCTAAAAAGCTTTTAAAAATTGTGAAGGCTCCCATTTCTCAGACATACAGTGTTAAGTGGTCTGTGAACATTTCTGTAATCTCTAAAACTGAGAAATAACATTGAAACATTCTTCTGGAATGAATCTGAATGTCATCCATTCACTTTTGCGTTCTTTCTGTTACATTATGGTGGAATAAACTCATAAAAACCGCTTTGACTGCGGACGGTGACCCATTTTTTTCTTTTATTAAAAATAAACTTGGTTTAAAAAAACCTACAGTAGTAATTACAAAATGTGTAATGTGTGGTTAAGTTACAGAGAAGTGCTGATGATGGTGCACACCAAGGGGCAGGTGTGACTACACCTGTTGCTGGAGCACAAGAAATATGTCCATCCACGACACATAGGTTCCTGTCCCATTTTCTGAGGCCACAGCAGTGTGAACAGGTGGTCAGTTGGATAACAGATAATGCTTCCAGCAGGCTTGGCAGCTCAACTGTCTTCTACACGGCCCAGTCTCACCAGACTAAAGTCTTGATCACTTAATCTTCACCCTGATCCTCCTTATTCCCACCATGTAGAGTCCCAGGAGACTAGTGATCCCACACTAGGACACTCCAAGGAGCTCTTTACAACATAATTTCCTGATTGTGACCTCTCAACCTGCATGTTCCAAGAGGGAAAGGATGACATGCTGTTTAGTGATGCACAACCTTAGAGCAGCCATGGCCACAAGAATATGACAGTGGGGAACGGCAAATTTGGGATAAGAAGGAAGATGCTGATGAGACACAGTTGCCACAAAGTCTTCTTGTTGTTTAGTCAAGAAGCCAGGAAGACCAAGGTGAAGTGGTGGAAGATAAAGTAGTGGATAACAAAGTCACCGACCCAAACTGGGAAGCTGGCATGCAGAGAAAAAGCAGCAGCGTTGAGTGGGAGAGATCGGCAGCACCAAAACAGACAGGAAGAGGCAGTGGGGTGACCAGAGTGAGAAAGCGGGTAACTGATCTGCAGAGCACCGACAATCCTGAATTTCTCAAAGAGTTAGGTGTTCCCCAGTTTGGAACTTTTTAAAAGAGAGTTCCTAGACAAACAAAAAAGGCCATTTGCAACCTGTGCCATGCAAAGATCAGCAGGGGACTGATCACTAAGAATCTAACCACCACCAGCATGATCAGGCACATCTAACCACCCGACTTGGTGGGCCGAACACGTGGGTCCACAATTGGTGCTTTTGAGTGAAATCACTGCCTCTTCCCTGTGCTAGGTGCTTCCCAATCCTGTCCAAAACACTGGAGCAGATGCCTCCTGCCATGCACCTACAGCTCTGGCAAAAATTAAGAGACCACTTTCAAATGTTCAGTTTGTCTGATTTTTCTCTTTATAGGTATATTTTGAGTAAAATGTAAATTGTTCTTTTAGTCTATAAACTTCTGACAACATGTCACCGAATTTCCAAGCAATACATTTTGTATTTTTTTCTGACAAAGAAAAATGGTCAAAATTAAAAAAAAACAGTGCTTTCAAACTTCAAATAATGCAAAGAAAACAAGTTCATAATCATTTAGAAACAACAATATTAATGTTTTAATTCAGGAAGAGTTCTGAAATCAAATATTTTGTGGAATAACCATGATTTTTAAAAACAGCTTTTATGTCTCTTGGCATGCTTGCCACTAGTCTTTCATACTGCTTCTGGCGCAAAAATTTAAGCAGTTCTTCTTTGTTTGATGGCTTGTGACTATGCATCATCGTCTTGATCCCATTCCAGAGGTTTTCAATGGGGTTCAGGACTGGAGAATGGGCTGCCCATGACAGGGTTTTGATGTGGTGGTCTCTTAATTTTTGCCTGAGCTATATACTTGCACTTACTGACTTACTATCATCAGGCACTTCCAAATCCTTGTCCCAGCCCAGTATTGAGCTGGCCCTACCCCAGGCCTTGTAACGAAAAAAAAAGTTCCCAGCCACCAACCCAATGCTAAACGGGCACATTTCCAGGCGGCTTGCCGTGGAAATGTTGCCATTTAGGCTGGTAGACACGGATGATTTCCGCTGACTCATGGCGGCAGCCGTCCCTGAGGACCCAGCAGCCACTTTTTCTCCCGGTGTGGCGTCCCCGCCTTGTACCAGTATGTGTCCAGGAACATCACCTGTGCCCCTACCAATGCACTTACTGGCATTGTCCACTTAACGACTGACATGTGGACAAGCACTAATGACAAGTGAAGTTACATTTCCCTGAAGGCACACTAGGTGAACATTGTGGAGTGTTATGAATGTGCTAGAGATGGTTTCTGAGCAGAGGCTCCCTCTGGTAGTTACAGACAGTACTGAACCTTTCAGCGAGGAATGGCAATCTGGGATCACGGACTGGTCTGATATAAGGGAGGTTCCCTCCCATGATGGTTGCCGGTGATCAATTGTTCTTGTCTCAATTGTGGTTCCTGGTTCATTTGGAAGTTTGCTGAGTCTTGCCTGCATCTTCTGCTATCAGATAAGATATTTTCTGCTTTTATTTTTGTGCTTGCTTTTTGCATTGTTCCCTGCACTTCTGTGGAGGTCAGCCAGGTCCCCTCCGGGGGCTTGTGCTCCTCTCAGTTTATCTGGAGCCACTGTTGTTTGTTCATTTGCTTTTTCCTGTTTTTTCAGTGGCTGCGGCTAAGTTTTGTTACACCAGAGATCTGATTTAGGTGTTAGAGATCGTGTGATCTCAGGTGTTTTTGCAATCAGAAGAGTTGGTATTTTTTAGGGTTTTTTTGGCTTGCAGTGAGTATCCTTTCCTGTACTTTTCTGTCTAGACAGATTGGGCCCCAGCGTTTGCTCATTCTATTTTCTGTCTGTGCTTCTTCTTGTCTAATCGCCATTACATGTTTGGGGGCTTCCTATTTTCTTTGGGGATCTGCTCCGGGGCAGATAGCTTTCATCTTTCTGCCTTTAGGTGTAGTTATCTCTCAGGCTGTGACGAGGCGTCTAGGATCAACGTAGGAACGCTCCACGGCTATCTCTAGTTGTGTGGTTAGTTCAGGTTACTGCAATCCAATAGGTTCCAGCCTTTCTGGTGTATTGCCGTTTTTGCTTATTCTCCTCAGCTACCGAAACATAACAGTGAGGCTGGGGTCGAATCACACTCTGACACAGAGCATGTGCTCCTGAAGCCGAGGATTGCTGGCCCTACTTCTATCAGGGTTTCCTCCACCTCCTACAGCAGTTCCTGCACCCCCTTCTGCTCCTCCTCGATCCGATTTGGTATCTCAGAACATGTCGTTCACATCATTCAGAAGCTCTGTAGCACTGACTCAATGAAGCTGCAACAGACTCTGCTAAAACTAATTTGTCTAGGAGACAAACCGCACACCGCAACAGCGCTACTTAAAGGAATAACAAACCAGACAGATCTGGGGGTTTTGTCACTGAACTACCAGCCAGGCATGGTCATGTGTGGTAATGGGCGCAACCCAGTGGCAGCTGTATAGCTTGGCAAGCTCACATACAATACCATGCTTGGCACATGTGCTCAACTTCTAAGCTAGTGTGAATAGGCGCCAACCAAAGAAAGCATATAAGTCAAAAAGATTAAGGTTTGCACGATAACTTACCAAGAATTATTCTAGAGCATAGGAATTGCATTGCTGCCATAGAAAATGGGAGAAAAAATTGAAAAAAGCGCTATATAGTGTATATATGAAATATGTATCTGCAAAAATTGCTGACAAAAGGAAGGCTCTTAGCGCATAGATTGGCCAATATATGTATGCCCTATTACCACGTCAAGGTGTCCTTCATAAATTGGGTCCCTGTCCTGTAATGTCACCTCTCTTGGGCATACTCTCTCTCTCAAGAGAGGTGGCATTACAGGAAAGGGACCCAATTTACAAAGGACTTCTTGATTTGGTAATTGGGCATACATTTATAACTTCTTACTGAGGTAGAGAGGTCTTCTAAAATGGTGCTATACCAGAAGGCCATTGTGGAACATATCTTGAAAAAATTCCCATCAGACAACGCTAGAGGCAGGAGGCAAGCTAACTTGCCCAACCAAGGAGGAGAGGTCAGGGAGACACACAGAAGAGGAATGGGTACACTGTAAAAGGTGTGAGCCACTTTGACACCAACCCAGCGCCTGATGACTGGATATTTTTGACAAGGAGGGAAACATTTTTATAGATGGTCAAACAATACCTGGCAGACCAAACCAGCGTACTACCTTATTCCTCTGCGACTTTCAACTAATGGATCTCAAAGCTGAACACCTGGCATGAGCTGTCCCGCTATGCCTTGGAAGTGTTGTGCTGCCCTGCCACTAGAGTCTTGTCTAAGCGTGTTTTAAGTGCCACTGAGGGGGTCATAAAAGACAGGCACTTCAGTCTGTCAACAGAGAATGCAGACAGGCTCACTCTCATAAAAGTGAAAAAAGCATGGATTAGCCCACACTTTTCCACGCCACCAGATTACAGCAGCACATAAAGTGCTTGTAATATTCAATATTTTAATGAGGCCTGACAGTTGTTGCCTTTCCAGCGTCTATGAATGACCCTCCTCATAATTTCTGCCTGGCTTTGCACTTTCTGCAAAGCCTTTATCACTGTATAAGGACATCAACTACACTTTCAAAATATTTTCATTCAAAATTTCTTTATGGATTCAATGACTCATCCATACAGTTTAACATGGTTATTGTTGCATTATAATGGTCTGTAAAACTTACAAAAAGCGTAGAAAAATAGTTCAGGATTAGATTACTCATCCATACAGTATTACGTGCTTTCTGTCACATTTTAATGGTATATAAAAAAAAAAAAGAAAAAGTATTTGAAAATTTAGCTTGTTTCATCACATTTCTTACCCATACACTATTCCATGGTCTGGGGTACATTTTTGTGATATATAACACTAAAATTAAGTGTAAAAATTTTGCTGGGTTACATTTCTCAGCCGTACAGTATTACGTGTTGTTGGGTATATTTTGTTGGTGTATAACCCTCAAAAAACGTATTAAAAAATGAATCGCTATTATAATGCTCATCTATAGACTATTCCATAGTTTGGAGTACATTTCGTTGCTATATAGCCCTCAAAAACTTCAAAATGTATTGATAATATATTCCTCATCCATAGGGTATTACATCTTCCTGGGTACATTTCGTTGGTATGTATCCCTCAAAAACTTGATCAAAATTTAGACTGTATGCACACACTGCAGATTTGGTGTGGTTTTGTCAAGTTTTTTTCTGAGTGGATTTGTGACAAAACCTGAAGCCAGAAAAGTGAATGAGAAACCTGAAGTGTCATGCACATGTTGAGTATTTTTGACTTGCAGATTTGGTGCATAAAATAATCTGCAACATATCAATTCTCATTGCGCTTTTGCCCTTCGTTTTTCAACATTCACTTCATCCAAATCAATCAAAAACATGCATTTTTGCAGATGCATTTTTCCTGCCAAGAGATGCAGAAATGGTGCAGAAATTTTACTCAACATGTGCACATACCCTTATCGGTGTTATATTGCTTACACATAGACTATTTTGTGATCTGGAGTACATTTCCTTGATATATAACCCACAAAAGTGAACAGCCTTTATGAGTCTAGAGTACCAATACATGACAATTTGAGCAGAATGTGTACAAGCCACTCTTTTACGTCTAATATACAGTGTATCTGAGTCCCTTATTTTTGGTAGTTCTTGATTCCTTCATAAATGAAGCTGAAATTTCCTATTTTTGAATAAAAAAATCTATTTTGGTTTACTTAAATACTATTTTTTTTACATCCTTTTTACATTTTGCCTAATATACAAGTCATTATACAACAAAAAAATGTTTCTACCCCTCCACCAGACCTATCCCTCAATGTCAACGGCTGCTCACTTTCCCCGGTCCCGCATGCTCGGTGCCTCGGGGTGATCCTCGACTCTGCCCTTTCTTTCAAGCCACATATCCAAACCCTAGCCTCCTCCTGCCGTCTCAAACTCAAAAATATTTCCCGGATCCGTGCATTCCTTGACCACGACACCACAAAAACACTAGTGCATGCCCTTATCATCTCCCGCCTTGACTACTGCAACCTCCTGCTCTCTGGCCTCCCCTCTAGCACTCTGGCACCACTCCAATCCATCCTACATTCTGCTGCCCGACTAATCCACCTGTCTCCCCGTTATTCCCCAGCCTCTCCCCTATGCCAAGCCCTTCATTGGCTTCCTATCGTCCAGAGGCACCAGTTCAAAACCCTAACTATGACATACAAAGCCATCCACAACCTGTCTCCTCCATACATCTGTGACATGGTCTCCCGCTACTTACCCTCGAGCAACCTTCGATCCTCTCAAGATCTCCTTCTCGACTCTCCCCTTATCTCTTCTTCCCACAACCGCATACAAGACTTCTCCCGTGCCTCCCCTATACTCTGGAATTCTCTACCTCAACACATCAGACTCTCGCCTACAATGGAAATTTTCAAAAAGAACCTGAAGACCTACCTCTTCCGACAAGCCTACAACCAGCAGTGATCCTCAGTCTACTGAACCGCCGCACGACCAGTTCTGCCCTCTCCTAGTGTATCCTCACCCATCCCCTGTAGACTGTGAGCCTTCGGGGGCAGGGTCCTCTCTCCTTCTGTACTTATGTGCGTCCTGTATTGCTCATATTTATTGTACTTGCCTATATTTCGCCCCCTCTCACATGCAAAGCGCCATGGAATAAATGGCGCTATAAAAATGAATAATAATAATTTTTTGTCATGTAAAAAGCAATTTCTCGTCGGTTTGGAATGTTTTATTGCCACTCCTTAAAGTGGAGTAAAAGTGTGACATCATTGTTCTCAGCAGCAATCTGGGAGTCAAATATGGTTCCAGGAGTCTTCCTTACGCTGTTCTCTTTCCATTCAGCACCTTTCCCATCCACTTGAACATTTTCAATGCCCCCAAACCTGTTTGTAGGGTCTGCCGAAAAAAAGCTTGGCTTTCCCATTGACTCCCATTATATTTGTTCCTCAAAACGAGAATGTATTAGGTATTAGGAATTGCTTGGTTCAAGCAAAGAGCACTCAAGCATTTTAGTGCTCGCTCATCCTTAGTAATAATGAGAAATGACACAGGGAAAAAGTATTGAACACACTTACTGAAATTTATTTAATACTTCATACAAAAGCCTTTGTTGGTGATGACAGCTTTGTGATGGCTCCTGTATGGAGAAACTAGTTGCATGCATTGCTTAGGTGTGACTTTGGCTCATTCTTTCACACACTCTTCTAATCTTGAAGGTCCCGTGGGCTCCTTCTATGGACTATTGAGCTTTAGTTCATTCTATAAATTTTCTATTGGATTCAGGTCCGGTGATTGGCTGGGTCATTGTAGCAGCAGCTTTATTTTCCTTCTCTGAAACCAATTGAGTTTCTTTTGCTGTGTATTTGGGATCATTGTCATGCTGAATTGTCCACCCTTGTTTCATCTTCATAATCCTGGTATATGGCAGCAGATTTTTATCAAGTTTGCTAGTGCCGTATGCTGAATAACAGCTCCACACCATGATGTTCCAATCTCCAAACTTCACTGTTGGTATGGTGTCTTTTTGGGTGATATGTAGTGTCTTCTGGCCTCCAAACATTATGTGTATTATGGCATCCAAAAAGTTCAATTTTGGTCTCATGTGACCAGACTATATTCTCCCAGTATTTCACAGGCTTGTCTAAATGTTGTTAAGTAAACTTTAAACGTGCTTGAACATGTCTTTTGTTCAGTAATGGAGTCTCGCGTGCATACAGGCCATGGAGGTTGAGTAATTCTAGGTCTTTCTGCAGCTTTCTACAGGGAGTCCTTGGCTCTTGGACAACTCTTCTGATAATTCTTTTCAGTTCTCTGTCTAAATCTTGAGAGCAGCTTGTCGTGGTCAATTTATGGTGAAATGATGTTCTTTCCACTTTCAGATTCTGACCCTAAGGCTGGGGTCAGACATGCGAGAAACTCGCACGAGTCTTGCAAGTCAATAGCTGGCACTGCCACCGGCACTCGGACTGGAGCGTGCAGCTGCATAGAAATACATGCAGCCGCACGCTCGTCTGAATGCCTGGTATTGACATGCAAGACTCATGCGAGTTTCTCGCATGTCTGACCCCAGCCTAACAGAAATTCTTCTTTAACCAATGCCATCAGTATGGTTTGCAACAATAAGGTTGCAAAGGTCTTCAGACAGCTCACTGGATTTACCCATGAGATGTGTCTTGTGTGGCACCTTGGTAATGAATCACCTTTTAATAGGTATCAGTTGAACCAGCTGGTATTATTTTTTCACTAAGCGGCAGGATCGCTTTCTAATTACTAATAGATTTCAGGTGATGTCATGACTTTCCATTCCTTTTTGCACCTCCCTATCTTCATGAGTTCAATACTTTTTTCCTTTGTCATTTCTCATTATTACACATAACTTAATTTATGGACAGCTATGGTTTGATTTCTTTGCCTGTATGGATTGGATGGGTTATTATCGACATTTCGTGAGAATTTCATGTGAATCGCACCTTTAGAAATATATTTACTTAGAAAATTGATGCACTGTTCAATACTTAAATCACCCGCTGTACAACTATACAGTTACAGGAGGTAATGTACCTGAGACATAAACCTAATAGCTCTCCTGCGGGTGTCCGAGCTTGGTGATGTCGTCCATGGGCTCAGAGATATATAAGACTCCACTGTCCATCCTGGGTCAATGGAAGAGCTAGGAAGAAGAGTGAGAGGTCAGTCATCTGTCTCTATAAGAGAAACCGAGCAGCCAGCACTATACCAATATACAAAGGGAAACCAAAACGGATTCTCCAGATTATCTATTGACTCTAAACAGCAGGTATGGTGCCTCTCACAAGAATAATCAGCATAAAAATATAGGAAATGTGAGAAAAGGGGCAAAAGAAGAATAAAATAAAACTAAAAAGATTAACTCGTCTAACTGACCCTGCATATGTGGAGAATGATCTTACTCTCACCGAGTACTGCGACAGCCAGAGGTCAACTCTGTATAGGCCACTAAATTAATCGAGATCACAACTTTAGCTCCCTTCAAGACTTTCCCAGGTTTTTTAGCACCTTCGATCGCCCCATTAGGTCCGCACCCGACGCATTTATTTAACCACACCTGATCTAACCTCCTGTTCATAAACGCTGAGCCTTTCTGCCACTTTCTTCGGCCAATGCAACTACTATGCAAAATATATGTCCACAGCAGAGTACAATTTACTGGTCGAGGTTTAATCCTGCATGTGTGAACTTCAAGGAACCCAGGAACAATGACTCTACACTTCTGTACACCCCAGTTACATACACTGTATGAGCCGGCCTTATAGTTAAGATGCTTGGGGTTTTTGCAATATACAGATCTGGCATCTGATTTTTCTTTCTCCTCCTTCACATTCACCGATACTGATCCAAGAATTCCCCTCCAATCTATAATTGGTATACAGATGCGCACAGCACATTCTCTTCAAACAGCAGGTCCTCCCTAAATGCTGCCAGCTAGCTCCGCCCAGAGCACTTCACATCAAGGGATGTGCAATTTTATTTGACTAAAGCTCTTTTCCAGCAGATGTGATTTACTGCAAATGCTGATTTTGCCAAGAGGTCAGAAAGAGCTTGTGATTATCTAGAGAGAAAAGTATATTAGTGAAATTAATTTACTCAGGTCGTGTAGTGTTTAAATGAGCTTTCATCTTATTGTAGTGATTTCCATGAACATTGTCACAGATGATACTTACTACACCTTTGTAATGGTTGCTATTTTTATTATGTTGTGTGATTGTGTTAAAATGGAAAATAATGCCTTTAAAAATAACGAGCATGTGATTCACTTTCTCCAAGACTTGGAGGAATTTCCTGGGAGTCTCCTAATTATCTTTAGCAAGAACTTCAACTTCCCACGGTAGTGGACACATCCTTCTTGTCTTTTGGGATGGTTCGCAGAGTTAATGGGCAGCTCATCCAACTGCGCCTAGATCTCTGGGCTATTCTCCACCCTGGGAACACAGATTTTCCATCTTATAACTTATCATCTGCATCATTTTTTCCTCTACCTCCAGGACTGGGCGCTCCCGGTGGGCATCGGAAGCATTCTTTTATGCACCACATACAATGATATTGACAAACCAAAGGTGCGAGAGTCATACAAAACCGTCATGGAAACCCAGTATAATGTATCCTAAATTCTTTCAGCTGCAGTCAGGCTGAAATCTGCTCCATGATTCCTGACTTTAGGCAATGAGTGCCTGCTCACCTGCTATGGTAGAAGGTTCAATAAACTGAGAGCAGTGCACCTTCAAAATAGTTCTCCAAACTGGGCACACGGAGAACCACATAAGCGTGCTACAGCTGCAGACACATATATGGAAGCGTGCAAAACTAGACCAGAAGGATAAATGTGCCACCTATGTCATGTCAACACTTCATGGGCAGCTCCTGTGGTCGGACTCGCCCTGTACTTGGGAACTGGCCAGCAACAATCCTCCTCCCGATGAGTGGACATGGGTCTAACCCTCAAGTCCTCTATAACAAAACCTTTATTAGATGGTGAAGGACATCGGTCGCATTCTGTGGCTTTTAGTCCCAGTATTTGGTCTTATTTTGGCAGTATAGAATAGCGGGAAGCACATAATCCATCTAGAGGAACAGTGAAAAATATTGCTCCTTCTGTTCAGCCATTTTTATTACGTACAAGATGACACTAGTGACAAGAACTGGACAATGGCTCTTCCAAATGTTTTTGGTATTTCAAGTCCCCGCACACTGGTTTCTCACTTATTGTTGCTGGGTTACACTAGACCCACTCCGATGGTTCCACAGGACTTAGTGGTCACCTGCTCTGTACGATTGTAGCTATGGCATTGAAAACACAGGGGCAGACAGCATTCAGATAACAGCGTCACCTGCCGTCCACATTAGAGGGTATACGCATATCTGTTACTGTGATCAGAGTGTTCTGGCTCTGGGCATCCAATGTGTGAATAAGAGGAATGGAGGACGGACGTCTCCAATGCACCAAGCAGCCGGTCATCTCCTGCACAGATGGGAAAGCAGGTTTGTGAAAGGTTTATAAAATGCACATCAAAAACTAAAGTGGAAATTTTGGACTTTTTTTGTTGTTGTTTTGTGGGGTGGGGCACTTGAGGGGAGAGGGTAACCAGAGATTTCTACAGTCAGTGCATATGTACAAGAGGAGAGGAAGGCAGGTAGGGAGCCGAGAAGCAAGAACCAGGGAAATTGTTTACATCCAGCCTCCATATTAATAAGGGATATGCATTCAAGAAATGTTTGCTGCTCATAGATTTCACATGTAACAGATCTGGATAAGGGACTCTTATTTCACCTAAGCAAACAGAACCAAAAATGTACAAATACCAAAAAAATACCCCAAATTTTTAAAAACAAAATCTGAAGTTAGTCCTTGGGTACAACTGAGGCGTTCACCACAGAGGTTGTCTCACAGCTGATCCAGTGTCCTATGTGGAACGTCTTCTTACTCCAGGATCCAATGTAGATTGTACAGGTCTCATAATGATGGAGGGGATGGGACCATAAAGCTCTCTCGTGCAGCGCGAGGAAGATGAAGAACAGATTTTCCATTGGGTTTAGTTACAGTCTGTTCAATGTACGAAGCTGAAAAGTCTCATACACCAGAATATAACTTAAATGTGCACAAACCCCCAAATTTTTATTACTAATAATCTAGATAAACATGAGAACCACATGATACGTAGACGCAATTGTATTGTGGGCAGAGTCCACAGGTTGTCGATAGCATGTGTTGTACTCCAGAGCTGCATTCACTATTCTGCTGGTGCAGTCACTGTGTACATACATTACTGATCCTGAGATACAACCTGTATTATACTCCAGAGCATCACTCACTATTCTGCTGGTGCAATCACTGTGTACATACATTACTTATCCTGTACTGATCCTGAGTTACATCCTGTATTATACCCAGAGCTGCACTCACTATTCTGCTGGTGCTGTCACTGTGTACATACATTACTGATCCTGAGTTACATCCTGTATTATACTCCAGAGCTGCACTCACTATTCTGCTGGTGCAGTCACTGTGTACATACATTACTGATCCTGAGTTACATCCTGTATTATACTCCAGAGCTGCACTCACTATTCTGCTGTTGCAGTCATTGTATACATACATTACTGATCCTGAGTTACATCCTGTATTATACTCCAGAGCTGCACTCACTATTCTGCTGGTGCAGTCACTGTGTACATACATTACTGATCCTGAGTTACATCCTGTATTATACTCCAGAGCTGCACTCACTATTCTGCTGGTGCAGTCACTGTGTACATACATTACATTACTTATCCTGTACTGATCCTGAGTTACATCCTGTATTATACCCCAGAGCTGCACTCACTATTCTGCTGGTGCAGTCACTGTGTACATACATTACATTACTTATCCTGTACTGATCCCGAGTTACATTCTGTATTATACCCCAGAGCTGCACTCACTATTCTGCTGGTGCTGTCACTGTGTACATACATTACTGATCCTGAGATACCTCCTGTATTATCCTCCAGAGCTGCACTCACTATTTTGCTGTTGCAGTCACTGTGTACCAGGGTGGATAAAAATCAATGATTTTTTTAAAAAAATAAAAAAAAAATCGGATTTTTTGGATTTAAATTGGATTTTTTTGATTTAAATCGGATTTTTTTCAATAAACTGCTTTTTGAGGAAAATATTTTACCATCCAAAGGTTCTTCCATCATGAGATAAAGCTGAGTTGTTTAACTCAGTAGAATAAAGGCTGTATATGTGTAACATTCACAATGCCATGCTCTTCCAGAGGTTTCTGTAGGATTAGTGGGCAGTTTCTCTCCTATATAATCACAGACGCTCGCTTTACTTACGCAGTTCTCAAAACTGAATTTGACTCCGCAGAGGTCCCAGCCTCTTCTTCACGGCAAAAATGTTACAACATGAACAGAGTTGAGAAAAAGACCTTAATCCTATTGTTCTACAAACCTATATGAATACAGAATCAACCCCTTCAGTGCCAAGTCCAAGAAGTTAGACAATATGTTTCTGATTGTTTGGAGTGGAATAGATCTGCACAACACAAGAAGAATGTGAATCTTAAGGTACTGCCACACTAAACGCTCCCGCTAACGATCACGATAACGACGCATACTAATGCGATCGTTTTTGTGATCGTTTTAATGTCGCTAGTAGCTGCCACACTTAGCGATCTCGTTAACGACGCATAAGCGGTTAGCGATCTCCTTAACGATTTTGGCGGTCATTGCGATGTAAAAAACAGCGCACATCGTTCACAAAAGGTGCCAGACAGAGCGATATAGGCTCACCAGCGGGACGCCAACGATCAAAATACGGTCCAGAACTCTAGTGAACGATCAGCGAGATCACAGCAGGGGCCACGTCGTTGCTACATGCCACACACAACAGCGTCACTAACGAGATCGCTAAATAGTGACGTATTTTAGCGATCTCGTTAGCGATCTCGTTTAGTGTGGCATACCCTTAAGTGTGAGGAGGAGGAAGGGCAAG
This sequence comes from Oophaga sylvatica, assembly GCA_033576555.1. NCBI lineage: Eukaryota > Metazoa > Chordata > Amphibia > Anura > Dendrobatidae > Oophaga > Oophaga sylvatica. The sequence goes on along the minus strand of JARQOD010000008.1, from coordinate 106,040,763 downwards.
CAGACAAGAAAATGAAACTTTGAGCACAATACTGCAGCATAGCCACAGACAGACAAGTCTGGATCTGTTTGTGTGTACGATCTGAGGTTTATTACATTCTTTCCTTATAATGGCAGCAGGCCGTAAAAGAGACCCAGTTTGGGAATATTTTAATGAAGCTCCTTCGCCTATCGGTAAGGCAGGCATGCGTGCAAAATGCAAACGATGCAACAAAGTGAGGTAGAAACTTTGATTTAAATCACTGATTTAAATCAAGCCTTACTGACTAGTGATTTAAATTGTGATTTAAATCAGTTTGATTTAAATCAAATCCACCCTGCTGTGTACATACATTACTGATCCTGAGATACCTCCTGTATTATCCTCCAGAGATGCACTCACTATTCTGCTGTTGCAGTCACTGTGTACATACATTACTGATCCTGAGATACCTCCTGTATTATCCTCCAGAGATGCACTCACTATTCTGCTGGTGCAGTCATTGTGTACATACATTACTTATCCTGTACTGATCCTGAGTTACATTCTGTATTATACTCCAGAGCTGCACTCACTACTTTGCTGGTGCAGTCACTGTGTACATACATTACATTACTTATCCTGTACTGATCCTGAGTAACATCCTGTATTATACCCCAGAGCTGCACTCACTATTCTGCTGGTGCAGTCACTGTGTACATACATTACATTACTGATCCTGTACTGATCCTGAGTTACATCCTGTATTATACCCCAGAGCTGTACTCACTATTCTGCTGGTGCAGTCACTGTGTACATACATTACATTACTGATCCTGTACTGATCCTGAGTTACATCCTGTATTATACCCGAGCTGCACTCACTATTCTGCTGGTGCAGTCACTGTGTACATACATTACATTACTGATCCTGTACGGATCCTGAGTTACATCCTGTATTATACTCCAGAGCTGCACTCACTATTCTGCTGGTACAGTCACTGTGTACATACATTACATTACTGATCCTGTACTAATCCTGAGTTACATCCTGTATTATACCCGAGCTGCACTCACTATTCTGCTGGTGCAGTCACTGTGTACATACATTACATTACTGATCCTGTACGGATCCTGAGTTACATCCTGTATTATACTCCAGAGCTGCACTCACTATTCTGCTGGTACAGTCACTGTGTACATACATTACATTACTGATCCTGTACTGATCCTGAGTTACATCCTGTATTATACCCCAGAGCTGCACTCACTATTCTGCAGGTACAGTCGCTGTGTACATACATTACATTACTGATCCTGTACTGATCCTGAGTTACATCCTGTATTATACCCGAGCTGCACTCACTATTCTGCTGGTACAGTCACTGTGTACAGTCATGGCCAAAAGTTTTGAGAATGACACAAATATTAATTTTTACAAAGTCTACTGCTTCACTTTTTCTAATGGCAATTTGTATATACTCCAGAATGTTATAAAGAGTGATCAGCTTAACAGCAATTACTTGCAAAGTCAATATTTGGCTAGAAAATGAACTTTATCCCCCAAAACACATTTCAACATCATTGCAGCCCTGCCTTAAAAGGACCAGCTAACCTCTTTTCAGTGATTGCTCCATTAACACAGGTGTGGGTGTTGATGAGGACATGGCTGGAGATCAATCTGTCATGATTAAGTAAGAATGACACCACTGGACACTTTAAAAGGAGGCTGGTGCTTGGCATCATTGTTTCTCTTCTGTTAACCATGGTTATCTCTAAAGAAACACGTGCAGTCATCATTGCAATGCACAAAAATGGCCTAACAGGGAAGAGTATCGCAGCTAGAAAGATTGCACCTCAGTCAACAATCTATCGCATCATCAAGAACTTCAAGGAGAGAGGTTCCATTGTTGCCAAAAAGGCTCCAGGGCGCCCAAGAAAGACCAGCAAGCGCCAGGACCATCTCTTAAAAGTGTTTCAGCTGCGGGATCGGGCTACCAGCAGTGCAGAGCTTGCTCAGGAATGGCAGCAGGCAGGTGTGAGTGCATCTGCACCGCACTGTGAGGCGGAGACTCTTGGAGCAAGGCCTGGTCTCAAGGAGGGCAGCAAAGAAGCCACTTCTCTCCAGAAAAAACATCATGGACAGACTGATATTCTGCAAAAGGTACAGGCAGTGGACTGCTGAGGACTGGGGTAAAGTTATTTTCTCTGATGAATCCCCTTTTCGATTGTTTGGGACATCAGGAAAACGCCTCATTCGGAGAAGACAAGGTGAGCGCTACCACCAGTCTTGTCTCATACCAACTGTTAAGCATCCTGAAACCATTCATGTGTGGGGTTGCTTCTCAGCCAAGGGAATCGGCTCTCTCACAGTCTTGCCTAAAAACACAGCCATGAATAAAGAATGGTACCAGAATGTCCTCCAAGAGCAACTTCTCCCAACCCTCCAAGAGCAGTTTGGCGATCAACAATGCCTTTTCCAGCATGATGGAGCACCTTGCCATAAAGCAAAGGTGATAACTAAATGGCTCAGGGAACAAAACATAGAGATTTTGGGTCCATGGCCTGGAAACTCCCCAGATCTTAATCCCATTGAGAACTTGTGGTCAATCATCAAGAGATGGGTGGACAAACAAAAACCTAAAAATTCTGACAAAATGAAAGCATTGATTGTGCAAGAATGGACTGCTATCAATTAGGATTTGGTCCAGAAGTTGATTGAGAGCATGCCAGGTAGAATTGCAGAGGTCCTGAAGAAGAAGGGTCAACACTGCAAATATTGACTTGCTGCATTAACTCATTCTAACTGTCAATATAAGCTTTTGTTACTCATATGTTTGCAATTATATTTCTGTCTGTGATAAAAACATCTGTCAAACACACACATAAAAACCAGAGGACAGCAGATTATGTGAAAATATAATATTTGTGTCATTCTCAAAACTTTTGGCCATGACTGTACATACATTACTTATCCTGTACGGATCCTGAGTTACATCCTGTATTATACTCCAGAGCTGCACTCACTATTCTGCTGGTACAGTCACTGTGTACATGTATTACATTATTTATCCTGTACTTACCCTGAGATACATCCGTATTATACTCCAGAGCTGCACTCACTATTTCAATGGTAAGAAATGTATGTACCCAGCAACTATGTTATTTATGGAGATTTATTCTATACAGTAGTTATATGGAAAAGTATTGAATGGATCTACATCTATATATACACAGTGATTGCTCATGAAGCGTTTCCTGAGAAGCTTCAATTATATTGGGCCACCTGTAAATGTCCTGACAACCCAGCAGCTGTCGGCACGGTGGTGGCCGTTAATATAACCAAGCTCTAATCCTAGAATTTTCCTGTTGCCAAAACAGAAAGTCTCAGAGGACTCAGGTCAGGGGGGAGCAGCATGAAATGCTCTTCCCTCACAGAACAGCTGCGGTCACCAAGGCTGGGGCACCGGAGCCGGTAATGTATTATGCTCTAGTCACACCCAGAGCTGCATTCATAATTCTTAGGTAAATTAATTTTACAACAGAAAAAGGCAGGTTAACCAGTTGTGTCATAGTCGCCAATTCTAGATGAAGACTTTGTGCACACCGCGCAGTGTAATGTCATGTTATACTGTTACAATGTCTCCTTCACACAGTTGTGATTTGTCCCCTCTTCCCTGCGTTTCTCAAGTCTCACTGGCTGATGCATTTTTGGGACAGATTACCCATTCTTCATGAGACAGAGAACCGCTGTTGACAACATGAGTGAACGAGTCCTTATAGTCAGCGATAAAATCATGAAATGCAGTGACACTAATACAGTACACCCTTTTATAAGGAAAGGAAATTCAGCTTTATGTAAAACACAGAATTTGATTAATCTTGAATAAAAGCAACAGAATCTATGGGAATCTCAACGTCAAGGCCCCCGTTGTGGTTATTTTTTTTCTCATCCAAAAAAGAAAAAAAAAATTAAAGTTTTTACACAATTTACAAAATCTACAGATTAGAACGTGATGAGACAGCAGGAAGCAAACAGAAAACAGTGCACAGCTGAAGACACCTCCCGGACGCCGCGTCCACGGGAACAAATGTTCAAGAATTGGCAAAAAAAAAAAAAAAATTCAACACATTTTAAGAATGTAAAAAACTGTATTGAAAATAAAAGTGCAATTAAATCCTTCACGTGCCGAAATGGCTTAAAAGCTACACATAAGAAAAACACTAAAATCAAGGTGAAAAGTAAAATATTTACACTTTATCAAATTTCACAAATTATTTTTGGAATGTTCTTGGGATTTCCAGGAATCTGTGAGATGGAAGTGGAGCAGGTGAGGCCCCCCCACACCAGCGGATTACCATTATTATTATTGGGGGCCCACTGCAGATTTCAGATACCATGGGCCGCCTTAAAGGGAATGTGTCATCAGAATATTTTCCTCTACAAATTTTCCTTATAGGGATTGTCTACTTTCAGAAAAATGGGCCTCAAACTGAGTGAAATCCCCCCCCAAAAAAAAATTCAGCAGGTACTCATGCTCCAAACGTTCAGCGCCAGCTCCCCGCCACTGCCTTGTGTTTTGGCTGCACCGCTCTCGGCCAGTCACGTAGCTCAGCGCTGCCTGTCGTCAACCTCTGCACAAGCACGGAGATCAGTGACTGCCTACACCATGAATGAAGCAGCGGTGGGGAGACGGCACAGGACACAGGGAGGATTAGTATATGCCAAGTTTACTGTCCACTTACTTTCCTGGACAACCCGTTAACCTCTTTTTGATCAGCACTGTACACCAGAGCATTGGTGTCGGCCTTCCAGCAGAGACCACAGCATTTACATAGGGAGCCGGCTGTCATACTGCTGGACTCCTGCTGCAATGGCTGAGATCAGAAATAGCACCAATCTCACTTAATCGCTTAGATGCTGTGGTCAACAGTAGCCGCGGCACCAGATGTGATACAAAGAGAAGCTTTCATTCTCATCAGGGCCCTTCCAACACGACTGTGAGTTGTCATTGCAGACGGCATAGTAAAGTCCCCAGGTCCACCATCTTTCTACACGTATCATTGATAACATTTCTAATCAAGAAATCACATGATTTAGTTCTCTGACAGCAAAAAAAAAAAAATGTTTAATAGGACCAAAATCCACTATTCAAAAAAGACAATGGACACAGCTCACCACCTCCCCCCTACAATGACCCCTGTTCAAGTAGCAGAGCATGCCTGCAAAATTCTCCCATAGAAGTCAATGCACATTTTCGATCTATTTATTCCTATGGTGCAATCTAAGAAAAATATATAAGTGACACATTCCCTGTAAAGCAGAACACCGGGTGTAGAGCTAATCCACATGCACCTGCTGTGGTCAGATGTTTCTTACTCCTGGAGTGAGTACTGGCACAGCATTATGACCATCTTTGCTCTAATATGGAGGTACCAAGGTGGCGCATAAGATCTGCATTAGCCTCGTCTCTGCCCAAGGCTGTATATAGTATATACTCGCCTACGGGCCACAAGTTCCCTGCTCCAGCATCAGGTAAAGCAGTCCTCTTATACAATCGCCTGTTTACTCCAAATGCAAATCCCTATTAATAATGTAAAAGTAGAAAAGTTACACATTGCTTTGTCTATATGCCTTTATGGGGTTTAGGATATACCTGTCCCCTGACCCCCAAAAAGGGGCGAATGCCAAGGCATGCCTTAGGTCACTTCTCTATATACATCTATATTACATCTCTAGTACTTACACCTCATCTTTCTGCACCTTTCTACCTTCTGCTCGCTCAGTTACATTACGACACCTGCTTTCTCCATCTAGTAACCCTGCCGTCGTCTCACTTGCTCTGGCTTTGGTAATGAAGGTGGGGATTTCTGCTGCTTTTCCGGGGGCAATGACCATGGTATCGCTATGTCGGGTTTGCTGAAAGGAGAATGGGGCAGTGTGGGATGCTACCTGACCCGGACAATACTGAATACTCATTAAGTTCAGACCAGGGTCATAGGTGGCAGCATTGATGGGGAGACACAATGAGCCGGCAGTTTCTTGCACCACTTTGGTAGTCACGACATACAGTGCGGGGTGGACCATGGGGGAGCCTAGAGAGAATGCAGGGGCTTGAACAACTTTAGGCTGCTCTAAAATAAGTGTTTTGTTCTGGCAGTTTCCCAGATGAGCGATGGCTCCTCCAGGATTGTAGAAGTCAGTGGCCAACCTGGTAGCCCCCGACTTCCCCACATTCAATAGAAGCTGCTGCTCAGTTCCTGAAATGTATTTAAGACCAGCAACAAAGTTCCCGAGATGGGGATGTTCCCCTGACAACTGTTCACACCAGTCCTTATCAGCACCCTGTCCGGAGGAGCTGGCAGCACTTTCTCCGCTGGCCTTGCAATCCTGTTTTGATCTACAAAGCACTCACTGTTGACGATGACACTGCGGACAGGAGAGATGGTCTTTTCTATGCCTTTGGGTTGCTGCAGCCTTACACCTGGGGATGCGTCGTCTTTATATCCGTATAGACGCTGAGTTGCTGGGGTGCTAGAGCGATCTTTCTCCCGGACTTTCTGGAGAATGGTCTCAGTCACGGAGCTCGATAACACCCCTTGCTCCTTCTTTATAGTTGTTGGATTAATAATGCAGATTGGATTAGCCTCGGTCCTGTTAACAGTTGGAGCAATCGAAGGTGCAGTGTTCTCTTGGGTGGCAGTATGTTCCGCAGATTCTCGAGCTCGATCAGCCAGAAATTTTCGTATTTCTTGCTCTATGCTATCATCGCTATCTACTGAGCTGCTGTCTTGGGTATCGGGCAAGGCACTACTTATTTTCACAGACTTGTCAGAGGCACAAGGAAGTGTGGACTCAGCAGTTTTGCTAACAGAAGACAACTCTGCATTTCCCACGGGGATCTTTTTCTCGTCTTTCAGTTTCAAGATAGTCTTCGACTTTTTGAAGGAATTATCTTTTGCGTCACTGGAAACGAGGCAGCTTTTCACAACCAGAGGTGTGGGGCTGCAATCCTTCTGATCCATAACACCCACTGGTTCCAACAGTCTGGTGGTGGTCTCCGCGAATCGGACCTTCTTCTTACACTGCGGTCGGCCATCCTTTGGTCTCTTTTTGCATTTTCTTTTGGACCTTAGTAAGTCTTTTATAGCAGAGTCCAAGTCTTCATCACTGTCCAGAGAGCTGCTCTTATCTCCGCTGCAGTTGCTCCTCATTTTTATGTACAGTTTCCGTTTTTCTCCGCTTGCTCCGGAGAAGACTCCAGACGTTCCATCGCCTGGATAATGTGATGCCTGGCGTCCTCTGCTTGACAGGGAAGTTTAGGACAGCCCACAGGACCAGTCTCTATAGTCTTTCCCTGTACGCGTTTACTCATGGATGAATGTCCCGGGCTGCTATCAACATTCACAGGCTCCACACCTTTCCTAGGAGAGTCCTTAAGTACAACTTTGTTATCACTTCCTTTGCCTTTACTAGTACCAGCAGCCTTAGTATTGGGAAGGAATGGCTGTTTTTGGGGTTCGGACATTTGTTCCTTTGGGGGCTGTTTGGCTGAGGTCACGCAGAGACTCTCAACCTGAGCTTTATGGGCCAAAAATGTTCTTATCTCTTGCTCAATGCTGTCATCACTGTCAACTGAGCTGTCACTAGAACATGGAGATGCACTCTGAGCCGACGGCTTGCTCTGCGAAGCAACAAGAGATCTTTCCGGCTGTAAAGGCAATATTGTTTTAGAGATGTCCAGTATGGCCTCTGCACACATTAGTTCCGTTGCAGTCTCCGCCCTGAGAGTCGCTGCTGCTTCATCTCCAGAATAGCGACCTCTTATTTGGGAAGTTCTGAGATGCAGTGGATTTAATGTTGGGCAGTTTCCTCTTCCTACAGTCTGTGATCTTCTTCTGGGGGTCGAGAAGAGAGTTCTTCATCTGGCAGTGACCATCATCGGACGCTGTGTTTATCCCATCTTTCTCTGGAGAGGTCCTAGGAGCAGAGCTGAGGGTTCCTTCTAATCTGCTTTTTTCCAGCTGGTACAGCTGAATGGCCTCCTCAATCCCATCATCACTGCTGGAGTCGGAGAGATCAGGACTCTGTGCAGATGTAGGAGGAAGTGGCCTCAGGACATTGGACTTACACGGGACGAGCACAGTCTTGGGGCGAACAATACTTTTACAGCTTTCTGCTTTTGATTTAAGATTCTTAGGAAGTAGATCAAAGCTTTCAAGACTGTTTTCACAGCCGGCACCTTAATTCCCTGCTTGGGGCGCAGTTTCTCTACCTTGGTGGGTTTTGGTTTTAGTTTGGCTGCAGAGTGACTGGTTGTGGCTTTCTTATCAGGGCACGCCTCATTCACGTTATTCTGCAGCTTCTTCTCAATCAAAAACTGCTCAATTTCCTTTTTGATGCTTTCCTCAAAAGAGTCATCACTCCCCACACTGTCTGGTGACGAGCATCTGGACCGGCTGGGCCCGGGAAAGAAATCGCACACTTTGGGTGAGGTCACCAATTTGACGGGAGACTTCCTAACCGGGACATCATTTTGAGCGGCTTTTACTTGCTCTTCATCACTCTCAGGGAGGTCTAGTATTTTCGCTGCAGGCGAGCAGGACAAAGGAGGAGTGGTACCCTTGTTCTTTAGGTATTCCTGGATAGCTTCTTCTATGCCCCGGTCTACAGAATCGTCGCTGTCCGACTCCAGAGCCAGACCCATGAAATCAGAGTCCTCCTCAATAGTGTCTCTGAAATGTGCTGGGACGATGAATGTGGCCTTTTCTCTGGCGTTTTCCCTGAAGAGGGCAGGACTGGATATTAGCCCTCCATTGACAATAAGCTCCCCCTTTCTGTTCTTCTGCATAATCCGCTCATATTCGAGGGTCACAGTGCCAGAAGACTCATCACTCTGTGGACTGTCTATGGTGCCCTCAACATCGGGGGCAACCTGTGCAGGCTGTGGAAGGGACGTGGGCACTCTGCATGGGACGTTACACCCAAACGGTGTCCATTGTGTCTGAAAAGCTGCCGGAGGAGGGCATTCAGAAGGAACATTATAGCTACAGCTGCGATGACTGCAAAAGTAAACACTCCGGAAGAGATCACGTCCTAAAAAGAAAGGAAAAAAATAAATGAGAATCTACAAAAGGATTCATAAAAAGCAAACAAGCGAAGGAATATCAAAGAAAAGCAGCACTACGACAGCAAGCATGTTGAGGGTTATGTAGTTATCTCTGCATTGGATGATGGGGCGCGCAGAGTATGATGGGGTGTGCAGTGAATGATTGGGGTGCACAGTGCTCCCCCTGCAGTGGATGATTGAGATGCGCAGTGATGGGGGTGTCCCCTCCAGTGGATGATGGGGGGAGATTCCCCTGCAGGATGAGGGGGGAGGTCCCCTGCATAGGAGTGTGGAGGAAGGTCCCCTGCGGTGGATGATGGGGGGGGTCCCCTGAAGTGGATGATAGGGGGGAGGTACCCTGCAGTGAATTATTAGGGGGGGGGTCCCCTGCAGTGCATGATATGGAGGTCCCTGCAGTGGCTGATAGGGAGGGGGAGGTATCCTGCAGTGAATGATAGGAGAGGGGCAGGTCCCCTGCAGTGAATTATAGGGGGTGCTCCCCTGCAGTGAATTATAGGGGGTGCTCCCATGCAGTGAATTATAGGGGGTGCTCCCCTGCAGTGAATTATAGGGGGTGCTCCCCTGCAGTGAATGATAGGGGGGGGCAGGTCCCCTGCAGTGAATTATTGGGGGGGATCCCCTGCAGTGGATGATATGGAGGTCCCTGCAGTGGCTGATAGGGAAGGGGAGGTACCCTGCAGTGAATTATAAGGGGACTCCCCTGCAGTGAATTATAGGGGGACTCCCCTGCAGTGAATTATAGGGGGACTCCCCTGCAGTGAATTATAGGGGGTGCTCCCTGCAGTGAATGACAGATGGGGTCCACTGCTGTGAATGATAGGGCGGGGCAGGTCCCCTGCAGTGAATTATTGTGGGGGGTCCCCTGCAGTGGATCATTTACGGGGGGGCAGTGTAAATGATAAGGGGTCCTCTGCAGTGGATGGTAGGGAGTGCATTGTTCGCTGCAGTGGCTGATGGGGTGTGCAGTATCCCCTGTAGTGGATGGTGGTCGTACAGAGCTCGGGCGGTGGTTGCGGCCTCCATGTCTCTGCACCGCCGCGCTCCCCGCCCTGTCTCCTCTCTTCTCCCAGGACCTCTGCTGTGGTTGCCGCCGCCGCCGCCTCCTCCCTGCTCTCCGCTCGGGCCCCTCCGCCTCTTACCCGCTTGCACTCACCTCCCGGGCCACTCCAGCCTCAGACCAGCGCGGAGGACACGATCCCAGCCCATCCCGGGAAAAAGAGCTGCCGAACAAGCTGCGGACAGTACACCGGCACCAGAACCGCGACCTCTCCGCAGCAGAAGCCGCACGGCGGGAACCCGCACGCTCAGCGCGATGTCATCATGTCCACAGCTCTGTGCGTCCTCCCTCTGTCACCATGGTGACATGCACAGGCCTCGCTACTGCTAGTAGGCCGTGTGTGAGACCTCTCCAGTATGTGTGTGGCGATAACAAATCCAATAATCCGGCCTCTGCACTACGAATCTCATTTTGCGCTGATCTTTGCCGTAAGCTCATGCTGGGAGTTGTAGTGTCACACAGCCCACCTATAGTAAATGCAACCAATCAGGTAACAGCCTGGAAAATAAAAGTTCTCACCTGATTGGCTGCTTAACCTGGCCACATGTTTACACCAACGTCGCGATCACCAGCGATTTTCATTGTTTCTGTGTCAATGTTACTCCATAACGTTCTGGTATCGTCCCTGCTCTCCGGATTGCATTGGTGTCCAGCCACATCTGTATGGACAGTCCCTTTAAATTAATCTCCAAGAATTAAAGGGGTGTACCCATCTCCGCCATGAGTACCTGTGTGCACGGCCGGTTTTAGGCAAAGTGGGGCCCTGGGCAAAAGTTTAAATTGAGGCCCCGAATGCTAACATATTGCACATCACACAGAAACATTTTGGTTGTATTTACATGCGCTGATTTCAGGCCACTAAATGAGTGTGATCAACACTATTGAAGTCATTCGCCGCTTGTTTCCCAGCCTTTTCACTCTGGCTGAGGAACAATGATGGGGACAGAACGTGCGGTACACAACGATCACTTGTAGATCAATCTGTCCACATACAGTATCATCTTAGCAGCATATCTGCAGTTTTCATCGGGCGATGTGCTGATGAGAATAATGATTTTTGTTCCGGCATAACCAATCCACTTGATGAATAGGCTGCATTTTGCACTCCCCATAGTCCTCCATATAGTATAATGTACTCCCCCTAGTCCTCCATATAGTATAATACATCCCATAATCCTCCATATAGTATAATACACACCCATAGTCCTCCATACAGTATAATGTACTCCCCCTAGTCCTCCTTATAGTATGATACATTCCCCATAATCCTCTATATAGTATAATAGACTCCCATAGTCCTCCATATAGTATAATAGACTCCCCATAGTCCTCCATATTGTATAATACACCCCCATTGTTGTCCATATAGTATAATAGACTCCCCATAGTCCGCCATATAGTATAATACACCCCATAGTCCTCCATATAGTATAATACACCCCCATAGTCCTTCATATAGTATAATGTACTCCCCTAGTCATCCATATAGTATAAAACACTCCCCATAGTCCTCTATATAGTATAATAGACTCCCCATAGTCCTCCATATAGTGTAATACACTCCCCATAGTCTTCTATAGAGTATAATACACTCCCCATAGTCCTCTATATAGTATAATAGACACCCCATAGTCCTCTATATAGTATAATAGACTCTCCATAGTCCTCCATATAGTATAATAGACTCCCCATTGTCATCCATATAGTATAATACACTCCCCATAGTCCTCCATATAGTATAATACACTCCCCATAGTCCTCCATAGAGTATAATACACTCCCCATAGTTCTCCATAGAGTTTGGAGGATCCATTTGTGTCAAATTCTGTGCACGTTATCAGGCCAAAATCAACAGGCTATGTAAACTTTTGATCAGGGATATTTGGATGTTTTGGGTCTTCATTATGATTTAAAAAGAGAAAACACAGTAGTTTGACATTAAATGGCTTTACCTAACCATTAGAGTTTAGCGAAACAGATCGGTCAGATTAAAAAATCACAGACTTTCGCCAAAATCGGGTTTCGCCAAGCGAAACCCGACCATAGTGTGAGGTCGGCCATGCGGTCGTCGACCCGAGCGCCAAAGTCGGTTTTCCCATAATGCTTGCAGGCACCTTTTCTCAGCCAATGAGCAAGGACGCACACTGTGGGCAACGAGATGACATGGGCAACGGCCACCACCATCTTAGAGAAGGGCATTGCAGTGATTGGCTTGCTTTGTGTGGCGTCACAGTGGCTATAAAAGCCCTGACCGCCGACCGCCATTTTACTTCTGCCGATCTTAGCGTAGGGAGAGGTTGCTGCCGCTGGTTCTCAGTAGGGAGAGCGTTAGGCAGGAAAGAAAAGTGATTCTGTGCTTGTGCTGATAGCAATTGTGCTGTACAGTTAGTGTGCAGTGACAGGGAGGATTTTGTTGTGTGCAGCAGCGCTGGTTATTAGGCTGCCTGCCAGTGACAGGGAGGATTTTCTTTTGTGCAGCAGCAGAGCTGGTTAATAGGCTGCCTGCTAGCTGTATTGCTGTGTGTACACGGCTGTGCAGACTGCTTTTTACATAGCACTAACACTTTTATTCTTTTTTTCTGCACAGTTACCGAGCGTTAATTTTTTCCCACACCATATAGAGCTCCTCACACAGTACCGTTGTCACGCTGTATAGCAGATAGATATATATATGTGATGATAGTAATCTATATCAAAAGGGCAACATACAATATAACATGCGCATAGATATATGATAACATAGAATTACCTGACAGAAAGTCCAGTGGGTCAATACGGAATCCGTTATACGCTGTCTCCGGCTAGAGGGTGACCGGGGTCTATGCTGACCCTAAACTGGGGTCCTAACTAATCCCTCTACCTGCAGGTACTGTTAAAGGTACAGAGGTCCAGGCCACCAGCGTAAACCCTGTCTCCTATCAATCCCTGCCAACTGTAATCTAGTCCTAAGAAGGACCCTGATTACCACCAAAGGGAATGAACAGGTAACGGTTAATGAACAGAAAGACATACAAGAAAGACAAGAAATAAAGTAAATAAAGTCTTACATACAACACTCACACACAGTAGGAACACCTAAGGTCTCAGAGATAAACTATAAGCTATAAGAGTAAAAACAACTAAGGAGCTCTTAGCTTAAGTATTCTCAGAACCGTTCCAGTCTGCTAGACTACATAAAGGCTTTCACCGGCATCTAACAAGCAGACTGGCAGGTATATGAAGGAATCTAATTAGAACATAATCAAAAGCAGCCGGGCGAGGCTGGACCTAGTCTTAGCAAAGAGCTAGGTAAAATTAACTCCCTCATTACCAAACACAAAGAAACAGCAACTCAGCTGTGAGAAGTCAGAGTGTGTAATCGCGACGATCCTTGTGGCGATACACCCATGACAGTACCCCCCCTCTACGAGGGGACTCCGGACCCTCAGGGCCAGGTGCCCGGGTGAGTTGTGTGAAAGGTCCGAACCAATCGATCTGCGTTAACATCAGACGCAGGGACCCACGTCCTCTCCACAGGACCATACCCCCTCCAATGAACCAAGTACTGAAGGGATCGGCGACTGAGACGTGAGTCAATGATTTTCGACCCATGAAATTCCACGTTATCATTGACCACCACTGAAGGCGGAGGTAGAGGTGACGGTATGACTGGTGCCACATACTTTTTAAGTAATGACTTGTGAAACACATTATGAATTTTAAATGTAGGAGGGAGGTCCAGACGAAATGCCACAGGATTAATTATGGAACTGATCCTGTACGGCCCGATGAATCTGGGACCCAACCTCCAGGAGGAAACTTTAAGTTTTATATTCCTGGTAGACAACCAAACTAGATCGTTCACCTTCAGATCTAGACCAGAAACTCTCCCCCTATCAGCCATCCGTTTGTAACGGTTCCCCGTAACCTTCAGTCTTAACCGATCTGGAACTATCAGTCTCCCTGGAAGTCCCACCGGGGCGTCCCCCTGAGCCCCCAATACCTCCCCCTCAAGCTCAGAGCATACAGCTGACACTACAACTCCCTCCTGAGGAATAGGAACCGGATCATCCGTCTTCCCGGCCCCTGGGAAAGTACGAGATAAGGCATCAGGAAGCAACTTTATTGAGCAGTCATATGCGCGATGAGGAGGTAACTCTTTACACCCCTCCTCTGAGAACATCTCCCCAAAGTCCTCCAGAAAAGGAGACAAAGTCCTAGGCACAACCGCACCGATGACCGTGCTCATGCAGTTATTCCTGCAAAATTCACCCCACTGGCTTATCTTTCCGGATTGCCAATCAATCACTGGGTTATGTTTAGCCAACCAAGGAAGTCCCAACACAATAGGAGTAGGTAGACCCTCCAACACATAACAAAACAATTGCTCTTTATGTCTTGCCCCTACTCGAAGATCTATGTTATGAACAGCTTGTACCAAGCTACCTTGACCGAGAGGTCTAGAATCAATAGAGACTATAGGGACCGGTTTGGCCAATACACTCAGTTGCATACCATGCACCTGGGCAAACCGAGCGTCCACCAGATTAGCCCCGGACCCACTATCAAGAAAAACAGAAATCCTCTCAGTTCTAGTACCAATCACCACCTCCGCAGGCACGAGAAACTTTTGGGGACAAAATCACACTCCGGTTAAACTCCTTTGCCAAAGGGCCCGGGGATGGACCCCCCCCAACAAAAGTCCCTCTCCCGCAAAAGAAAACACCTTCGGTCTTGCGGTGCACCGCAATCCCTCTACAAAAAGATGTCCCTCCCAATGCATGGGTTCCTCGAAACAGCCAGGGGAAACCCTTTAAGGACTTTGTAGTAGGGGTGGAGTCACAGGGGAGGCGGAGTTACCCGCGTCTTCCCGAATTGTTATCCATGCGAAAGCGAGGGCATAGCAGCCTCCAGTGATGGGGGAATCATAGAGCCAACACATCTTTAATTTGTAGACAACCCTTGACAAAAAACTGGCTCCTAAGGTGGGTCTTCCACTGAGTATCTGTTCCCCCATTAGGAACCAGAAAATATTCCTCCCTGGACGATTCTTGCCGATTTTACGTAACTTTTTTGTCAGCAAGGGAAACTGATCCGGCTCATATACCAGACCCAGGGCAAAAAATCGTCCACTGAGGAGTCGGGGAGCCTGGAGGAATAAAAGAACCCCAAGATTGAGGGTCCTTGTAAGGGAGAAAAACAATTCCCCCTCGCTTTCATCCAGATGACCGAGGCCGCAGCCGAAAGTACAATTTAATGCCCCGGAAAGTAAAAAATTTGTTCCGCCCACCAGTGACCTGTGGGAGAGCAACCTTAGGTTGGATTGGTTTGCCCGGGGGGGAACAAAACCTTGGACTTAAATGTTCAAATCTGGAAACCCCTGCAATGCCGGGCCAGCTGGGGCTACTGGATCCATGACAGTGGAGAGAATTTTAGTTGCCGGGGGAAAATGTCCGCTGTATAGCAGATATATATATTATATGGATGATAGTAACCAATCAAAAGGGCAAATACAATATAACATCGCATGATAATGAAACTAGAATTACCTGACAGAAGTCCAGTGGGCAATACGGAATCCGTTATACGCGTTCCGGCTGAGGGGACCGGGGCCCTTGTGACCCTAAACTGGGGTCCTAATAATCCCTCTCCTGGAGGTAGTTAAGGTCAGGGTCCGGCCACCGCGTAAACCCTGTTCCTTCAATCCCTGCCAACTGTAATCTAGTCCTAAGAAGGACCCTATTCCCCAAAGGGAAGAAAGGTAACGGTTAATGACAAAAGACTCAAGAAAGACAAGAAATAAAGTAAATAAAGTCACTTAAAACACTCAACCAGTAGGAACACCTAAGGTTCAGAGAAAACTATAAGCATAAGGTAAAAAAACAAAGGAAAAACTTTGTTTTAAGTATTCTCAGAACCGTTCAGTCTGTAGATACATAAAGGCTTTCACCGGCATCTAACAAGCAGACTGGCAGGTATTAAGGAATTAATTAGAACTAATCAAAAGCAGCGGGCGAGGGGACCAGTCTTGCAAAGAGCTAGGTAAAATTAATCCTCTTACCCCAAAAAACAAAGAAACAGCAATCAGTGTGGAAGTCAGGTGTGTTAATGCGACGATCTTGTGGCGATACACCCATGACACCGTGTACCGGCTGGTATCACGGACAAAACTGCTGACTATCTGTGTGTAATAGAAAATGAACTCGGCACTCAACTTTAGTATAGTGGAATAAAGATTTTTATTCCATATAACACAAACGTTTCGGTCCTATATCATGGACCTTATCAGTACTACATTTATAAAAACGAAGAAAAAAATTATATTAAAAATAAAGTAGTACAATCAAAATTTTTTGGTCAATAGTAAAGTAAGAGTAGTTGTTCAATGCTTCAGGAGATTTAGGGGCAATCATAGGTCAGAGTTGTATCAGGGTATCACAAAGGCAAAAGGAATTATAGGTGAGGACATACCAGATACTACTGGGAAGGGGGTTGTTCCCATAGGGAAAAAGAAAGGGCTGGTTGCTGTAGGTGAAAATAAGTAACGTAAGTGCCCCATATACTTTTATGTATAAGTAGATTTTGTGCCTATGCCTGTGATGTGCATACCTGGTTGGTGGGGGAGAGAGGAAGAGGACAATGCCTCTATTGCCCTGTAATGTAGAAAACAGCGCAAAAACATAGTACCATAAAATCACAACATAAATGTGGTGAAGCGGTGGAGCCGCTATACTTGTTGTGACTGACCTGTTGTGAAGGAGTCCGGTAGTGAGGATAGGTCTCTGCATTGGGAGCGGTGTCCCCCCGCTGTCTGAGTGCAGAGAAAGCAGAAAGTGATGTAAAGAGGGAAGAGGCGGGACTATTTGGGCAGCTAACAGGCATTGCAGGAAGTGAGGTGGGGGGAAGTTAATGGACATGTGTTCCAAGTGAATACTAGGTAACCAGGGCCGTCCTACAGGTGGGAGGAGTAAAGGAGCAGGTGCTGATGGAGATGTGCCCAACAGGATGACGGGCGCATTATAGTATTTAATACGCGCTCTAAAGTGAATGAAAGAGGGGGTGTTATAAAGCATAAAGGAGTTTACAGCAATAAATATTGGATTTTAATTACTTAAAAACGATAACTAACAGGCTTGCAGCATCAGTATGCGTAAAAGGGGCTAACAGTAATATGAGAACTGATTTGTACTTTCATAAGACAGTTGGAGACAAATCTGCAGGCAACAAGGAATAATAAATAACCACCTAACAGAGTCAAAGCAGCAGTGGTAAATGACAGGTGATGTGTAAAACTGTATGCATCTTTTAAAGTAAAAAAGGGTGTCACGCAAAATTCAATTGGTATAGTGCTTATCAAAGGACAGTTGGGAAAAGGGAGGGACGGATTATTAATAAATAAAACACCTGGTGAGATCAACATATCATTGGTTTTGGAAGTGATTTAAAAAAGGGGGGGTGGGGGAAATTATAGCCTCAGTGGTCATAGAGAATTAATGAAGGAGGTAAATCGATTCCGATTAAGACCCTAGGTGTAGGTGTCTGGGTGGTATCCTAGCCCTTCCTTTTCAAGACGTAGCGGCGCCTCCTGCGTGAATGTGGTTTTGTTCAAAACTTGGTATTTTATTGGGCTATGGTATGCCCATGTGATGAGTGGTGTGGGTGGGAGTAAGGTTATTCTTACATCTTTGGTTGATTTGGTGTTTTGAAATGCGTTGTTTTAAGGTGATAGTTTCCCCAAATATAATAACCACAGGCATTAATCACGTATATCACGAAGGCCGTGTCGCAAGAAAGAAACCACGGACTCAAATGTTTTTTCCCGTATTGGGTGATGGGATGGTTTCTCCTCTGAGTGTTATTACATATGCATCCCAGCATGGGAAAGTGCCCGTTCTTGGTTTTTCAGGAATTGTTGTGTATTCCGATTTTTTAGGCTAAGTCACTCGATCAATGATCCCTTAGGTTGGGTGCCGGCGGAAGCAGGGGAAAGAAAAGGTCTAGGAATTTTTTAAGTCGGGTGCGCAGTCTGGGGAGCGGCCAAGTTGGCGAATGGTTTTGCAATATATCGCATAGGGGTGGTAATGGTGTTAAAAGCAATTCTGCCCCCATATCTTTGTTTATTGCGAGTGACCGTGTTCTGGAACGTTTCCAGGACCCCTTGTGGATAGCCCTCTTCTAAATTTTTGAATTCATTTCGGGGAGAGGCGGGTTTCCTGAGTGGTTGTCGGAGCGATCTTTTTGACCCGAAGAATTGGGATGTCGGAAGGTTTCTTATGGCGACTGGAGGAAGCTATTAAAATGAAGTAGCTGTTACGATCTGTGGTTTGCATAAGATCAGTGGATAAACAGCCCACTGGAATCCTTTATAATCACAGTGTCTAGGAAATTGACCGGATGGTCGTGTGAGATGGTAAAGTGAGTCCGGGCCAAGAGCAATTCAGAAATTGATGAAAGAGTGCTAAGGACTCAACGTGCCCCCCCTTGCAGAAGACATCGTCTATGTACGTTTCCAGACAATGGCGTTGTTCTTGAATGAGGGTTTGTGTGACAATGTCTCCTCAAAATGGGCCATGTCAATTTGCTATGGGGGTGTACGTTCGAGCCCAGCGGCCGCTATCTGCAGGTAGAAATTCCTGGGAACATAAAGTAGTTTTTGTTTAATACATGGTTAACAATCCAGAAGAGAGCGATCCCCGGGATTAAAGTCCGATTTTTAAGTAAGCGTTGGACAGACCGTATACCGTTTCATGAGGTATGGAGTGTAAGGTTTTTACGTCAAAGTGACTAATGGGGATTAGTGGAACTTGTTGATGGAACGGATATGTCCAGAAACGCCCAGTGTCCAAAAGAATGATTTGTAGTTTGATTAGAGGAGTGAAGATTTTTTCTGTAAATTGCCAATGGGGAAAATGGAGTCCCCAGGCGGCCACGATTGGCTGCCAGGGGGTTGCTGGAGGTTTTTTATATTTTGGGGAGTAGTAGAATACAGGGTGAGGATTATGAGAGTTAGAAACCATGGTTTTAATGTCCAGGATGCCGGCATCACAATGTTGTCTGTGTGTCGCTAATGCGGGTGTATTCTTGGTGGTCACGCGGTAATTTTGTTAAATAGTGATGTTGTCGGTTGCCGGGTGCCTCCAAGATGTAATATGAGCGGTCCATCACGACAATTGCACCCCCCTTTATCCCAGGTTTTATGATGATATTTTTTTCTTCTTGTAAGGATTTTAAGGGTGATGTCAGTAGCCGGAGGTATGTGGGTAGTGTAATTTGCCTTTTTCCATTCGATTTAGACCATGGAAAAGGAATAAATGGAAATCAATAAAGGTTCAAGAGCATTCGATCGGGGGGGGTCTGAAGAGGCTCTTTGTTCTCAGGCCCAATTAGTGGCTGAGGTCGTCCCGGGTTCTCCCGGGACTGATGGTCGGGCGGGGGTTGAGAAAAATAAACCCGTAGTCGTGGGAACGAAAAAACCTTTGAAGGTCCATTTCAAGTTCAAATTCTATTTTTTAAGGGGGCAGAAGGAAAGTCTTTTTTTGGGGGAATAATATTTGCGTATCAAAGTCCTGGATGGATGTTAAGACGGAGTGGGCCAAACCTGGGAACGAGTTTGTCCGTATTTATTTTAGATTGTCCCTTCGGTCTTGCCCCCGTTGGTCCTCTTCGTCTTGTTTGGCGTCTGGTGGGCCTAAAAAAGGAAAGGAGGAAGAAAGGCCACCTTGTCCTGTTCTGAGCCGGGGGTGAGGACGGTTGAAGATCTTTGACCTGGACGATAGGGAGGTCCCCCAGAAGGGGTCTCCTCGCCATTGTAACCCGATCTAGGTTTAGCTTTCTAGCTTTCTCTGCATCAGGACTAGCGGTGGAACACCCCGGGCCATGCAGAGACCTTTCCCACACCGGGGCCCTTCACAAAGGTCGTCCCAGAAAAAGTATACGGTCCCCGCTTTCCCACTTTGATGTTTGAATTTTGGTATTTGTTTTGCGCTGTTTCTACAGGTTACTAGTGCAATAAGGCTTTCTTCTTCCTTTCACCCCACAACAAGGGTAGTCAATTACAGGCATAGGCAAAATCTACTTATCATAAAGTTTCGGCAATTACGTTTTATTTATTTTCACCTCGCATATCCGCCCTTTCTTTCTTCCCCTTTTGGATCACCCCCTTCCCAGTATATCTGGAGTCCTCACCATAATATTCTTTCTGCCTTTGTGATACCTCCCGATACAACTCTACCTATGATTGCCCCTAAATCTCCTAGCATTGTTCAATACCTTACCTTTACTATTGACCAAAATTTTGATTGTAACATACTTTATTTTTTTAAAAATTTTTTTCTTTGTTTTTTAAATGTAGTGACTGTGAAGGTCCTGATTTGGCGAAACGTTTGTTTACTACTGTGATAAAAATCTTTATTCTCATATACTTAAAGTTGAGTGGGTTCATTTCTATTGATAGGTTTGGGAATATCTGGCACCTTCTTGGTTGTGCACAGGTTATTTTTTCATATGAATCTGTGTGTGATCCGGAAAATTTATACGGAGATTTACAATTTTTTCACTATCTATTACACCTGGTATCTGGTTGTTACAGTACCCTTTTTTGCTTTTTATATTCTGGTTAACCATACTGATAGAAAACAATCAGTAATAAAAATGGTTCAAACAATGGATGACCTACAAAAATTCTTTATTGAGACAATATAAAAATTTGCTTACAAAAAATACAGGTCATATAAAAATGAAAAATTACCCCATGGAATGAACATCAGTCATATGTTTGTAAAAAAAATAAAGCGATTTCATGATAGTGCTTCCGGGAAGCAGGCGAAACGCGCGCGGGCATGGGACATCCGAGGACTGAACCAGTCTATGAGTTTTTGCTTGTTATGTCTTGTTTTGCCCATTGTAGTAGGGGTTCATTGTGGACGGCTTTTCTTATTGTGCATGTATTAAGCAAATGTTAGTTGCATGTCTTTTCCCACGATTCATGGCACCTATACTGAAATCCTTATTCTTTTACAAACATATAACGGCAGTGATTCAGTTTCCTATGGGGTAATTTTTTTTTTCCTTTTACTATGATCCTGTTTTTTTTAAGACGATTTTTTTATTTGCTCAATAAAGATATTTTTGTTTTGGTCAACCATTGTTTGGAACCATTCTTTATTTTATGATTGGTTTTCCTGAGTATATATTCTGGTCTGTGGGTTTTCTCCCTTAAAGGGGGTTTGGGTTTAGTTTGGGCGATTTTTGTTATAATCTAATCTTACTGAACCTGGAGCGCTTGTGTGTTACTAGGAAATAATAGGAAAATTTGAAATTACCCCAAATGTATCAGCTTACGCTGTGATACTGTACCCTTTTTCAGCTTTTTATTATTCTTGTCTAATCAATACTGAGCCTGGAGCATTGTGTTGGGCCCTGAAATAAACGGAGATTTCAATATTTTATATACTTTATACCCCGGTATCTGTTGATACAGTACCCTTTTTTCAGCTTTTTATATTCTGGTTAATCCAACTGAGCCTTAGGTCTGTGGTTACCGGAAATATTACGGAAATTTGAAATTACCCCAACATGTTACAGTGCGCTTGTGATACTGACCCTTTTTAGCTTTTTATAGTCTTGTCTAATCCATAATGGCCGAAGGCCTGTGTGTGACTCCGAAATTATACAGAGATTTACAATTATCCCTGACTGAACAGCTGTACGTTTGATCAGTACCATATATCTGCTGGTATTTGGTACATTTTCCCAAAAATGAGGAAAGCGGTGGAAGAGGCCGCGGACGTGGGCGTGGGGGGCCGCTGGTATGATGGTTGGTGGTGCTCGTGGAAGTTCCAAAAGCACAAAAAGCACCTAAGGCAGGAGGTGTTGGCCGGGGTGCATCGTTGGCTCAAGAAGGTGGGAGGTTCCCTTTTCGGGAGTAGGTAAACCGCTTTTAAAGCCGGGCTCCGGAACATGTTTTGTTTAATGCCGAAACAGCCTCCAGCTCTATCGCCCCTTTTCTGAAGTTTCAAAAATGTAAGCACTGATCGTCAGTGCAGGCTCCTGGTCAGGAACAACACCTTTCCTTGTGTCCCCTTTTACCCCCAAAGTGAAGGTGCGGGGCCCACTTCGATTACTCCATGAAGCTCTTTTCCTACCAGCTGGGTTATCAAGTCAAATCCTGAATTCCCCAGTGCTACATGAATCTGACATGGAGTGCACTGTGCACACCACTGCTAGTGATTTGCTGGTACATTCACCCAGAGCATAAGCCCTCGGTGTCCAGAGCCGAATCGACCCTGATGAAACTCAGGTCCGCTTCCCGCATACTTACCCTTACACGGTGACACAGAGGAATGTGCGATGAAATTGAAAAGGAGGTGATGGATGACCCATTGTTGACCCGAATTGGCATCCTTGGGGGAAGAGGGGCCCTGGCAATAGCTCAGAAGAGGAGAAGGATCCGCGCAGGTATCGACTGCAGCATCGGTTTTTTTGGCGGCCCGACCAGTCCAAAAACGTGTTAAAAAACAAAAGGTTGCAGGACGTTTTGGCCAGACGGTCAAATTAGCACCGTGCAACCCTGAAAATTTAACCTTGAGGAAAGGTGCAGTGTGGCACTTTTTTGACCAAAATCCTATTGGAGGCAAAGGTTATCTGTAAGAATGGCGAAGGACCTTTAGCCGGGAAAAACTTCGAAAATTTTAATCCAGTTGCAGCTTAACATTTATTTAACAGCACTTGCAAGCGTGGAGGACAAAAACCTCAGGTAGCACATGTGATTGCTCCGATGAAGGTACCACAACGCTCCATCGTTCCCCCACTGTAAGCCCACGGTTAGCACATACCAAAGAAATGGAGGGTCGTCGCAAGGCCAAAGCAGTCAGGGAATCACAATGTTTTTGCAATGAAAGACTGATCAGGCATCACCCACCCACACCAACCCCCCCTCAGTTGTCATGTCCCCGCTAGTTCACCCATATGCAGCTTCAAAGCCAGATCACTCTAGCAGACACTTGAGTAGGCAAGAAAGTATCATCCTTCATCCGCGTACACTGGCTTTGAACCGACTTGCCCCGATCCTTAGAGATGTGCCCTTCCGATTGGTTAAAAGCGCAGGTTCAAGAGTCATGGCCCGCTGCCAACCTTATGATACCCGTGGCACTTCTTTTTTAGAAAAGCCATCCCTCCCTACCTGCATGTGAAAGACCCATTGTCCAGCACCAAACAACAGTGAGTGGAAAGGTGCAACCACAACAGATGCAGGGCCATAGGCATGGCCAGGGCCGTTACGTTTCAATCACTGGCCTGGGTTAATATGGTGGTTCGGGTTCACAGGGGACGGGCGGTGGGACGTGTCCTAGCCCACGGTATAGGCAAACAGTTGGTGTGGCTTGACCCTCCTCCTCCAAAGCGAAGCTTGTCGACAGAGCGCATGCACGAGCACTCCATCCGCGCTGCCGTGTTGCACACAAAGGTGTCCCTCTATCGAACAGTAGTGGTAAGGTAGCAGGTGTTTTAAAGATGAGTCTTTGTCTTGGGGACAACGACACACCGGGAGGTATGGCCAATATTCAGAGAGAACTAGTCATGGTGGGCGTTACATCTTGCTCAGGCAAGGTAGCGTTGTAACGGCCGTAATTTTGTGGCGGCCATAGCCCTGGCAAAACTCAGAC
The DNA here is from genome assembly GCA_033576555.1 of Oophaga sylvatica. Classification (NCBI taxonomy): domain Eukaryota; kingdom Metazoa; phylum Chordata; class Amphibia; order Anura; family Dendrobatidae; genus Oophaga; species Oophaga sylvatica. The sequence continues at coordinate 106,016,977 of JARQOD010000008.1, read as the reverse complement.
ACATCCTTGCCTGGCTCCCACCTTGCCGGTGGTGCAGTGTTTCCCCTAAATAATTATCCGGAGTTAACAACCCGCTCCAAAGGTGTGAAGACTGTGCTCGCCATCCTCCTGAAGTAGACTCCAGTCGTAGCAGAGGCTGCAGCGATCGCTCCACCTCCCCAAAAACCGCCTAATCAAGACATTCAACAGGTGGGAATCCACCTGCAGATGGTTGAGGGATGTACGAAAGAGGCGGCTGTAAGCATTGGGTGGGAGGCTACACGGGCAGGCGTTTAGGGCAGACATAGTTGCGGGTGGCAGTGGTCAAAGCTGAAAGACCTCTGTAAAGTCCTTCAGTGTTTTGAGGGAATGCACACGGCTGGAAGCGAGACGACGCCATATAAGAATGAGCACCCCTTATTTGGTTGCTCATGCAAACTTTTTTCGCCATAAATAGCGTCTGCAGCGGAGGAGGATGGGGAAGCCTTGATGACATCAGGCATTGTTGCCAGGGAACTGTCCGGTGAGGTGGGGGGAAGAAGGGGGAGGAGGATGAGGGGGAGATTATTTTGGGGGGGAGGATGCTTCTCAGGGGGCAAGAGAAAATGTTGGCTTGCCAAGGTTCAGGTAAGGGTTTGTGCGGATGGGGGTGTGGATTTGGCAGAAAGTGTCCTCCACCCACCACTGTCACTGCATCATTGACACCTGGAACATTGGCCCAATGTGTGATTATGTGTTGGATCCTAAAAAAAGGCCCCCGCATTGCCAAAATTAGAAGGATGCGACATGGTTGGCCAGCTCCTCGATCCAGTAAAAGGGGAAATTACAGAAACATCATGCCACAAGAGAACCAGAGCAATATTGCGAACAAACAAGCAACGGTAGCCCTGTATTAAGGCACACATAAAAAATCCTGGAGTTGCACGAAAGTAAAGTTAAAGCTTACATCATCCATTCACATTTAAAAACCACCCCTCGGGTATATAAGTAGTGCTGCAGCGGGGTGGTTGGTGTGGTTGAGTTTGTGAGTCTTCCATGAAGCGAAGTGAAAGAACAGTTAGTTCCTGTCAGCATTTCATAAAGTGGAGGCAGTAAGGGTGAGCCGTTCACCTACCTGTCAGAGTGTTCCTTAGCCTGAAGACGGGACACTTTGGAGAAAGGAATTTGCAGAGAAATTCCCGCCTGTTCAAGGACATGAAGTTCAGTTGTGTGTTCCTGAATAGGAGAATACTGAGAATTGTGCGAGCTCCAAGGAAGGGAAGAAAGGATTGATTGTACTCCTTAGGAAGTGTGCGTGCCTATGTTAAGAGTGAAAGCAGGGCAAGGGCGCAGTGGAAGAAATTAAGCAGTGCCTTAAATTGGATTGTCTGCACAATTTACCGTTCACTGGGGACCGAAGGGTTGCTATCGCTTCCCGCATATAACGAACAACCAGAGTCTTACTGGACCTTAGGTCGCAGAAAGCAGCCCTTGAAGTGTCAATACATAACGGGTAGGAGGAACAAGGACTTTTAGCTAGGCCAACATAGAAGGATCTGTTCTCCCCAATAGAAGGTCCACCACAATATTGGCCGGGCAGTACGCTATAAGCAAGTGGAGTATTCGGGTTAACTTAGCTTCATGCAAGTTGGGCCTTCTCAATCTGGAAGTTAAGGAGGCCTCTAACCTGCTCCGCTGTTACCGGGAGTGCAGTCTCCACCCCGCCCTCCCCGGGACCTGCCTAAATCTTGAAGTAAAAGGTATGGAAAGACGCTGGTGGTGTGGACGATTATTTACTGCACCCTACCATTTACAACCTAATCAGGGGACCGTCCCCCTGTGGGGGACCCAACACCTGTCCCAACATTCCCCCGGGTTTTCTATTCAGCAGCGTGGTTCTAGGGACTAGAAAACTACAGGTGGCGTCCGAAAGTTTTTACCAAATCCCCTGTAAATAACCCTTTAACCCCCTGACCGCCAGGACCGGAACGAGCCACGCTCCAGGACATTCCCTATAGAAATCTTGGCTGGGGCTCCGATACCCCTATCCCTGGAAACCCACAATTGTGGTGCGTGGTCGAGGACCAACTCTGGGTAAACCGTTTGTTAGAGCATTCCCGCACACAGCCGGTGCGGTTCTACCCGACCTACGGGCCAAACAAGAGGGTTCGTGGTACACACAGCGAAGGGGGGTTGGAGGCAGGGGTTTCATGACCATGTTATGGACTGATTTCCGAGTAACGCTCACACGCTGTTAATACGGAATCGATTGCAACAGAAGGAACAGCAGTTTCAACATGGTTCAAAAATTATCTCCTCCCCTATCGTGTTTCCCTCACAGTTATTCCCTTTGATCTGGGCCTGTAAAGGACACCTGGCTGAATTGGCACAATATGCCTTACGGGCTCGCTTGCCCTGCTGGTATGGCTATCAGAAGGTCTTAGTGCAGCGGGATCAATCCTGACAGAAAGGGACCGGCTTCGACCCAAAAGTAGGTGATCTACCTTCATAAAATGATCCATGCGGGTTTTCAAAGGTTTTGTACCACCTTCCCCTGATGACACAAGGTTTCCAGCAAAATGGTCGCTTTGTTTCCTCCGTTCCTTTGATTCTCCAATTCCTCCATTGAGTGCTGACGTCCAGCTAACCTAACATATGCCAGATTTTCCCCTCCCTAATGGGCTGTACCCCCCCAAGCCGGCGCACACCTGGGCACAGGCAAGTTGCCGGTTCCGAGCGTGGGGGGGCCCACTCGCCGCAACACACCGGCGTACTTGAGGGGCCCTGTGCCGTGGGGCCTCGAGTGGGCCCCCTGCTTGTCAGGCCCCAGCACTTGAATCTTACCTCTCCTGCCCACCGTTTGTTGTCTTCCGCGTTTCCTGACGTGCATTCGGTAGAGAGGCCAATGACGTCACGCCCTGTACGCCCCTGCCTAAACAGTCCAATGCAGAGAGCTGGAAGATGGCAACGCGAGTAGTCCAGAGTAGGCGTGCCCAGGGAGGAGAGGTATTTCATTTTTTTTAATGTTTGGGATATTGGGAAGCATTTCACTGGGAATTATATATGGGGCCCATCATACACTTGAGCATCTAGATAGGGCCCATTTAACATGGAGCATTAAAATGGGCCCATTATATATGGAGCTTTTATTGGCCCATAAGACACTGGGCTCTCCATGGGGCCCATCATAACTGGAGCATTAAAATGGGGCCCATAAGACACTGGAGCGCATATTACTTGGCCCAAATACATGGAGCATTATAAAGGGGGCCCTTATAATGGAGCATTATATTGGCCCATATACCGGAGCATCTCCATGGGGCCCCCTATATATGGAGCTTATAAATGAGGCCCATCGACACGGGCAGCATTAGGGCCCATTATACACTGGAGCATTATAAATGGGGCCCCTTATAAAATTTGGCATTATATTGCCCTCATACACTGGAGCTTAATCCATGGGGCCCATCTTACTGGAGCATTATAATGGGCCCATCGACATGGAGAGCATATTACGGGGCCCATTTTACCGGAAACAATAAATGGGGCCCTTATTATGGGCATATTTTGGCCCATATACACTGGAGACACCATGGGGCCCACATATACTGGGCATTTAAATGGGGCACATCAGAATGGAGCAGCATATACGGGGCCCATTATCTTGGAACTTTTTAATGGGGCCATTATATAGGAGCATTATTTGGCCCATCTAATGGAGCTCATCCATGGGGCCATCTAATGGAGCATTCTAAATGGGGACTCGACATGAAGCAGCATTTCGGGGCCCATTTACCTGGGCATTATTAATGGGGCCCATTATTATGGGGCATTATATGGCCTATCATACATGGACATCTCGAGGGGCCCATTATACTGGAGCATTCTAAATGGGGCAATCAGCACTGAAGCAGCATATACGGGGCCCATTAACTGGGCATTATTAATGGGGCCCATTATAGGGGATTTTTTGGCCTATAAACACTGGGCTCATCCATGGGGCCCATCATTAAATGGAGCTTTAAATGGGGAAAGACACTGGGCACCATTACTGGGCTGTTATGTTTGGTACGAGGAGGCAGGCAAAAAAGGAAATACCCAGAAAAGGGGAAAATATTGGATTGCGTACCCTGACTAACCACCAATAAAAGGCAGCCGTGGAGCTACCTACGTTGGTCCTAGACGCCTCGTACAGCCTGAGAAGTAAAACTAAAGACAGAAAGGGAAAAATATCTCCCGGAGCAGATCCTAAAGAAATGAAAGCCCCCAAAATGTAATGGCGGTTAGACAAGAGGGAAATACGACACAGACAAAAAATATATGAGCAACGTTGGGGCCCAAACTTCCTAGATAGAAAAGGATGGAAGGACCTTACTGCAATCCCAAAAAAACCCTAAAAAAGTACCAACTCTACTTTACAAAAACCCCGAGATCAACGCCCCTTTCCAACTAAATTAGTTTTGGGTAACGAAACCAAACAGCAGCCACTGAAAAAACTGGAAAGGAAAATGAACAAACAAAAAGGTGAACTAAACTGGAGGAGCACAAGCCCCCCCGGGGGGGACCCGCCGACCCCCACAGAAGTGAGGACAAAATGCAAAAAGCAAGCACCAAAAAACTAAAAGAAGAAAAATGTCTTATCTGTTCGAAGATGCAGGCAGAAACAGAAACTTCAAAGTGAACAGGAATCAAAGATGAGACCAGAACAATTGATCACGGCAACCCTGATGGGAGGGGAACCTCCCTATATAAGACCATCAGTAACACCTGATCCCAATCTTACAATCCATTGAATGCAGTATGTAGTAACCACCAGAGGGAGCTTCTGTCGAATTCATTTCTAGCACATTCACACACTGGGCCCATTATAACTGGGCATTAAAATGGGGCCCATTATATTGGAGCTTATATTGGCCCAAAGAACTGGGCATCATCCATGGGCCCCATCATTATGGAGCATTATAAATGAGGCCCATCAGACTGGGGCAGCAAATACGGGGCCCATTATACAGGAGCATTTAAATGGGGCCCTTATATATGGAGCATTATTTGGCCCATTCCGGAGCATCATCCATGGGGCCCATCTATAGGAGCATTATAAATTAGGCCATCAGACACTGGAGCGCTTATACGGGGCCCATTTACACTGGGCATTATAAATGGGGTCATATTATGGAGAATTATATATTGGCCCATAAGACACGGAGCATTCCTGGGCCTCTTACTGGAGCATTATAAATGGGGCCCATCAGACACTGGAGCATTATAAATGGGGCCCATTATATGGAGCTTTATGGGCCATCATACACTAGGCACACCATGGGACCATCATCATTGCGCTCATATGGGGCCATTTTAGGGCATTATTAGGCCCATAACACTGGATCTCCATGGGGCCCATTTTTATATGGAAAGAGCTATATGGGGTTATTTTTTATGGGGCATATATAAGGGTTGGGCATCATAGGTACATAGGGGCCTTTCGTATGGAGCATTATATGGGCCCTTCTGTATGGAAAATATATGGGGCCCATTCATATATGTATGGGCTTTATAGTGACTCATTAACGTATGGAGCAATTATGTGGGGCTCATTTACCATGGGGACCGTCCTAACTGTATAGCACATTATGGGGCCATGAATACTGGAGCATTATGTGGAGCTCCATTTACTGTAGGAACATTTATGGGACCATTATGTATGGGCAATATATGGGGTCATTATTCGTATGGCGCATATGTGGTGGCCATAATACGTTGGAGGAAGATACTGTCCGTTTTTTTAGCTATTGTAATTTTAAAATAGTATCCGTCAGGAAATGTAAGAAGTGAAGTATTTGTCTTGTACATCCTATTTCTGTCCGTACGGAGAATCATGAATTGTGGTATGTGTTAAAGGGGCCCTGACACTCTTTGGCCCGGGGCACACGAAAACCCTGAGCCAGCCCTACCTCCCCCCCCAACTTTAGCCAAATAACCCCAGTTTTCAATGCTAACATTATTTTAAGTAAATTAAGGTTGCCAAGATTATGTAATAAGGAATTGTGAGTTGGCTTGAAATGGGCACTGTGTTGTGTTTACTGTCTCCCCCCTGCCGACTTTGCTTCCCCATCGGGGGATGATGGCCTTTTGGCAATTTGGGAAATGCCAGAAGGGCTTTGGTCGTGGGCCCCCTTGGCGCTACTTAACAGAATTGGTGTTTGAAGACACCATACTACTCAGTCACTTACCCCCCGCAGGCTTGGGTTCTTTGAAATATTGGTCTTGTTGTAAATCTTGTTTCCTCCATCCAAGGAATATTAGTAAAAATTTCCCCAAATGGTGTGGGATGGGGACGCATGGGCCTGGGGGTTTAAAGCCAGGGTGAATTTCCCCCCAGTCCCCGGGGGGGGGGGCTTCAGTCCCGGAGCTTTTAATTGCTAAAAAAATGGCAACTGTATCCAGGGGTCAAAAAGTTTGGGATGGTTTATAACTTTTACCTTTAAAGTTTGTCTATAATTTTCTTTTAATTTGAGAAACCTTTCCCCTTGTTCCTCTGGGGCCTGATGAGTGTGATACACACCCCGTCACCAAATAGCACAGTGATATCTTAGCCCCCTATACAGCCACTCATGATTCCCGACATCTGTGACATAAAATTGTGGGGACCCTGATTTTGCCCTTTTTTCACATTTTTTCAGGGGTACCCATTTTGCCAGACCAAGGTTTTTTTTTTTTTGTGGGGTTTGTTGAAAAAATGGATTTTATTTTTATTTTATGGGTTTTTTTTTTAAGGCTTAAGTAATTTTGTAATTTTGGGTTTTTCTGTCATTTAAACGAGGGGGACCAACAATTTTGACCGTTGTACAAAAAAAGGGAAAAAAATTATTTCTTCACTGTACCTAAAAAAACCCGGGGAAGGGCTGGACATCAGAAGAAAGTCCCCCGTGGCTGAGCCCAAAAGGGTTTTTTTTCCCAGCCTCAGTCCTCTTGCCCGTCGCATGGAGAAGATTAATTTCTTGATGCCCCCTTTCTCCTCGTTTTTTGGGGTATGGCCCTTATGGCGGGTCACACTTGTGAGAAAGGACGATTCTCGTGCGGTCTCTCGCATTAAACCCCGGATGCCCCCCCCGAGGAGCGGCGGTGCATAGAAATCAGTGCCCGGGGTTGATGAAGAGACTCGTACGAGTATGTGCGAGTTTCCGTAAGTTGACACACCCTATGTACAGTTCCTGTCAGATGAGAAGTAAGTCTCGAGGGCTGTGTTTCTAAAAAAGGAGAGGTTTCCAACCTTGTAAAAAGAAAAGGGCTTAAATCGGTGTAAAATAGGAAGGCCTCCATCCATTTGTGTAAAAAGGAGAGGCTCCTCCCCTTTTAACCCCTTTAACTACCAAAGTTTATTGATTTTTCCTTTTTCATTTTTTGCTTTCCACTTATCGTGTACTAAAAAAGGGGAAAAAAAAAACCAATGCTTTAAATTGCAAAAAGTGTAATTCCAGTTTTTTTTTTCGTTTTTTCCAGTTCATAAATGCTAAAAAATAACCTGTTAGATTCTCAGGGGTTACAATTTCAAAGGGCACCAAAAATGCTTTTTTTTTTTTTAACGGGGAAAAAAAAATTCAAATTTTTTTAAAAAAAAAAAATTGCGCCATTTTCCGTTATGTTCATCTCCCTTTTTTCTGGATGAGGGGTCACACACGAGGGGAAATTGCCGAACTCCATGTGAAATCCCAGCCTGGCGCCGGGACTCCGGGGGTGGGGTCGCGGTGCATGTTTTCTATGCAGCCCCTGCTCCCCGTGTATCCGGTAAAAATTGGGGAGGCCCCCATCCTGTCTAATCGGAGAGGCTCCTCCCGTGTTATTTTAGAGGGGGTCCATCCCGGGGTTTTAGGGGAAAGGCTTATCCCTGTAAAATAGAGGGCCTTCTTCCCGGTAATATAGGGAGACCCCATTCTGTGTAATAGGGAAAGATCTCCATCCCGTGTAATTAGGGGGGAGCCTCGTCCCATTAAAATTGGGGGAGGCTTCACCCCGAGTAATATAGGGGGCTTCCCTCCCGAAAAGTAAGGAGGGCCTCTATCCCGTGAATATGGTGGGGCCCCAAACCCCGTTAATATAGGAGGGGGCCCTCATCTGTTAATGTAGGGAGGGTCACCCATGTAATTAAAAGGGGTTCCCTGGTAATGTAGGAGAGGGGTCCATCCCCATAATATAGGGAGGCCTCCACCCCGAGTAATACAGGAAAGGCCTCTCTTGTGAATATAGGGGAGGCTTCCACCCATTATTAAAAGAGGCACTATCCCTGTAATTAGGAAAGGGTTTCCCTCCCATTTAATATAGGAGGCCCCCATCCTGTGT